>JAVIWB010004377.1:0-584611 GCA_031893035.1 Dermolepida albohirtum | reverse complement strand
TGAAATGTTTACCAATTCTGCTGTCTCTCTCACTCATAATATTATGGGTTTGTATAATCATTTCCTTAGAAGTCACGATTTTGGGTGCTCCAGAGCGCGCTTCATCAACACAGTTTGTTCTACCACGTTTAAATTCATTTACCCATCTACTTATTGTGGCGGATGATGGAGCAGATTCACCTAATATTTCCCGTAACTCATCTTTTATTTCGGTAGCTTTCATACCCTTAATTACGAAGTAAATATTTAATCACCGCACGATACTCTGCCTTTTCCATTTTAACAAAACGACGTGTTGCTTCTTTTTCAGTCAGCTGTCAAAAATAATTAGTTGAATTTGATGGAGCCTGTGGTTGATTGACTTGATCAATAAGGTTGATATATAACCCCTTTCCACATTAACTTTGTAAATTCTGTATACGCATTTCGACAACCAAGTTGTCATCATCAGCAGATAATTTCAAAGTGTCGCACCTGGTAAAACACGGCGAAAAACAACCGCACGAAAATCAAACTCCGTACGCGATCCACACCGTTCAAAACCAAGATGTACACTGTGTTTGTTTCACAAGATTTTTAAAAATTATTCTTACTTAAATTAACATGCACTACATTGAAAAAAGGGGATTCCGGTCAAGACAGTCAAGTGCCTGCCTGTAATTTATTATATAGTTCGTCCTCTGACATTAAGTAGGGAAAAAAGGTTCGATTGTACTGGCCCACTTTCATTATTGTTCACCACATGGTTTAAATTCTTTAAGATGTGCATGCTTTCATACGTGTAGACACGTGTGGACACGTATGACACGTATGAAAGCATGCACATATTAAAGAATTTAAACCATGTGGTGAATAATAATGAAAGTGGGCCAGTACAATCGAACCTTTTTTCCCTACTTAATGTCAGAGGACGAACTATATAATAAATTACAGGCAGGCACTTGACTGTCTTGACCGGAATCCCCTTTTTTCAATGTAGTGCATGTTAGTTTAAGTAAGAATAATTTTTAAAAATCTTGTGAAACAAACACAGTGTACATCTTGGTTTTGAACGGTGTGGATCGCGTACGGAGTTTGATTTTCGTGCGGTTGTTTTTCGCCGTGTTTTACCAGGTGCGACACTTTGAAATTATCTGCTGATGATGACAACTTGGTTGTCGAAATGCGTATACAGAATTTACAAAGTTAATGTGGAAAGGGGTTATATATCAACCTTATTGATCATGTCAAAAATAAACTAATTAACCGATTCATCTAAATATCGGAATGTAAACATATAAAAAGGCAACCTAAATTACAGTACATTTGTTTTACCAATTAGAGCGCCACCTATGTGTCATTCTCACTACTTGTCAAACTATCTTCGTGTATATATATATATATATATATATATATATATATATATATATATAGTTGTCATTGTTAAATACAATAAAACTTATTAAACTAAAGTATTATAAACGGCGAGAGCTTCCGAGAACGATAGTGTATATACAAATTTCAGCTGACATTTATACAAATTTATCGCTGCTATTGTTATGTTTTTAAGCATTGCGTGTAAATAAATATAACTTTTGAGACAAAAGCAATTAATCAATTAGATAATTTTGTTCAAGACTTAAAAGCATAATCTTCTGCATATTAGCTTTGAATACTGCATTGCACGTATGCATACTGTTTCTAATTTAATATGGCTGTTCATTATTATCAATAGTGCGATTATCATCTACGTAGAATACGCCCACGGTTACAGTTGTTTCATTATCTCTGTCGGCAATACAATTCATCTGGGATTAAATCCACTGTTGTACATTAAATTAATTAGATGAAAATATTTTAACAAAGCCTTTAAAACGATCTTACTCCTAACACATGTATTTTTATTAAATTCTATCTTACGCAAAGATGTAATTTAGGATTAATTGAGAATATTTTTAGATACGTTCATAATACGAGGATGGATTAGTAATTATGGAGTCTAGACAAAAAGGTACAAATTTTTTGGTTAAAAGAAATTATTTTCCTGTATTAATTACATTTGATCCATCGTTATTCAAGTCTGTTTAGTCCTTCAGAAAAGTCAACTTCATCAAACTGTTTCGAAATATGCATTGGTTTTAATGATTAACTCCTCGTTCCTCGACACAAATCTCTTGCCACTGAGCCAAGTTTTCAAATTGCGAAAAAGGGAAACGTCTGAGAGGGGAGGAGGAGGAATTTTGTTGAATAAACTGAATGAGGAACCAGTTCGAAATGTAGTTCATGAATTTTCGTCATTGAAACAATCGAAGTCTGAACACGTTCATTACTCTGAAGAACTCGCTTCGTTTTTAATTGAGCCTTTTGCGTTGTTATATAGTGCAATTGATTTAATAGTGACGCATAGTATTCTCTTATTATCGTTTTAGCTTTTTGAAAATAATCGGCATGAAGAATTTCACTGCAACCCCACGCGGCCCTTTTTCCCGTTCTTTCCTTTTTTCGGAGCACTTGAGCTTTCGTCAATTGTTTCGATTGCAAAATTTAACTTTTTACTGTTGCCGTCACTTTCATAACTGATAAAATTTAATTGTAACGCGCTATTTTCTAGTCTACCGCTAAAACTTTTTGTACACATATAGTTTTCTTCAATATTTTTTATCGTCGTTCATGTGTATTTCTTCGTAATTAACGCGCATTTTGTAACAGTATCACATCACTGTGTTGGGATTATTAACGAAAGCTTTTCACCATGAGTAGTTCAAGAAGGCTTTGTTTAAAATATCTAAACATTCTATACATAAAGGGCACTAGGAAAGTTTTACAACATGACGCAACAATGATTCGTAGTAAGCTGCTTCTTGTTGCACGTTGAGACATGTTCATACGTGCATAGTAGCCGCCGCGCCATGTCGATGGGCTTAGTTATTCATTAGCAGTGAGAGTGTAAAGTGCTTGCGATGGTATCGTGGTCACGAAATTAAATAAGGGCAGTTTTACGTTATAATTTCGTGCGTGGTTTAAACATAGACCAGATCTTGCTGCCTGCGAATTTGCACTGTTCCCGCATGTGAAAATGAAGCTAAAAAGGAGCCGGTTTTCTATTGATGAGAAACTTCTGCGGGCTTGGGACAACGAGTGTGCTTTACTCCCTAGTGAAACTTGGCAGAACTGGTTTAAAGATTGGTTTTGAAGAATGGAGAGGTGTATTGAGTGTAGAGGAAATTACTTTGAAAAAATTAAATAAACAAAGCTGTATTGCAAAACTTTCCTAGTACCCTTTGTATGTATACAAAAATCTATATACATGGAAAATATAAGTATGTCTAAAGGTTATAAAGAAATATTTCTTAGAGTTCTTTAAAAGTGCAGTTTCGGTGCAGTAGTTCAACCCTGAAGATGTCCCATACAACTGGGTACGAAACGTCGGCAGATATACAAGTAACGCGGTTCCAGTCCGGAAACCCAGAAGCAGATAGCATGGACTACGACCGCGGAAATCTACGTTCCTCAGAACTTGATATTTGCCCTTTGCTCAAAATTCATTTTTCGACCAATGCCAAATACACACTGTTACATACTTTATACGCAATTTCTCTGTTTCTAATGATGCGAATATTTTGACATAACATGGGTGAAAGATCTTCCTTACCGACGCATTTTTTTAAATAGATGGCGCCACTTAGAATTACCATTACTTATTTTCGGTTTTCTCTTCGACAGACTGTATATATAGACCACTTAGGGAAATACATACTTAGATTATTATATAAAATGAGACCTAAAGGTATTACGTACTTAAGTGTATATAATGTAAATCTGTACTTACAAAAGAAATGTAAATAACAATTTATAATTTTATACGCTGATTAATACATATTTAATGTAGCCGAAACACGCACTATATACGCAGATAATGGTAAGGAATTCAACGTAAACTCAAGACTCTTTTGAAATCCCGGAACGATAGCATAAAACAAAAATAAATAATTCGGAGGACAGGTATCGCGGATTTCGTGATATTTCAGTTCCTCGTACAATAGTCAAACGGGGTTCGCAATCCGTCGGGACGATCCAATGCAAGTTTAACAAACATGTGAACCGCAAATCAAGATTGTACCCCACCATAGTCACGTCAGTCCGATTTCCCACATGAGCTGCACGTCAAGTACATTTACATATTTAATAGTTTTGTTCCGCCAGGGATCCAGGAATCGTTGTTTAGTGGCTTTATTGAACGATTTTACGGTGTTTCTGTCGAGAAGGATAGCAACAACCACCTCTTATAGTAACGATATACCCATTTAGGAATGTAAAATCCTCTTAAGAACACGTCCGCAATTTACTGAGCTGATAATGTAATTTTCCCGGTTTCCAAACTAGATAATACCCACTTTAGTTTAATACATATAGCACTTAACCAGCACAATTTTTTACGTATAAATTTTTAAAACCTCAGATAATGGAAATTGCAAAATAATATCCAACGTCTATTAAAATAGTGCTATCTAATCTTTATATATTAGAAAGGTAAGAGAAGTGTAATCTGAAATTTTACTGACGTTCAGTTTGAATAAAATAATTGAACGGACATTTATTACACACTCTTAAAGAATAATCGAATATTTTTTTAATTTACTTACTATTCAAGAGCAATAAAATGTACTACAAGTAATAATATGCCTTTATTATTCAACAGGTACTACACCCACTATCTGATTATACAAAGGGTACTAGGAAAGTTTTGGAATATGACGCAACAATGAATCGTAGGAAGCTGATTGTTGTTGCATGTTGAGCTATGTTCATACGTGCATAGTAGCCGCCGCGTCATGTCGATGGGCTCAGTTATTCATTAGCAGTGAGAGTGTAAAGTGCTTGCGATGGCATCGTAGTCACGAAATGATATAAGGGCTGTTTTGCGTTATTATTTCGTGCGTGGTTTAAACATAGACCAGTGCTTCGAAGAAATGATTATTGCACTAGGTAATGTTTGTCCATATCGCACAACGATATTCAGGTGGTGTAGAGAATTCCAAAGGGGAAATTTAACTGTGGGGGATGCTGAGAGGCCGGAAAGGCCACGAACGTCGGTTACGGAGGAAAACGTTACTACTGTGAGGAAAATGCTTGACGAGGACAGGCGAGTGACCTACTAACAGAGAGAGGGTACTTCAGGACTAAGAGCAGATGACACGACGTGTGACTTGGTGCCGGTAGATGCTAAAAAAGTTTAATAACGAACAATTTCGGTATGCGAACAACATTGTGACAGGTGACGAGACTTGGCTGTACTTTTACGATGTGCCGACCAAAGATCAAAACAAAATTTGGGTCTTTGATGATGAGGACACACCCGTAGTTGTCAGAAAATCCCGATCTGCAAAGAAGAAAATGCTGGCTGTATTTTAAAAATCGAGTGGAATTGTGGAACGCGTCGTTTTGGACACACAGAAGACAGTCACAGCTAAGTGGCATACTGAACAGTGCCTGTCTAAAGTCATTGGACCTATGAAGAATTTACGAGCATAGTGTCCATTCTTGACTTTGGTCGCAAAGTCTCGTCACCTCTCACCTGTCACCGAAATTGTCCCTTATTAAACTTTTTTAGCATCTCCTGGCATCAAGTCACACGACATGTCATCTGCTCTTCAGTCAGTCGATGCGCCACCCAGAGAGAACAAAGTTTCTTCACGTGCAAATGATCATGCAGAACCGAACGAAAAGCTGGTGTATTTAGGCCAGAAGTACCTTCTATCTGTTGGTAGGGCACTCGCCTGTCCTCGTAAGCATTTTCCTCGCAATAGTAACGTTTTCCTCGGTAACCGATGTTCGTGGCCTTTCCGGCCTCCCAGCATCCCCCACAGTTAAATTTCCCCTTTGGAATTCTCTACACCACCTGAATATCTTTGTGCGATGTGGACAAACATTACCTAGTGCAATAGTAATTTCTTCGAAGCACTGGTCTATGTTTAAACCACGCACGAAATTATAACGCAAAACTGCCTTTATCTCATTTCGTGGTTCCTCCATCACTATAATGCTCCAGCTCACCGCGCCAAAGCCTGCACCGAATTTGACCACGACAGGATTGGAACTTCTCAAGCACCCACCCTACTCTCCAGATCTTGCTCTCTGCGGCTTTGCACTGTTCCCGCATGTGAAAATGAAGCTAAATGGGAGGCGATTTTCTAGTGATGAGGACCTTCTGCGGGCTTGGGACAATGAGTGTGCTTTACTCCCTAGTGAAACTTGGCAGAACTAGTTTAAAGATTGGTTTCGGAGGATGGAGAGGTGTATTGAGTGTAGAGGAAATTACTTTGAAAAAATTAAATAAACAATCCATGCTCACCACGATGTTCCAGTAAGTTTGTAAAGGATGTTATTCCTCGTTTGTAGTTTTACAGCAACATTGGTTAAGTGTTTCCTATATAAAAGTGTTCTATTCAGAATTAACCCAAGATATTTGGGGTTGTGAGGCAAAATAGTGGCATTAACTTCAGCTGTTACATTATTACAGAAAAAAAAATATTGTGGCAACACAGTCTATGATCCATACACGAAAAAAGTTAACAACTCAGATTGTACACATTCTCGTAGATGTGACATGCAATATACTTTAAAAACACTCCGTTCTCAGATCATGTATTATATCATAAATTTAAGTAAAGAGTACATTCTGTTGACACATAAGCGTTGTTTAAAATGAACATTTAGATCGACGTTAACATGAAAAAGCATAGACAGTTCGTATCCGAAATAAAAGCGTAGGCTGCGAAGAAAAACTACGCCCACACCCAGGAGAGTACATAAATAGGAGCTTATATCTAGACACTAATAAAACTAATGAAAACCATAAAGTTAAAACTTATTAAAGGAAGTACTAAAACAGACATATAATACTAAGAAACACTATGAATATGGAATAACGTTAACGTTATGAATTATAAAAGGGAATTTTAAATATAGAAGGGTTCACGAGTACATATTCATGCACTAATAAGAAAGAGTTATTAAATTTTCTAATTTAGTAACTAAGAGTAATCAAACACTTTGTTATTTAAGAAACACAACATTAAGCGAATCGAGTTGATTAATTGTAGTAGATGGATGGGTACAAAGATCAACCTAATTTGGTCGACTTATAAAAATTCGAGAAAGAATTGACAATCTTGGCGTTTCAAAGTAGGTCATCAAATTAAAATGAAAGATTTTGAGTTCTTACTTAATGGTACATACAAAACAACGACCAGATTGTTTGAAATAGCTCTGAGGAGCAACAAAAGATCGAAAGTTCGAACATGTACATAACTATTAAGTAATGAGTGTTTTTTAAGCTGCATGAAAACTATCAATATCGATAACTAAGGTTTGACAACTGATAATGTCATACTGTATTGACATTTCTGTTCAATAAAGTTTGGCAAGTCATCATGAATCGTTTAACGCTAGAACAACGCTTCCAAATTGTGGAAATTTACTTTGAAAAAAATAAAGCTGTTCGCAAAGTTCATAGAGCACTTCGTCCATTTCACGGTCAACATAATCGGACTAGTGAGCAAGCAATTCGTGCAGTTATTGATCGTTTTCGCACCTATTTTACTCTCCTCGATTCAAAACCATCAACAGGAGAAAGAAATCTCGATTCGTCGTCGTTCTCAACTTGTTGGCCTTTGTCCTTCGACTACGTGGAAAATTTTATGTAAGGATCTTGGCTTACGTGCTTATAAAATACAGCCCGTGAAAGAATTGAAGCCAAACGACCACCATTTGCTTCGCATTTTTGCCGATTGGACTCATTTGAAACTGACCGAAGATAAACATTTTTATCATAGAATTGTGTTTAGTGATGAAGCTCATTTCTGGTTAAATGACTACGTCAATAAGCAAAATTACCGTATTTGGAGCGAAGGCAATCCTCAAGCTGTTAGCGAATCACCATTACATCCATTAAAATTGACTGTTTGTTGCGGTTTACACGCTGGTGGCATCATCGGTCCTTTATTTCTTTTGAAATGAGGAAGAGGCTGCCGTTACGGTGAATAGCGAGTGCTGTCGAGCCATGCTGACTAAATTTTTGTTTCCGACGACATTTGGTTCCAACAAGACGGCTCAACTTGCCATACAGCGCGCTTAACAATTGATTTATTACAAAATCAATTTGGTGACAACTTTATTTCCAGAAGTGGTCCTGTTCACTACCCCCCTCGTTCGTGTGATTTAACGCCTCTGGATTACTTTTTATGAGGCTATATTAAGTCATTGATTTATGCCGACAAACCAGCAACTCTTGAAGCATTGGAAGGCAATATTCAAGCCACCATTGACGCCATACGGCCAGATTTATTGGAAAAAGTAGTCAAAAATTGGACTAATTGAATGGGCCATATAACTCGTAGCCGCGGCGGACATATGCCGGAAATCATATTTAAAAAATAAATGCCATGAAATTATCTTCCAGATTATAATAAAAAAAATCATTCCTACAATGTTTCTGTCTCGTATTATCATTTAAAGTTCTCAAGCTCTGGTAAAACAAAGCAGTCTGTCGGCACTCGTGTTTCTAAGCATGAGCGTTATACTAGGTTGCTGCGCGTAGTTGATTCTGCACTTGCTGAGCATAGGCTGGAAATGGGGCACCATATCCAATTTAATTCTACCAAGATCTTATCCCGTACTAACCATTACTACGGTCGCAAAATCCGCGAGTCTATAGAGATCTCTAAGCACCCCAATAACCTTAACCGTGATAATGGCTGCCCCCTACAGAACACCTGGCAATCCTGCATCTCCAAACAACCCAATATGTGTGGGTACGAAACGTTGGCATTTATACCGGTGACGCGGTGCCAGCCCGGAAGCCCAGAAGCAGATGGTAAAGAAAATGCTTACATTTCTTTAAATAATGGTTGCGATATACAAATACATCAAATTTTTGAAGGACGTCTATGGAAATTGCTATGCTCGTCTACACAAAGATGCCACCATCTAATTTAAATATACTCTAAAAGATTAGTACAAAGTATACAAAGTGTACACAAAATATGAACAATATAATGGAATTATATCATAATATCATACTGTTGCAGACATTACGTTTATATATTTCCCTTTTAAGATTCGTTTATGTATACACATGTTGAAAATAAATAACTGCTTAGACAATTATAAAAAGTTTTACGAGGATCTTCCTAAAACGCATCTGAGATAAGTATATGACAAACGCACAGACATCCAAGAAGCATCCGGACATAAAATAAAGTACTTTTCTGAAACACGGCTGACACAGGCATTGTTATTAAAAGTGGAACAGAAAAATTTAGAAAAAAGCTCCGCTGCAAATCCTTAAGTAAAGGAAACGGAAACAGGAAAACAAATTTTGCAAGAATAGAGTAAAAGAGAATAACTCTTATATATAGATAAGGGAACATCTAACCAATTATAGAAAAGCTTTTTTGAATTTACTTTCAATTACTTAGAAGTAAATAAAAAATTTAATTTACATTGAGTCACGAAGCACTAATATTTCTGCAAATTATTGAATAACACAACCGAAACAAGAACTAAAATTCTTAGTGAGAATGCCGTACAACAAAGACAAACAAAGGACAATACATAACATACCGTGCTTTCATATTAAAATGCTACAGACACCGTATCATATTATATTCGTGTCTAGATACCGAATGCCGATCAGAATGTAAAGTGGTGAGGCGCGAGTCAGACGAATCACAACGATTGACTACAGATTACAAATTAAGTAGTTGTTCGTGGTACTTGGCGGAAGGTCTATCACTGACTGTCCAAATTGTTTACGTCCAAAAATTAATATATTATAATTACTTTTAACTGTACAATTAGGTATTTTTACAATAAGTTTCGCGAAAATATCACATCTCCCTCTCTCGACCAATACATAAATGTATTGACCGACAAAGCAAGAACGCTTCTATCTTACAGATCGGAGACTATGTTTCCAGTGTATAATAGACAGAAACTTACATCTCGGCTTTATGCCAATTAAAGAATGTTAAAAGGAATCATTCTATTATTAATAACACCCTATCAACTACATATGTTTCATCGAATACACGAATCGTCAGGTTGATTTGTGTTATTAATGAATAATTCCTTCAGAGTGTATTATCATATCTTTCGATACAGAAAATAATGAAAATATCACATCTCCCTCTCTCGACCAATACATAAATGTATTGACCGACAAAGCAAGAACGCTTCTATCTTACAGATCGGAGACTATGTTTCCAGTGTATAATAGACAGAAACTTACATCTCGGCTTTATGCCAATTAAAGAATGTTAAAAGGAATCATTCTATTATTAATAACACCCTATCAACTACATATGTTTCATCGAATACACGAATCGTCAGGTTGATTTGTGTTATTAATGAATAATTCCTTCAGAGTGTATTATCATATCTTTCGATACAGAAAATAATGAAAATATCACATCTCCCTCTCTCGACCAATACATAAATGTATTGACCGACAAAGCAAGAACGCTTCTATCTTACAGATCGGAGACTATGTTTCCAGTGTATAATAGACAGAAACTTACATCTCGGCTTTATGCCAATTAAAGAATGTTAAAAGGAATCATTCTATTATTAATAACACCCTATCAACTACATATGTTTCATCGAATACACGAATCGTCAGGTTGATTTGTGTTATTAATGAATAATTCCTTCAGAGTGTATTATCATATCTTTCGATACAGAAAATAATGAAAATATCACATCTCCCTCTCTCGACCAATACATAAATGTATTGACCGACAAAGCAAGAACGCTTCTATCTTACAGATCGGAGACTATGTTTCCAGTGTATAATAGACAGAAACTTACATCTCGGCTTTATGCCAATTAAAGAATGTTAAAAGGAATCATTCTATTATTAATAACACCCTATCAACTACATATGTTTCATCGAATACACGAATCGTCAGGTTGATTTGTGTTATTAATGAATAATTCCTTCAGAGTGTATTATCATATCTTTCGATACAGAAAATAATGAAAATATCACATCTCCCTCTCTCGACCAATACATAAATGTATTGACCGACAAAGCAAGAACGCTTCTATCTTACAGATCGGAGACTATGTTTCCAGTGTATAATAGACAGAAACTTACATCTCGGCTTTATGCCAATTAAAGAATGTTAAAAGGAATCATTCTATTATTAATAACACCCTATCAACTACATATGTTTCATCGAATACACGAATCGTCAGGTTGATTTGTGTTATTAATGAATAATTCCTTCAGAGTGTATTATCATATCTTTCGATACAGAAAATAATGAAAATATCACATCTCCCTCTCTCGACCAATACATAAATGTATTGACCGACAAAGCAAGAACGCTTCTATCTTACAGATCGGAGACTATGTTTCCAGTGTATAATAGACAGAAACTTACATCTCGGCTTTATGCCAATTAAAGAATGTTAAAAGGAATCATTCTATTATTAATAACACCCTATCAACTACATATGTTTCATCGAATACACGAATCGTCAGGTTGATTTGTGTTATTAATGAATAATTCCTTCAGAGTGTATTATCATATCTTTCGATACAGAAAATAATGAAAATATCACATCTCCCTCTCTCGACCAATACATAAATGTATTGACCGACAAAGCAAGAACGCTTCTATCTTACAGATCGGAGACTATGTTTCCAGTGTATAATAGACAGAAACTTACATCTCGGCTTTATGCCAATTAAAGAATGTTAAAAGGAATCATTCTATTATTAATAACACCCTATCAACTACATATGTTTCATCGAATACACGAATCGTCAGGTTGATTTGTGTTATTAATGAATAATTCCTTCAGAGTGTATTATCATATCTTTCGATACAGAAAATAATGAAAATATCACATCTCCCTCTCTCGACCAATACATAAATGTATTGACCGACAAAGCAAGAACGCTTCTATCTTACAGATCGGAGACTATGTTTCCAGTGTATAATAGACAGAAACTTACATCTCGGCTTTATGCCAATTAAAGAATGTTAAAAGGAATCATTCTATTATTAATAACACCCTATCAACTACATATGTTTCATCGAATACACGAATCGTCAGGTTGATTTGTGTTATTAATGAATAATTCCTTCAGAGTGTATTATCATATCTTTCGATACAGAAAATAATGAAAATATCACATCTCCCTCTCTCGACCAATACATAAATGTATTGACCGACAAAGCAAGAACGCTTCTATCTTACAGATCGGAGACTATGTTTCCAGTGTATAATAGAATGATTCCTTTTAACATTCTTTAATTGGCATAAAGCCGAGATGTAAGTTTCTGTCTATTATACACTGGAAACATAGTCCCCGATCTGTAAGATAGAAGCGTTCTTGCTTTGTCGGTCAATACATTTATGTATTGGTCGAGAGAGGGAGATGTGATATTTTCATTATTTTCTGTATCGAAAGATATGATAATACACTCTGAAGGAATTATTCATTAATAACACAAATCAACCTGACGATTCGTGTATTCGATGAAACATATGTAGTTGATAGGGTGTTATTAATAATAGAATGATTCCTTTTAACATTCTTTAATTGGCATAAAGCCGAGATGTAAGTTTCTGTCTATTATACACTGGAAACATAGTCTCCGATCTGTAAGATAGAAGCGTTCTTGCTTTGTCGGTCAATACATTTATGTATTGGTCGAGAGAGGGAGATGTGATATTTTCATTATTTTCTGTATCGAAAGATATGATAATACACTCTGAAGGAATTATTCATTAATAACACAAATCAACCTGACGATTCGTGTATTCGATGAAACATATGTAGTTGATAGGGTGTTATTAATAATAGAATGATTCCTTTTAACATTCTTTAATTGGCATAAAGCCGAGATGTAAGTTTCTGTCTATTATACACTGGAAACATAGTCTCCGATCTGTAAGATAGAAGCGTTCTTGCTTTGTCGGTCAATACATTTATGTATTGGTCAGAGAGGGAGATGTGATATTTTCATTATTTTCTGTATCGAAAGATATGATAATACACTCTGAAGGAATTATTCATTAATAACACAAATCAACCTGACGATTCGTGTATTCGATGAAACATATGTAGTTGATAGGGTGTTATTAATAATAGAATGATTCCTTTTAACATTCTTTAATTGGCATAAAGCCGAGATGTAAGTTTCTGTCTATTATACACTGGAAACATAGTCTCCGATCTGTAAGATAGAAGCGTTCTTGCTTTGTCGGTCAATACATTTATGTATTGGTCGAGAGAGGGAGATGTGATATTTTCATTATTTTCTGTATCGAAAGATATGATAATACACTCTGAAGGAATTATTCATTAATAACACAAATCAACCTGACGATTCGTGTATTCGATGAAACATATGTAGTTGATAGGGTGTTATTAATAATAGAATGATTCCTTTTAACATTCTTTAATTGGCATAAAGCCGAGATGTAAGTTTCTGTCTATTATACACTGGAAACATAGTCTCCGATCTGTAAGATAGAAGCGTTCTTGCTTTGTCGGTCAATACATTTATGTATTGGTCGAGAGAGGGAGATGTGATATTTTCATTATTTTCTGTATCGAAAGATATGATAATACACTCTGAAGGAATTATTCATTAATAACACAAATCAACCTGACGATTCGTGTATTCGATGAAACATATGTAGTTGATAGGGTGTTATTAATAATAGAATGATTCCTTTTAACATTCTTTAATTGGCATAAAGCCGAGATGTAAGTTTCTGTCTATTATACACTGGAAACATAGTCTCCGATCTGTAAGATAGAAGCGTTCTTGCTTTGTCGGTCAATACATTTATGTATTGGTCGAGAGAGGGAGATGTGATATTTTCATTATTTTCTGTATCGAAAGATATGATAATACACTCTGAAGGAATTATTCATTAATAACACAAATCAACCTGACGATTCGTGTATTCGATGAAACATATGTAGTTGATAGGGTGTTATTAATAATAGAATGATTCCTTTTAACATTCAATAAGTTTCGCATTGAACTAAAAGACGTTTTCTAATAAAACGTTTAAAAATTAAAAAAAACTCTTAAAGAAGCTAAAAAAATAAAATAACTTCTCGGAACTTAAAAAATACTCTTTAAACAGAAAATAAATATAACTTGCCAAAACTTATAAAATACTTTTTAAATACAGAAAATAAATTCAATTAATTAAATTCTCAAATGTCCCTCCTGCTTGCGCTAAACAGTACCCCAATCTATTATAAAATTAATTTCGAACATTGGCCAGTACAAGAGGATTAATAATTTGAAATTGGTGTTTGATATTAACCCGTAATTCTTCCAAATTATTAGCCCTTTCGTCTTGATGCCCATATAACTTTGATTTTATGTAACCCCATAAAAAAAGTCATTAGGGGCTAAGTCTGGTGATCTTGGTGGCCAGCGAATTGTACCACTATTAGATATAACTCTTTGGAATATATTATTTAAATATTCATTCACAATTCTAGTTCCATGGGCCGGACAACCATCATGCTGGAACCATACGTTCTCTAAATTGGGATTAATAGTACATTATATTAAAACTAAAAACAGCGTTAACGAAATTAAAATTTGAAAAGGCTCCAGGAGATAACGAAATCAAAGCAGAATTATTGAAATATTTTAGGACTAAGAAGTAAACAAAGAATTTTTAAGTGTCTCCAACCTTGGATGGGAAAGGAAACGAAAACCGACAAAATGGAATAAGTTCTCTATATCTAAAAGAGAGAATAAAATATTGTCAAAAGTATAGAGGAATCTCATTATTATATGAAACGTTAAAAGTATGTGAAAGAAGCTTTTGACATGGTCACCAGACCGGAAATATGAAGAACCAGAAGAAGTAAACAAAGAATTTTTAAGTGTCTCCAACCTTGGATGGGAAAGGAAACGAAAACCGACAAAATGGAATAAGTTCTCTATATCTAAAAGAGAGAATAAAAAATTGTCAAAAGTATAGAGGAATCTCATTATTATATGAAACGTTAAAAGTATGTGAAAGAAGCTTTTGACATGGTCACCAGACCGGGAATATGAAGAATCATTAAAAATCTGTACCGAAATATTGAAAACAAAGTTAGACAATGCAATTTAATATTGAGTACATTTATAAATAAAGAGAGAGTGTAGCGAATTGATGTGTTGGGTCTTTTACTGTTCATATGTCTGACAGATAAAATATAGAATTCCATAAACAATTTATATGAAAGCCTGTGTTTTTGCAGACAATGTAGTTCTTGTAGTACGAAGTGCTCAAGACTTAGAAATAAATATGAACGTGTTTGAAATATTATTTGTCAAGAGTGGAAAAGCTAACATCACAGCTATATCATCAAAAAGGCAACTATCAACATTAAAACTGGAGCAAGTGTCTCTGTAGTATAATAATCTCTGAATAATAGGGGGTAGCCAGGTGACTTAAAAACGAAATAGTGAATAGAATTAAAACAACGACAAACAATATTCAACTCTATATGTCGAATTTTCCTAAACAAGAGAGAAATCTGAAACTTGAGGGTGTTCAACAATCTATACACCAATTCTTACAGATGGGGCAAAAAATTGGATGCTATATGTATGATAAACAAGAAAAAAGACTGTAAGCGCATCAAACGAGGTATATCCTAAAAGCTGCAAAATTCAAAAGAATGGATTAAAAATGTTAGAAAAGAGTTAAAAATAAAATCACTGAAAAATGAAGTAGATGAAAGGAAATTAAATTGGGCAAGACATTTAATTAGAATGAATTTAAGGAGATATGTTAAAATTATATGGGAAACTATGAAAATAGGATGGAACTCAAAAGAGAGACCAGACTGAAATCTTAAAAAGAAAAAGAATAACACGAGAACGGACAAAACAAATAACCTAGAACATAAAAGAATGGCGTGTCTTTGTAGAGAATTGAAGAGAAAAATAAAGAAAACCTCGACACTTACAGATCTAAGACGAAGCAGATGATGATGTAGACAATCTCCACTTTAACGTAAAAAACTTGTAATAGATTTGATATATAGAATTTCCCATGCAGATATCGTACGAGTTCGTCTGATATTAATTTCAAAGAATGGCTCATAAGATTTCCTCTTCGTACATGTGATGAACTAATATTAAAACAAAGCAGGTGTAACTAGATCGAACTAGGTTTTACCCTTCCACATAACGAATAAAAGGAAGTACTATATCACCGACAATTTGATCTAACAACTTGGTTGGCGAAAACCTAAACTGACGTTAAAATTTTCGATAGAATAAAATTTAAAAGAACATACCCAAGCAGCCTAATTGTTTCGTGTTGCGGCTATGTTCCACATACCCAATAACTAACTACATAAATAAAAGCCCACGACGTCGTGGACATCACTGAGGAAAAGGTTTCCTTATGCTATTATTTTCTAGGTATTTGCTCATAGATCCCACATGAAAATGACTAATTAACAAACTTGAGCCACCCATCTTAAATCGAGAATCGTTTCAACCAACTCACCCAATGACAAGTGACGCCGACTCTACGTGCAACATATGCTCTGGGTTTTCGTGATCGTCAATAGGATAACGCAATCACCTAATTGATATGCTCGTTCTTTTAGTCAAATACTACAACAAACATTGATTCCTACAGACACAGAAATACAAATCGCACCGTAATCACGGAATTGTACTTCGCGAACTCGAAAGCACAAAATGATTTCTGCTGCGGAGTAGCCATTTTAAACATATGACGGTTATCAAGAAAACCAACTGATCTCTGGCGGCTATTAAATAAACTAGACTATGTATTCGTTTCTCCAATAGCCGAGCCGAGGCGCAGCGATCGATAATTTGAACAAAATAATAGTTTGTAATATGTATATTCTTTTTGAAACACGCTGTATATTGGATATGTGATAAAAATTTATAGATATAGATAAAATTAATTGTCTAAAGTTAATTTAGTGGAAATAATACAAAAAAATGACATGAAATTAAATTATACAAATTTTAAAGTGCGTTTCGCAGGACAACAATGTTACTAGAAAGAATTTTCATTTTGCGAATAAATACAAATTACATCAAAGACGTAAATGTTGTCATAGCGGTAACAGGTTTGCACCCAAAAGCGGGCGATTGACCACCTAAAAAAATTACCTCTATTTTTACACTATATGGGTCTATAAATCCACAAAATTTCTACTCAATTTTCTAAATTTTCAGTTAGCTACATATGGTCTCTTGTAAGTATATAGTTAAAAACCATAGAAAGAGAAAAGTAGCTGCAAGTAATTGGTAAATAGTAATTTATTTCAGTAGTATAAAATTTTGTAAAGTTGCAGGTCTGTCCTAATAATATACAAATAAACCATTCGCTTTAAAGGAAGAAATATAAAATCTTCAGCAGTAAAAGTAAAACTACACCTTAATTAACCCGATATTAGGATCTATTAATTTAGAATTCTATACAATTACGAAGACGAAACGCTTATTTCTTGTGTTCTGCTTCTGGCAAAGCTAAACCACCTCCCTATTTGGAGTGTCTAAATTTTCTCGTACATTGTATGAAGTGTGTGATTAGAAAAACTGTTTGCTATTAGACTTATTTTACAGACCTTACATTTTCGTTTGACAATGAACAGCCATTTCTGCTTGCTTCTGCTTTCCAAGCTGTCGTTTATTATATATAAACATCAACGCGATCCAACGACCTCGAATGGAAAACCTGGTGGCCTTATTTACAACGTTTTCACAAATTTCACTAAGTACATACTCGTGCATATTGCAGTAGCTCTTGTCTTGGCAACCAGTGCATGTTTCATAAACATATATGTCGCAGTGTGATTTGCAAATCTGTGATTTACTGTGACGTGTTGATGGAAGATACGTCAGAACGTGCTATTCATACGGAGTGTTTTTACTTTATTAAAGTATAAAAAATATTTACTGTTTAGTTATGAAATATATTACATATATATATATATACAAATATAATATACCACTACATATATTATTCATTGATTTATGTATATTTATTTTCTATTTAAAAAATAAATATAGCAGGTTTTAAGTAAATTGGGGATCCTTATCAAGATAATAGAACCCATAAAAATTACTTTGGAAATAACGATTAACAAAATAATTGTTATTTAGAAAAAATAATCAGAAATATAGTATTGAGAGTAAGTAAAATGACTAATAGCTTCAAAAGGGAATTAATAAGATTCATAAAAAGGTTGTAATATTAAGGAAAGAAATATGGGCTCAGAATAAATATGGAAAAACAAGATTATGTGGGTGATGGAAGACACGGGACAGGAAACTGAAGGACAACTAATTGTACAAACATATAAAGGTGAGAACTTACACGTTTGAGAAAGTAACCCGTTTGTATACTTAAAGATGTAAACAGATGAAAAACGATAAGAAGAAATAGAAGTTGGTTAGTGATCCAAAATCACAAAAGGAAATTAGAAATATGAGAATACTAAGGATACTAGTGAGAACATAATATCTATTACGAAAACCAAAAATGACTGTTATAAGATCAACAAGCCATATATGCCAGCGAAATATGGATATTAAGTAAATACATGGAGACTCTTTAGAAGAGATGAGAAATAAAAATTGCTGGGTTCTATATATGTGGAAGTAAATAAGCAAGAAGGTTGGACAAGAAGAAAAAATAGTGATAGACAAACGTACAATTTATCCAGTACAGCAAGATATATAAAAGTCAAAAGATTAAGGTGGCTAGAGTATGTAGAGAATGACCAGAGGTAGAACGGCAAAGACGATGCTAACAAAGAGACCAAAAGGAGAAACTAAAAGGAGGAGACCAGGAGAAAGATGGTACGAAAACACACAAGAAAACCTAAAGAGTATACTGGAGTAGACTGGAAGACAAAAGTGACAAATAAGAAAGAACGTTTTGTGGATTTTTTGTAAATGGTGTTTTGTTAATAAAATGTGCAAAAACACTTGAAGCAAATTCGCAAAAATACACCTTTCGCATACACAGTGGCTTTGTCAAGTATATAATACTAAAAATACAGATACTTTAAGGTTAGGTTTCTTACGAGTTATTCATAGTGCAGATTTGGTGGAGGTGGCTGTACCCACTTTATGTAAGTTCAAAAATGAGAAGTCAGATACTTCTAATTAGTTATTTAATAATAGATCTGTGTTTTTAAATTTATTAATTTGTAACGCTTTTAGATTGTTCAAAAAAATAAACAAACAATATTTCTTAAGTACAGGGTTTCAAAAAGAATATACGTATTTCGAATGCATATATTTATTAAACTTTAAGACATACAAATATGAAACTTTACACACATATTTACGAACCTCTCAAGTTCAGATTACAAATGTTCAATATATCCTCCATCAGCAACACGAACAATATCACATCGATACTCAAATTCTTCCCATACTCGGGCAAGCATGTCCTTCGTCACTGATGTTATGGCAGTACGGATCCGGTTCTTCAACTCTTCCAGGTTCTGTGGGAGTGGTGGTACATAAACGTTGTCTTTAACGAAACCCCACAGGAAGAAGTCACAAGGTGTCAAATTCAGTGACCGTGGAGCCCAGCTGAGACATGCTAAGTCGCCAGCTCCTTGACGACCAAACCAACGGTTCGGTAGAGTTTTATTCATATATTCACGCACTTGGCGACTCCAGTGAGGAGGTGCCCCGTCTTGTTGAAAAATGAAGTTGCTTCGTGCAGCCTCGGAAACAATCAGTTTTGTAACATAGCGAGATACTGCTGACCGTTAACCGTGTTTCCATCAAAGAATAATGGGCCGTAAACAGATGATCGGGATATCGCACAAAATACATTGATTCTAGGCATATCTCGTACATGTTCAATGACTACATGTGGGTTCTGTAGACCCCAAATTCGAACAATGTTTTTGTTTACCAGAATACTAACATGGAAAGTCGCTTCATCACTGAACACGATGCGTAGTACGAAAGTGTTATCATTGTCAATAGCATCATGAATCTCGTTACAAAATGCCACACGTTTCCGTTTGTCATCAGAACGCAGAGCTTGTAACAACTGTAACTTGTACGGTTTCATAACCAACCGACGTCTCAAAACACGCTTAATTGTTGTTGTAGGAGTTGATTTTGAAGGATTACGCTGGAAAGCAGTTTGAATTCATATAACATTTTCTTCAGAAACACGAGGGCGGCCAGGACTCTTTCCTTTACATACACATCCTGTATCTACAAACTGTCGATACCATCTGCGAACGTTCTACCCATTCGGATGATCAATTTGGTAGCTAGATCTAAAACGTCTTTGCACTGTAATCATGGAATTGCACTTCGCAAACTCGAGAACACAAAATGATTTCTGCTGCGGAGTAGCCATTTTAAACATATGACGGTTACCAAGAAAAACAGAAAACAACTGACATGTAGCGGCTATTAAATAAACTAGACTATGTAATCGTTTCTCTAATAGCCGTGCCGAGGCGCAACGATCGATTGTTTGGACAAAATAATACTTTGTAATACGTATATTCTTTTTGAAACACGCTGTATATCTATTTTCTTTTAAAGTAATTTTTATTGTTTTTGAGGCAAATGGAATAAAATGAAAGTTGAATAAGTCACTGCCTAACAAAAGAATTATTCTTCTAAATAATAAGGTTTAAATATTATTGTATTGTAATTGTAACAGTTACCATATAATATTTTTAGTATGGAACATTTTTAAACTAAATCGGCCACAGAGATAAAATTCAATTCACATACACAAAGGTTTAATATTACATTTTCTATCTAGCTTGAAAATGCAGCAAAAAAGTAAGCAAAAATAATGATAACATGTTTTATGGCTTCATTCCATAACACGCGTCACTCAATTGAGTAAAATCTCATCACATCTATGTACGTTGACATGGTGTTCATCCACCTGTGTCCTAACATATCATCATGTCTGTTTACTTTTCCCCGCCAAGTCTAGTATGAAACAAAATACGAACAAAACGAAAACCAACCTATGAACATACTGTGTTGGATACATTTGAACGTGCAATGGAAATGGTAAATGGAACGGCGACTTAACTGAAGGAGGAAAGAACTTAGTGGATTCCTGCTGCGTTTCAGAAGCTTAAAGTACGGCATTTCCTGGAGCAGTTACGGTTTCCTTTCTTTTCGTTTAAGTGTACATTTCCAAAGGAAAGTTGAAGCTAGTAGTTTGCGGGTAACATAAAACAAACTCTTGTTCTTGTTGCGCTTTCATTAGTTTTATTAAACAGGCAAGGTTCTTTAGTTCAAAGGTAAAACGTATAGAAAACCATCAGGCATGATAAATCTAAAAGTAAGTGCATTATATATCTGCATTTTCTAGTAATATGTAGACTAGAGAAAGCGTTCGTGCGGTGATATTTTACTTTCCTTAATATTGTTACCAACAAAGATTAATAAACATTGAATAATTCTTCCAGTAAATAAAAACAAAATAAGTTGGAATGGTAAGCACCTTATATTGACGACGTTTCGAGAGGTTTTTCTCAGGTTATTTGTTTTTCTTTAACCTATAATACATCGACTTTATATGTTCAAATGTTTATTTAATTTATTTTTTTATAAATTTTTAAAATATGTTAATATTTATAAGTAAGTGCATTTTTTGCTGTTGAATATTGTAAATTTACAAAAACATGAACATTTTTAAATTAACAAAATTATAGCGCCTTTTTGTGTGTTTATACTTTATAGCGAAACTGATGGAACTGTTATGTACAATTAGTAAAAGTCAAATCTGCAGGCATGTGCCATTTTTTTATTCGACTTTCACTCACTTCGTTGTACGAATGTCAAGTGTATGCATTTGTGCTTGTATATTTACGTTGATATATGTATATGGATATATGAACGGAGATTTTTTCAATTTGTTTTCTAAGGATTAAGTCATAGGTTCCCAAACTTTTTAAAGCCATGGCGCTCTTAATGTTCAGATTATTTCTGGTGGCGCCCTTCATATGAACCTGTAACCTGGAGACCTGATAATTTTAAGTCCAAAATCTTAAATTTAAATAAATTCTATGCTATGATCTCTAAATTTAACTTTTAGATTTTTATAAGACTTCAATTTTGTTTAAATACTTGTAAATAGTTGTTGCTAAATTTGTTTTTGTTAGTAATTGTAACAAGGAGTAGTAGGAAAACGTAAATAAATCGAAAAATAAAGAAAATCACATTTATTTTGAGAACAGAAATAATAACTAACAAAACAGAGAATCATTTTAAACCTAATTGTGTATAAGTAATAAGATTTTCAAAAATGTTTTCTGTCCTAATGAGAGGGATGGGCTTGTTTATTTTTGATCAGTTCATGGAATCTTTCTGTCATTTTTGACAGAGCAACACGAATTTCATCTTCGATTTTAAGGTTATCTCTATATTTAGATTTCATAACGACAACTGCTGAAAACCCATATTTACACAGGTAAGAACTGGCAAGCGGTATCAATGATCGAAGTACCTTCTTGGTAACTACTGGATACTCATCTTCGACACTGCACCAAAACAGCTTGGCTGTCGCGGCGCCTCTGGAGATTCTTTGCGGCGCCCTCGCGCGCCGCGGCGCATACTTTGGGAACCCTTGGATTAAGTTATTATAAATATTATTAAGATTAGTAATATCTCTTCTATCGTTTACTGTGTTTTGGTCTTTTTTATGTATATTATTTCTTTAATTATATGTAACTTGTAATTGCTTCCTATTTCGAAAATTTCAGTATTGTTGAAATCAAATTCATATCTTTTTTCGAAGCATGTTTAGATAAGGATTTATTTGTACTTCTTGGATTTGTGATTTAATGTTGTATTTTCCAAAGAGTCTGTACCCGACCTACCAGAAAATCTAACCTGGCAGATCTATTTGTGATAGTATCATCGGTGCTTTCCGTAATTTATTTAAATAAATAACTTGAAAAGGAAAAAAACCCAAAATGTCGTTAATATAAACTCCTTCAATACCTCCTACAGGTCGGACAATACAAACAAAAAAGAACAAAATGTATTAATCAATTAAGGTTAATATAACCCTTGTATACGTATTTCAACAACAAAAACACACATTGTGTGTGTTTGACTTTTGACGGCGTAAGTCTAGTACGGACTTTGTGTTTGTGCGGATTTTACCGTAGTTCAGAGGCGACGCTGTGCTTTATTATCGGCTGATGATGATAACTTAGTTGCCGAAATACGGAATACGGAAATTATTATGGAAAGGGGTTATATTAATCTTAATTGATTAATTTAATCAACCATAGCTTCCCTTAAAATTTACCAACAAAATTTATAATAAAAATAATATAAATTTATTCTAAAGTAATTTTGAAGATAAATTTGGAAACTACGAAATTTCAAATACCTTCCAATTACTTCCGTCTATATAAAACTATCTTTTCGACGTACAAACACTTACTATATAACAGATGGTGAAGGTAATTTCAACGTACTTATCTAACCCAACCAGTCCAAGAGATCATATGTAACAGCATCTGAATAAACGAAGCGAACAACGTTGATTACTGCCTCATTTTCAGTAGCAATTCTATCGGCCGTTGTAGGTACTGTTACTTCAGTTACACCAAACAATATTACATTGCTCTTCTTCAATTGATACTATCTCGCTTCTTGGACAATCTCCTCAAAGTTGTACGCAGTTGCTGGCAGTCTAATATTTTTCAAAAATTCAAAAATTCTTTTCACCAATATAGCAGCTATTTAAGTTAGCTAAATATGTCATGGGGTGCTTTTCTGTAGGTGTTGCAGATCGATGAACCAAAATAAGACCTTGTAGCAAGAATTCATGTGTCACTAGCAGATAGACAACGGAGGAGTGATTAAATTTTCATTTACATTAAAAGCACAACGTACTTGTTCCTCTCAATTTCGATGCTGCAACTGTTACAGGAAGATTATTTTTAGGAATGATATGAGATGGGAATACAAACTTTACGATCCAGTGTCCGTTGTAATGACTTTACAGTTAACGAACAGTTGGAAAGGGGACGTAATGCCTCGGTTCTGGTACAGAAACAAAAAGTTAAAAGAAAATTGAAATGTATCCAATTATAAATGGGACGTATTAACTATTAACTAAATCTCTACACAGTCAAGGATCATAATATCCATGTGTTTCTTCTCTTGATTCTGGTTCCGGTTACTGCCGCAATAACCAAGTTGTCCTTGGTTCTGGTGTTATAACCATGCAAGTCGCTACCAATTTGAAATAAGTTCTTTTTGAGAAATACTTACTGCAGCAACTTATCCATGTAAATACATGTAAATGTCGGTAATACCCTATCATGGAAGATTTGATGACGAATATCCATTGGCCTCAGATCAAAGTTCACGCACAGTATTCTTTTTTCGGATAGTAAAGATCCTCTCTCATTCAACGGATTGCACCCATACAATTACATTGTAATTTAACACCAAATATGCAAGGTAATAATAAACAGTTAAAAGATACTTTATATCTAAAAGGTTATTAAATTTTAAATTGCATGTTGCAAAATAAGCAGAATTTAATTTCGCGCATACAACGCCAATATGCGAAACCCAATCTAAATTATAATCCACATTAATTCCTAAAACTGTGGACGTTAAAGTAGATTCAAACGTTTGGTTTTTAAAGTTTATAGTGAGGTTCTCATAATTTCTATTATTTAATTTATGATTAAATACAATTAACTTGGTTTTTTCAATGTAAATAATTAATTTGTTTTTGTGACACCCAATATGAAAATCATGAAGAACCCTTTAAAAATTGTTGCGCAATACGACAGTACTCTCAGCAGATACCACAATTGAAGTGTCATCAGCATATAAAAGTACCCTTCCACAAGAGATGTAATTCGGTAGATCATTGGCAAAAAGTATAAATAGTAAACATTCCAATACTGAACCCTGGGAGATGCCCAATGTTTGAAAATAAAGTTCCACAGACGTCCGCTCTTTTGTTAAAATTTTCAATGACATTTTGATATAATTGAGGCTCTATTTCACCAATGATACGAATAATTTCATCTTTCAAAGCAGGAACTGATTGTGGATTGTTTTTATAAACCTGACTTTTCACATAACTCCAAAGAAAATAGTTTAATGGTGTCAAATCACATGATCTTGGTGGCCAATTAACATCACTGTTTCTTGAGATTACAGGTCCAGGAAATGTTTCTCTCAATAAATCAATTGATTCGTGTGCAAAGTTAGGTGTAGCACCATCCTGTTGAAACCACATATCCTCTAGATCAATATTCATTAATTCAGGCCACAAAAATTCGGTTATCATCCGACGATATCCATCACCATTGACAGTTACAGCTTCACCAGCAGCATTTTCAAAGAAGTAAGGTCCAATTACACCATCTGACTATAATGCACACCAAACAGTAACTAGTTTAGGATACATAGGTTTCTCATGAATAATTCGTGGATATTCCTCACCCCAGATACGGCAATTTTGTTTATTAACAGAGCCACCAAGTTTAAAATGTACCTCATCGGAAAACATTATTTTTTGAGAAAAATCAGTTGGTTGTTCATTCATCTAATTGACAAATGAACGACGTTTTAAATGATCTAATGGCTTCTGTTCCTGTGTTATTTGTATCTTATATGCCTTCAGAGCTAAATCATTATGTAAAATACACCATGTTGTTGATCCACTAAGTCCAAGTTGTTGTGAAAGTCGTCTAATGGTCATCTCAGGATCTTCAGCAACACTTTCACGAGCCAAACCAATATTTTCTTGTGAACGACCACTACGACTGTATTTTTCACTTTTTTGATCTTCTACGGAACCGGTCTTTTGAAATTTTTTAATAATTCGACCAATAGTGTTTTCTGATGGACACATAATCGTCCATGGACGATTATGTAAAATAAAATTCACGTAATTTTCTAAAAACTCTTTACGCCGAACGTTGATTTTCATAAAGTAATTCAACAATTTGAACGCGTTGTTGTACCGTGTACGAAGCCATTTTTATAAATGCCATACATCACACGTTTTAAATGTCCACATACCCAGACAAATTCAGTGCGGAATCTATATTTTATTTATTCGTAAAAAAAACCACGCAATTTGAAACACTCTTTAGATATTTTAAGATATGTTGTTAATACTGATCTGGATTTTTCTATTGGATAGGTATGATGGTAGCCAACTATTAATGCTTCCTTTAAAACTCAGATTACACAATTTATCCATTAATAAAACTCGATCAACAGAGTCGAATACCTTGGAAAGGTCAAGGAAAAGTAAATTACTTTCATTCTTTGATTAAGTAAATCATTTATGCACTGCACAAAATTAATACATGCTGTTTCCGTGGAAAAACCACGTCATATATATAGTTATGTTGAAAATTTTAATGCTGAAATATTTTATTGGAAAAGAATTTCTACATGCTTTATTTTACTGGGCGCACAACATAAATCCTTACGTAAAATTTCAAATCCTATCTGGAGTATAATAATGTTATCACTAAAATCATCTAAAATTTATGCTTCAAATTTTCGTAAAAGAATCCCTTACCTTTTATCAAATATAAAGGCGCGCAGGAACAACTGAAAGTAAAGACGGGCTTTTCTTGTATCGAGAAAAAAACACGAGTAAGTAAAATTTATGAGAACAACAGTATGTTAAGGCTTTTCGCGTGTGTACGGTAATGAAATCAAACACTTGATTGAGACGGAACAGGATGTGCCCTCATGTCGGTTTTCCATTTAACGTGGAAAACATAAAGCGATTTTTCTTGGGCAAAATTTCGTTCGACAGGCGTGCTTTTCTCATCTATGTGGAATATAAAAAAGATGTAAATTTATATCGAAAGCTTTTAGGGTGCGCACCGATAAAGTTAAATTTTCCGACACGCGGTCGATGTCGAAATATGGAGATGTGAATTTCTAGCTGGAGGTGACACTCATCCTCATTTCTACAAGACGCCTACACATAGCGCAGAGACTGCCTATTCGGTATACTGAACCTAAACTAGTACATACGCATTCGACAGGTTTCGCAACATCGCTACCACTACTATGTATCGATTCGACATACATTTCCCTTTTACGGCAATAAATTTGGATAGGCGTATTAGAATTCGATGTGGATAGAAATAGAATTATTGAATGCAGTTTAGTTTCGCAATGATTTCTATGCTAGAGAATTTATTCAACAAGAAAAATCTTAAACCACAGAAGTTATTGCATTAAAAAAGCTTCTGATTCCAGCACGAAAATTAATTTAAAAAAATTTAGTTGCAAATTATAAATTAATATTTTATGGAAACTATGTTTATTGGCAACACTGTTTAATTTAGCAATTGACTAACTCAAGAATAATAAATAAGAGTAATCTCAAGACGGATGATATAATTACGCTAATAAAATAAAGAAATGGATACGTTTTGTTTGCTTTTCAATTAAGCTTTGATATATATTTACTTAACTTTAGTGAAAAGTTTGTTAATAGCTTTTCCTGTGTGAATTAATATCCTCTGAATTTAAATTCCTTTTTTTTTATTTATGTGGCGTCTCGGGATCACAGCCCATTCGCCTCAATGCAATAAAAACCGCGATACAATATTTCCTAACTTTTAAAATCAGACATGATGTATTACCAAGTGTGATACTGGGACACACGTTTCACACCCTGGGGCCTATCGGGGTGACTGACAGTTAACACATATGTACATGCATTCGGCCATCAGTAAACGGGTTAGTTCACACGGATAAATTTTGAATGGGAATCTCATCACGTCTGATTTTCAAATCTTTATTATCATTTTAATGAGAGATTCAATAACCGAGTCGTATAAATGTTTATTACTGTGCATTAGGGTTGCAATGCTTGCATTACTTTTAACATCAATTTATATAGAATTCATCTATTATCTTTCTGTATATGGAACAGTTCAGCAATATATGGTTAAGATCCGCCCTTTCTTTCCCACACTGACACTACGATTCTACAATTCCTAGTTTGTGTAGATGCGCTGGATACTGCCTCTGCCCAAACTTTATTCTTGCTATTAATGCTATTTGGAGCGAAGACAATCCTCAAGCCGTTAACGAATCACCATTACATCCATTAAAATTGACTGTTTGGTGCGGTTTGCACGCTGGCGGCATCATCGATCCTTATTTCTTTCGAAATGAGGAAGGAACTGCCGTTACGGTGAATGGCGAGCGCTATCGAGCCATGCTGACTGAATTTTTATTTCCAAAAGTTAATCAGCTAAACATCGACGACATTTGGTTCCAATAAGACGGCGCAACTTGCCGTACAGCGCGCTTAACCATCGATTTATTGTAAAATCAATTTGGTGACAACTTTATTTCCAGAAGTGGTCCTGCTACCTGGCCCCCTCGTTCGTGCGATTTAACGCCTCTGGATTACTTTTTATGGGGCTATGTTAAGTCATTGGTTTATGCTGACAAACCAGCAACTCTTGAAGCATCGGAAGCCAATATTCAAGCCACCATTGACACCATACGGTCAGATTTATTGAAAAAAGAACACAAAAATTGAACTGATCGAATGGACCATTAATAACTCAGTAATCATAGTAGTAATAATAATAATAATAGTAACTCGTAGCCTCGGCAGACATATGCCGAAAATCATATTTAAAAATAAATGCCATGAAATTATCTACCAGATCATAACAAAAAAAATTTCATTCCAACAATATTTCTGTCTTGTATTATCATTTTAAGTTCTCAAGCTCTTAAAAAAAACACCGTAGATTTATGTTCTTATGGACTAGGTCGAAACTTGGCGAAGAGTTAATTATCTTTTTCCTAATTGAAGTAATAATAGCCTTATTTTCTGTTCTCTTTTCCCATATATTAGAAGGTCATGTACATTTCGTTTTTATTGATAACACCTTACCCATCATCTGACGAAATCTTTCGATTTGTGTAAGTACCTAGCTACTGCTGCAATTATCTTTATACGATCTTTGCGGTAATCACATAAAAATTCGTCTTCGAGATATTTTGCATAAGCTGCACTCATTCAAAAAAAATTTCTACTTGCGTCACGTACAACGGATAGCTGAACTAAAACCGACTAAACGTATTAGTGGAGGATAGGAGATACTTTTACTAACTCTCCCATTCTCATACACCCGTTAACTTTCCCTCCATAAGCTACTGACCTGCAACTGGAATTATATAGATTGTATTCTACCCGCTACTTTAGCTTACTACGCCATGTTTCTAATGGCTGCATCATTAAATAATATGAAAATCATTGAAGGTGTTGCTTCAATTTAATAGATTTTGTGAAAATTATAAATAATAACTTTACTGCTTTTATTTTAAAGGAAAGATTGTAAAGTTATTAATTTAAAATATTCTAAGTAGTTTATACTGCAAACAAAAAAAGAAGATGATCGCTACATGGTATATTATCTGAGGTTTTGCACGAAAAGAAATTTTCACATCTTTGGAAAATACATTAAACGCAGATACTTTAAATATTTGTTTATTAAATATTTGCGAAATTAATTTTTGTGCTTTCGTCTGCACTAGTTTAATAATTCCCGTTGCAATTAGAAACACTTTTCCACCTCTAATAAATATTATAGCTCCTGGTTGAGTTGTAAACTGCAGTTGGCGTAGAACGTTTCGCAGGGACAAAGTAATAATTATTTCATTAAGTTAATTACCAAGTTCGTTTCAACAGCGTGCTGACTTATTGGCAATTGACTGTGTTTCTCCCTGTCTGGAAAATGCAAACATTTGTAATGCACTCACAATTAAATGTGATGATGCAAATAATACTATAATTGCGAACTTTGAAACTTACATCAAATGGAATTATAGTCATTACGATTGACTTTGGTTATTCCAATTCGGTTTAATATCAGAAGAGAAACGCGTTCAATATAATAGTAGTATATTAGTTCCGGTTCACGAAAGTTCTTTGCTAGAAAAAAAAATAGAATACACAAAAATATTTTATATAGCAGCTTATCCGAAGGTAATTAAATTGAAAGAGGTGGTATCTAAGGTATTTAATAATTCAAATATTCTTATTACGTTAAAATTTAGTGAGCAACTACAAATACGTTTCTTCAACCAAGTTTTTAATTTAAATGTAGAATAAAGCATCAGAGGAAACTGCCGGTTAAATTACAGGCGCAATCTCTGAAGACGGCCTTTCTTGTTGAAACATTTTTGACTTTGCAATAAGGCTATTGGAGTCACTACGTATTTTTTCATCCAAACACAAATTTGTCCAAACATCTTATTTTCTACGAACCAAACTAGAAAAGTTTTCTGCATAACTAAGAAACAAAATACCTACGACTTTTTTGTTCAGTTTACTTTTTAACACAATCTCTCTTATACATATTCAACGTACTCACACCACCTGTCCAGCAACTAACTACTTTAGTCCGTCAGAAGAAGAATTTCTCCTGGTCTTCAAAATAAGTCTGCTATTTCAATTGCAAAGCGACTTGCTCTAAAATGCTTTTTTCAAATTTCTAAATAGAAAGAAGTCGGAAGTCTGAACTTATACATCATATATCAGATAATACAACTCGAAGAAGTTACACTCGCAGAAGTTGGGTTGAACCAGTCACAGAAACTTTTTATCAATAGCGGTAGGTAATTTTGTTAACACACAATTAGGCTGCTACTGTAGTCAGCTTTGGTGTTTTCAATATGAATAACTCCTGCTTAACCTCAAAACGCGAGACCATTTTGGCCAAGCGTCTTGAAAATATAGCGCCGTGCACTGTGATCTTTCGTTCGTGAATAGTTTTACGAGAATTCTGTTCCCTCGTCAAGAATTTGATGGCATTGCGACTATGTTAAATACATACGTACATATATATTATTATTTTCTTAAGGATTTATTTTTAACTTTTCTTACTTTCACCATTTCTTGTACAGGGTGGAGCAAAAAGCATTATCTGATTTTCTTTCGCTATTTTATTTAAAATGAAAACTCATTTGGTTGTTAACTGATTATGTTTATTCGCACTTATAAATTTTGTTTCAATTAACTGTGGAAAATTATGTCGGCGTTCATGCAAATTTGAGCTCTTTTGATTATATTTGGCATAACTGTGCGCAGCATTTGTGGTGTCGCGTCGTCGATTTCGGCTTGAATACTATTCTTTAACTCCTCCAACATACAGGGCATGTTTGCGTACACCAACGACTTCAAATATCCCTTAAAGAAAAAATCTGGAGCAGTTAAATCGGGAGATCTGGCTGGCCAAGACAAATTACCGAAACACGAGATTCCACTCGCTGGGAAGGCATCTTCAAAATACGCACAGTGTCGCGTGCAGTATGGCAAGTGCCCTCATCCTGTTGGAACCACATCTCCTCCAAATGCAGATCGTTAATTTCCGCTAAGAAAAATTCAGTCAGCGGCTCTATGGATCTATAGCAGTCACTGTTCGCCGTAATAACGTTACCGTCGGCTCCTTCGAAGAAATACGATTCAATCACCCTTTCTAATGTAAGTGCATACCACACGGTAACTTTGAGAGGGTGTAATGGTGCTTCATGAATTATGCGTGGATTTTCCATTCCCAGAATCGACAATTTTGCGTATTCACGTTGCGTTAACACCACTGACGAATTATTGCTCGCAAACATTGTCACAATTATCGTGCTTTCTTGAGGTATAAATCGATTCATTGTTATTCACTATAAATTTCGCACATCTCTATTTCACGAATGTCAAAACCAAACTGACATACGATGCCATTTGCAAAAATGGCAGCACTTTCCAATAGGGTGATACTTATTGCCCCACCTATTACTAGTCTCAATATTCTTAATCAAAAAAAAGGTAAAAAAACCTTACAACGCTAATGTTCGTATTATGTATACCCATTTCGACAACAAAGTTATCATCAACGGCAGACCACTATGACCTAAGACCAACTACACGCTGTCTTTCGCAAGAAACATATGTAACTTCTGTATTAGAATTGTCGAGTCAGAATCATGTACAGGATATAATACATAAAATTAATAGGCCAATACAATTAATTACTCCAAATATGTTGCAACGCGTCCTGAATTCATTTCCACAGGACAAGGCTACAGCATTGTTTTCAAACTAATTACAACCAGTTTCAGCATTTAGACTTAAATAAAACTCGTACTTGGTCATATCATTCCTACTGATTTATTGATAGTTCTATGTCATGCTGCCATATTTACATTTCTTTTAAGAAACTCGTATGGTTTAACTACTGACAGTATTTCTGTGTTAGGAATGTCGACACAGAATTAATAAACGATTATTCGTGAATTTATGCGACGCCTCCGGCCAATGAAGAATTAATAGTACAATACAATTAATTAGTCCAGACATATAGCAACGCGTCCTGAACTCAATTCCAGAAAGACTACAGTTTTGTTCTCAAACCAAAAGTTGCCAATTTCAGCATTTACGTTTACTATCATTATGATTTAATCACTTGCGGCAAGAAAAACTCGTTTACCATCTGCCTGTAACGCTCACCATTTACGGTTACGGTGGTGCCATCGACGTCTTCCAAAAAATAAGGGCCAATCACTTTTTCGCGGCTAATGCCCCACCAAACAGTCACTTTGAGAGAATACAATGGCTCTTCATGCATTTCATGTGGATTCTCTGTCCCAAAAATTGCAAACTTTGCGTTTGGCTTCGTCGCTCATGATTTTTGATACGAAATCATTCTCTTCTGAAGGTTGATATATAACCCCTTTCCACATTAATTTTCATATTCTATATACGTATTTCGACAACTAAGTTGTCATCATCAGCAGATAATTAAACAGTGTCGCTCCTGAAAAACTACAAAACTAAAAAATACCTGTACGAAAACAAATTCCGCATATGAATCCTACCGCTGAAAGCTAAAACGCACACTCAAAGTGCGTTTTGGCTTTTATTTACGAATTAATACCACGTTGCCAAACTTACTTAGGATTATCGACTCAAAATTAATCACAGAATTACCCTATCTGACGACTATCTGTAAATTTCTGACCACCCTGTATACCATGTAAGCAGGTGCTAAAGTTAAAATTGTTAGTTTCGTATCGTAAAAGTGCATAATTATATGCAACAGTATAGTAATTAATAATTTAATACAAAATGAATCCTGTAAACATATTTGCACAAGTAACAAAAGTGCAATTCATCACATGAAGATTGTAAATCAGCAAAAGCGTAGCACCATACTCAGCGTACGAGCATTTAGAAAAAAATTAGAAGAGCTCGATAGATCCTAACAACCAATAATGTTAATTCATATTCAGCATACTTTGATCATGATAAATTGGACGACACTTAAAACAAAATGTTGATCAAATATTTACCAAAGAAAGTAAGAATATTTCATTGTCAAAATCAAACAAATCCGCCAACTTAAGAATATCGCGAAGAATGGTAATTCAATATTCTCAACTTGAGCGAACTTTTTCGAAGGCTTATGCCTTTGTTTATGTAAATTGAACTCGTGCAAAGTAGAAAGGAACGCGAAAGAAAAACCGGAATATTTACACTAATATCTTTGCGGAAAACAAAAATGGAAGCGCCTAAAGTTATCCCATCCATGTAACTTTTATTGGCCGATAATGTTCGGACTTTTTATTCGCCCGCTCTTTGAGAGCGCAGAAAACAAAGAAAAAATGTAAAAAACAAAAGACGAACGTCAGGTAGAATTTCGTGCGGAAGAATCGATATCCCAAAGCGGATACGGAAACGTTATGTCACTAAAATGATCGGATAAGGGAAAATCGAGTGATAGGTTACGATAAGTGTGAAATAGGTACTTGTTCAAGCGATCAAAAGTCACATCTGACCCGAGCCAATCTGCCCAGTTGTCATGTGCAAGCCCTCGGTGTATATCTCTCTTGATGTAGTAGTGAACAATTTACACTAGAAATCGGATACAAAATTTCTTATTATTCTAAGCAAATTAAAGAATGCTAGGGGTTCATACAGTATCTTGTACACGCTAAAGTATTTTTATAAAATTTAACTCAGTGCGTATTTAAGGTATATTAGAAATACGCGAAGCTTACTGTGTCTACATTGATCATCATACCTTTTGTTAAATTTAATGAGAACAATTGCAACACGAATACCAAGCAGACCAATATATGTGTAGTAAACGGGTAAACTAATCAGAATACGAGGATAGTTTGACAAGTAGTGAGAATGACACATAGGTGGCGCTCTAATTGGTAAAACAAATGCACTGTATTTTAGGTTGCCTATTTATATGTTTATATTTCGATATTTAGATAAATCGATTGATTAGTTTATTTTTGACAGCTGATTGAAAAAGAAGCAACACGTCGTTTTATTAAAATGTAAAAAGCAGGGTATCGTGCGGTGATTAAATACTTCGTAATTAAGGGTATGAAAGCTACCGAAATAAAAGATGAGTTACGGGAAACATTAGGTGAATCTGCTCCATCATCCCCCACAATAAGTAGTTGGGTAAATGAATTTAAACGTGGTAGAACAAGTTGTGTTGATAAAGCGCGCTCTGGAGCACCCAAAATCGTGACTTCTAAGGAAATGATTATAAAAATCCATAATATTATTACGCAAGATCGACGACTCAAAGTGTGAGAGATAGCAGACATGGTAAACATTTCAACAGAACGCGTACACCACATTTTAACGAAAAAATTGGGCCTTTCCAAGCTTTCGGGAAGATGGGTGCCGCGATTGCTTACAACTGATCAAAAGTTCACTCGTTTGTGCATTTCCAACGAGTGTTTGGACCTTTATAAGCCGAATCCGGTTGATTTTTGTAGGCGATTTGTTACTTGCGATGAAATTTGGATACACTACAGTACACCCGAAACTAAACAACAGTCGAAACAATGGTTAGAACGTGATCAATAAGGTTGATATATAACCCCTTTCCACAATTAACTATTTGTAAATTCTGTATACGCATTTCGACAACCAAGTTGTCATCATCAGCAGATAATTTCAAAGTGTCGCACCTGGTAAAACATGGCGAAAAAATTGTACGAAAAATATACTCCGTACGCGATCCGCACCGTTAATTGTGGAAAGGGGTTATACACTCCGCGCAACATGAATAGGACCAACTGCATATATGACATTTGTAGTTGGTATAAACATGGTAGCGCGCTGGAATTGTTATTTTCGAAAATAAGAGGGTTGATAAAAAGATGTATGTAGGCACCAAATATAATTTTTGTAAAAGTCAGTGCAAATGTACGTTACTAATGACAATAAGTAGAGTAATTAAACGCCACTTGAATACGACCAATCTACAAAATAAAAGATTCGTTTGCAATAACAAAATACTTTATTGTTCAATAATGAGTACTTTTGCCATTATTTCTTATAACCTCAAATAGTCGGGATGGAATGGAATTATACAGGGTTCTCAAGTAGTCAACGGGAAGTTCCGCCCAACTTCATTTCAGCGCCTGCTCTAGTTCGTCAGCGCAACTGAATTGGGAAGCATTGGAGTACAATTTACGCGACAACCATCCCCAAACATTTTCTATGATGTTCAGGTCGGGGGAGAGCGATGGCCAATCGAGAACCTCCATGCCTTGTTCTTGAAACCAGCGTCGAACAATGCGCGCGGTGTGAATACTGGCATTATCCTGTTGGAAAATAAATGGCCCACCTGCCATAACGTTGGAAAATTTGTCTTTCACCTGTTGCAGCAGCTGGACGTACTTTTCCGAATTCTGTCTGCCCTTCACTATTACTAAATCAACAGGTCCGTTATAGGAAACAGCTCCCCATACCATGACTGAACCAACATCGGCTCGCCTTCGCGACTGAATCACTTCATCTTTACGTAAATCGTGGAAATAATAAGAAAACCCATCCGGGCCATCTAAATTAAACTTCTTCTCGTCACTGAAAATAACAGTTTGCCATTCTCTTGTCCACCCCATTTTTGCTTGAGCAAACTGAAGACGTGCAGTGCGCTGAAATTCCCTTAAAGGAGGCCGTCGTTTAATTTTCAAACGTTTTAAATGCGGACAGGTCTTCAGTAACTTCTGTACAGTTCTTACCGATGCATTCGTTCCAACGTTATTCGCGATTTGTCTTGCCGTTAATGCCGAATTCGATGCTTCGCGTAATATGGCTCCACGTTCTCTCTTAGTTGTAACGGATGTTGTTCGCCCTTTAAAACGTTTTCCATAATTCTCGGGATCCCTAATAAAATTGTTCACAACCTGGTATGATCGACTTATTTTCTTTGCAGTAGCCCTTGAGGAATACCCTTCTTGATGGAACGCTTTAATTTTTCCAATTTCTTCCATACTTAAGCACTTCTGTCGTCCCATCGTTGCACAATACCCTTAATTACAGATGTTTGTTTATCCGGATACACGTTGTAACTCGACACTCATCCGATAGCTTACTATTAAATACTGGTCGTATCCAACCGGCGCGGTGCATTTTATATGTATGTGGTACTTACGTCACCCAATGCATAACGTTAGGCACTATTGCGCAATAATGCGTATTATTTGCCATATCATACCATTACAAACTTGCATTGTATTTTTAGTAAATGAATTGTTTTTCAAACCACCGAAAGCTTGCAACAAGTCGGGTGGTCCTATTCATGTTGCGCGGAGTGTATATCAACCTTATTGATCAAGTCAATCAACCACAGGCTCCATCAAATTCAACTGGTTAGAACGTGGTTCTGCAGTTCCAAAGAAAGCGAAAACCACTTTATCGGAAAACAAGATGATGGCATCAATTTTTTGGAATTCAAAGGACATTTTGCGCATTGGTTACCTTCAGAAAGGTGCCACAATAAACGGACAATATTACGCAGAACTTCTACAAAAATTAAATGTTGGGATTCGTGCTAAACGCCCAGGAATGACAAAGAAAAAGATTCTGTTTCACCATGACAACGCTCCCTCGCATACCAGTACAGTTGCGATGTCCAAAATCCACGAGTTGCATTTCCAATTAGTACTACATGCGCCTTATTCGCCGGATCTAGCCCCTTCCGCCTTCCACCTTTTTCCAAAATTGAAAACGGCACTAGGTGGAAAGAAATTTTCGTCTAACGACGAGCTTATCATCTTCGTAAATGAGTAATTTGCAAGCCTTCCGGAATCGCATTTTAGAGATGGCATAAGGGCATTGGAGCACCGTTGGAATAAATGTATTGCTCCTTTAGGAGAATATATTGAAAAATAAAAATTATTTTGTATTTAAAAAATTCGTTTTTCTTTTCCATTCTCACTACTTGTCAAACTACCCTCGTATAAGTGTTGCAATTCTTTAATGAAATATTTACTTACATGCATATTAATAGAGGAAGAATTTCTACAAGATGGGACATTAAAATTGTCCCGTAGTTTTCTAAAACATCAAATTAAATTTCCGAACGAATAATCCGCTAAGAATTTATGTTTTCGACTTTTACGATATGATGGCGTTGAAGGAAAATATTCAGAGTCGCGGTTTAATATGCGTAGCAGGAGTGTCCTAATACATATCGTCGAGGCGTCAAAACGTAAAAAATTTATCTCTGGTATTATTAAATTTTTGGCTTAAATTTCGGAAAAAAAGACGATAAATTTTCGAATTTTTGTAACACCATTATTTTTCAGCCTATTGATTTGAATTTTGCGTCAAATTGAGAGCTTTATCGTGACTATTAGTTAAAGTGACAGAACAAGTTCGAATGGATTTCCTCACTTTGATGTTTTAGTAACTCGAATTTTAACATTTTGTTTTTTGGAGAAATTTGCTGCTTTTGTGAATACGAAAACTAAGTGTATTATTTAAATTTCAATGAACTAGAATATTTTCCATTTTCTAGTTTTTAAATCATGTCTTATATTACCAATTTCAAAATTTCTTTCAAAGTTTAAAATAATTATTTCATATCATATCCAAACTTAACATAGACATTGAAACTAACAAAAATATTCACACCGGCAGTGTGCGTTTCGGCCTTCGATGGTACAGATCGTGTACGGAATTTGTTTTGTAAGGATTTTTAGCCGTAGTTTTACAGGTGCGACACTGTTTAGTTATTATGACAACTTAGTTATCGAAATACATATACAGAATACGAAAATTAATGTGGAATGGGGTTATGTATATATCAACCTTAAGTGATTAAGTTAATCAATATAAAATATAAAATAACTTGCGTACACAATAATTGTCCGCATATACATATATATATATATATGCTTTACATAAGAAAAAAATAAAGTAAAATAAATAAAATAGCTATAAGGTTGACTTTAATGGAGCTTGTGGTTGATTAACTTAATCACTAAGGTTGATATATAACCCCTTTCCACATTAACTTTTGTAATTCTGTATACGCATTTCGACAACTAAGTTGTCATCATCAGCAGATAATTCTAAAGCGTCGTACCTGGTAAACCACGGCGAAAAATACCTGTACGAAAACAAACTCCGTACGCGATGCGTACCGCTGAAAAACAAGATGTACACTGTGTACATCTTGGTGGAAAGGGGTTATATATCAACCTCAGTGATTAAAAAAAAAATAGCTATAAATTGATTTCTCAAGTACGTAACGAGATATAGGCCGAATAACTTAAATCGTTCGTTAAATCGTTCCTTCCCCACCAGTACACTGTCGGCAAAGCCCCACACATGCAGAAAGGAAGAAAGGAACAACCCTAAAGGAGCACAATTCCATTGAAACAAGCATTTCAAAAGGCGTTACTAAAGACATACCTGGAATTAATGGGCGGGTTTCAATGTACGAATCACCTTCGAAGACGGCGTCGCATTTTGTCTCTATGGTATTTATTTCGTATCCAAAACCTCTACACAATCTTCGGATATTATCTTATATATTATTCAATTTATTCCGATGATATTTGTACAATATCCCTCTAATTGAGGAGCCCTATCACGGGTGAACAAGCGACCGTCCTTCCGAACTGATTGAATATCGCGCACACAGTGAACGCCAAAATGCACGCTAAGAGTAAAAAGGGGTACGGAAGGACAACGCTCTAGAAGGTTCGAGAAATAATGCCTAATTGGCACGTAGGTCCGAAATAACAATGCGCACCTGCAACTCATATATCGGTGTAGCGAGAGTGAAACAGACATAATAACAACTCCAAACTTGATAAAACTCGCTTTATGCGGCTTATATAAAAATGCTATTAAACTGAATATGACACTGAAATATACTGCGTTTAACTATATGCAATATTGGCCCTAGTATAAATGCATACATGTGAATATATGAACGTTAAATTAAATGAACCTAAATATAAATAAAATATTAAACAACGGTATTTGAACATACATGTTAACATATAACATATAACTATAGAGGGTTTAGTAAATGAAATAAACTATGTAGAAGATGTAAATTGAACCATAACATCTTTAATTCTTTCTTCGTAACCATACCATCTCCTGTACTTCTACATTGTCCATTACTGGTTACTTTTCCACCGAAGATTTTACTTGTAATATTCCTGCAAAATACTTTTTCTGTGCTGACACAATTATCAAAACTGCCGAATCTTATGTCTTCAAATTTCCACTTGTTTCGTTTTCTTCAACGGTATTTAAGCATACATGTTAACATATAACTATAGAGGGTTTAGCAAATGAAATAAACTATGTAGAAGATGTAAATTGAACCATAACATCTTTAATTCTTTCTTCGTAACCATACCATCTCCTGTGCTTCTACATTGTCCATTACTGATTAGTTTTCCATTCCTGCAAAATACTTTTTCTGTGCTGACACAATTATCAAAACTGCCGAATCTATGTCTTCAAATTTCCACTTGTTTCGTTTTCTCCAAAACCCCTTGCGTTGTGTAACATTCGGCTCATATGATGCTATGAACCAATATTTTATAAAGTTTTTCGCCAATAAAATTAGGTCCTTCTATGAACAAGAAATTATGAAATTCACCACATGATGGCAAAAATTATTAAATGATCGACATCTTTTTATATTAATGGTTGACCTGGAAAGACATAGAGAAGACTTTTTCAACAACCCCGTTCATTTACCGTGACGTAAATTTATTGTAATCCGAAGAGAGAGAAAATCAATAGACTATAAGCAATGGTCAGAATTTTATCATTTTTACTTAAATTTCTCATTTATACAAGGGAACAACTATTTCATTTTCACGAAAGGTAATTGCCTCCATTTTTTGGTAACGCAGATATTCTTCTTGTTGATTACCCTAATTTCAATCCACAAAGTTTTGTTGTTTATTTTGATTCCACAGAATTTTCAACTCACTCACGTATCTAATATTAAAAGAAATTTTTTGAGTCAATTTACATTCAACTTTACATTTTCTTTCGCTCCATTTTTGACTCATGTTGTAATGATATTAACTTAAATACTTCACTTTATCCTATGCAAATTCTGTACAAATACAAATGCTGAATCGAAAGTTTTATATCCACTTTATGCTTTCGTCATTACCAGACCCCGTCTGCGTTGGTCATGCATTTACGTGGGCGACATTGTGTGTTATATTTCAAACTGAAGTTAAAAACTAGCAAACTGTAATTCCTAAATACGTGAGCGAAATTCTTCGTGTTAAATTGGGAAACGTTCATAGTTGACGTCCAAAGTTTGAATTTTATGTTACGTCGCATTCGGAAAAAATTCGAATTCCCAACAACGATTACGTGTATAAAAGACAAAAGGAAAATTGGGTAAAAGAAAACCTTCTATTAGACATTTTAGTAAAAAGCAAATCGACATAGTTAGAGGTTATAGTTATTATCTATCCCAGCAAATGGTTTAAATTAAAGTTCAAGAAGTGAAGACAAATTTGATTATTTACGTAATACGAAAATATGTAACTATGATTGTAAATAATAAAATTAGAATCAAAACAGAAGTAGATGTAAAAATAGCGAAAACGGGTAGGAGATAAATGTAAAGTATTGTTTTACAGAAGTGGTGACATATTTGTTAATAAGTATATACATATATATATAGTTAAGTACCCCATGAAAATTAATATTTACTACAATACCATCGTTGATCATAATAACAGAAATTAATTAAAAATTTTTGCGTTGTAACAAGACTTGAACCTGTATCTTCCGTTTGCTAGATGGCTGCCTTACCAAATAGATCTTGAGTCTTTTAACATCTTACCACTAACTAAGCCACCAAGTCTAGATTATTGAATCACTATCTCATTCAAGCACCTTAGCAGAGATGGATAAAAGTAAAATTAATCTGGAATTAGTAGTATTTGAAGACGAACCGTTTTTAAAAATACGACACACGTTAAATACCTTTTTACTACTAAATTAAAGATTACACAGGCCAACCAATAAATACTTTTTAAAAACTTTTTTAAAGTTCAACCTGTTTCTTATATATTTTGGTATGCTGAATCCAAATTTTCAATCAGGCGTTAGGAATGGATGTACTTTGGATGCTTTTACTTCAGAGTAAGGTATGGCATTGCTGTTTGGGGTAGCAGTACTGATTTGAATCGTATTTTCATAATACAAAGAAGAATTCTGAGAATAATACATAACATGAATTTTAATCATCATGCAGGGGCATATTCAGAAAACAATTTTTGTTAACTATTTCTGAAATTTATATATTCGAGCTCCTACTTTTTCCCTACAAACATAAAGACCTATTTGAAGAATACAGCGCTGTTCATGATTATTCCACAAGGCATAAAACTAATTACTATTATCCGAAACGCCGCCTAACCTTGATAGAGAGTGGTCTTTGCTACTCTTTCATTAAATATTTTAATATTAAGTGCGCACCTAAGTTCTCGCTGTTTTTTTGATGAAAATGGAACTTTATTGTGAAAAAATTTTTACAAATGAATCATTCAAAATATTGCCCATCGCTAGCGATAACTTTTTGCCATCTTTCTGGCAGAGCTCGAATACTGTCACGGTAGAAGTATTCGTCTTTTGAGGCTATCCACGAATCAAGCCATTTTGAGATGTCTTCACATGAACAGAACTGCTGATTAGCCAGACCATGTGCCATCGAACGGAACAAGTAATAATCGGACGGCGCAATATCTGGGGAATATGGTGGGTGGGGTAGGACCTCCCATTTGAGCGTTTCTAAGTAAGTTTTAACGGGTTTGGCAATGTGAGGCCGAGCGTTGTCATGCTGTAGAATCACTTTTTCGTGTTCTTGCTCGTATTGTGTATTGTGCATCAATTGAGTTCGATACCGTTCCTCAGTGATGGTTTCGCTCGGTTTCAAGAGCTCATAATAAATAACACGCCCTGGTCCCACCAAATACACAGCAAAACCTTCACAGCGTGAATATTCAGCCGAACCGACGACGTAGAAACATGACCGGGCAGTCCTCATGATTTTGTTCTCTTCGGGTTGCTGTAATGAATCCATTTTTCATTACCCGTTACAATGCGATGAAGGAAACCCTCCCTTTTTGCCGCTGGAGCAGTTGCTTACAGGCGAAAAAACGACGCTCAACGTCTCTTGGATTCAAATCATAAGGAACCCAAGTTCCTTGTTTTTGAATCATTCCCAACGCATGCAATCGCTGGGAACTGACTTGACGTGTAACTCCTAATGCTGAAGCAAGCTCTTTTTTGCGTTTGGCACGGATCCTCATCGAGCAATGCCTCCAATTCAGCGTCTTCGAAGGGTTTTGTCTTCCTTCACACGAACGGTCGTCAACATCGAAATCACCGTCTTTGTAGCGACGGAATCAATCACGGCACGTTGCTTCACTTAGGGCAGCATCTCCGTAAACTTTTTGGAGTTTTCGATGCGCTTCAGCCGCCGTTTTCTTCGAATGAAAGAAGAAAAGCAATACTTCCCGCAAATGACGATTATTTGGCACAAAATCAAACATTTTCACAAAAGCAAAAGTATATGACGCAAAAACAAAATCACTAATGTGTCAAGGCGGTTTGTTTACCATATGTCTAAGCTTGGTTCATGACGCTTTGTTTATGTCACAATCGACCAGCACTTATTACTGGAGCCATCTCTTGAAAAACAGCGAGAACTTAGTTGCGCACTTAATAGTTTACCGAAATCGTTTAAAAAAATTAAGGTGTTCTCAATATATAAAACAAGAGTTCGTGATTTCTTAATTGCCATAGAACCATATAGTATATTTGAATATATAAATCGTAGTTCTCTACAGTAGGATTACGATGTGTAAGAATATGTTTTAACACATATGTAATATATCTGTCATGACGTTTGCATTTTTTCTTCTGTACACTTAATTGCAATAAAGTTATTATTATTATTATTAGCAAAGATAGACACTTCCAATTAAATTTTCACTATTTCCCTATTGGTTAAATTGTATTCTGATTCATAACTTTTAAATTAATCAAAATTGCTCATATCTAAACTGAATCTTATATCCTTCTCTAATAGTTGTAATCAATATCCTTCGGTAATAATCCTCGCTATTTTCGTTCGAAGAAAAGAACTGTTCAAAATCAATTCAGTAATCGGTTTACATACGGAAAAGCTTCCTCATTTCTATTCTGAGAGTTGACAAATTAGATCTAAAAATATCGCATTACCCGAAACATAAATAAAAGAATCTAATTAATTTTAATTGATGAAACCGAGTAATTCGAGTAGCAATCATATTATTCTTTCGTAACTGAGTGGCTAACGTCTCAAAGAAAGTAAAGATTATGCAGAAATGAAATCTACTCGGGTCGGCGGATCAGCATTGCAAGAAATGCAAATACTGCAACTGGTGTGGGGGACACTTCCGAGATAAGAAAATGCATCTCTGGGAACCGAGCTAGCCAATGTAGTCGGACGTTAAAGTGTTGACTCCATTAGCGTAGATAGAAGAATTGCCAACCCTAACAATAACAAGGGTTGAGAGTAAGGGAATTGAGCTACTAACACTCTTTCAGTTTCACCATATGTGTGTTTTCTATATGTTAATGTATACATTTAGGAGAAAGGAATTGATATATGATAAGAACCGCTGGTCTATTCAGAAGTAATCTTCAAGAAAAACACATACTTACGTTCTATGTTATTTATTGAAATTGTTTCTAATATTTTTCTTATTCGTGAATGTTATTTGTATTTTATTTTACTGGATAGTGGCAGCAAAGAAACTATTACGAAATAATAAGTATATATAGTGCTTTACTTTCAATTTTTCTAATTAGAAAATACCAAAAAATTTCTTTTATAAATCAATTCAATTAATTGAATTGATTCGACCTTTACTTAACGAAAATTCATGTTAATACCAATAATTTTGGCACAGATATCTAGATGATATTATAATTTGCTTTGCAAAAACAAAGAGACAGTTAAGTACATCTTTAAATTATATTAATTCGATATAGTCTGTATAACAAGAAAAAGAGACGAAGAACTAACTCAAATGACTTTATTTAGAAATTTTCTACATAGAGCTGAAATCTATATTTAATACGGTGTCCAATCTACATCGTTTTCCATAATCAATTTACATCAATTAGTCATACTTTCACCAATTTTTCGTCAGATGAAGTAAGTAGTGATCTCCATACTTTGCTCAAATTAATTTAGAGTTGTTTTAACGTATACAACATATTGTATGAAGCTTTTGCTTCGTAATTGCCCACACATTTTGGAATTTTGTATTGGAATCGTATCTGAACTCTGGGAGGGCGCATACCTGCCTTACACCTGTAACTTTAAATATCTGTTAAGTCTCGAATCTGGTACTTACATAATTTTTAGTTTCTTAGTATAGACTTTTAATTCCTTGTGTTCCCCTTGTGTTTTCCTCTGTTCTAAAGAGCGTTTCAAATTTCGCGATTTCTTTAAAGAATAAATAGAACACATAATTTGCATTCACTTTCAAAAACTTTTTATTGGTAATTGAAGTATCAGTTATGACATTTATAAGCGAAAAATAATATTTGCCAAATGGCCTCCTCTTGCAGCTCCACAGACGTCCACTCTTTTGTTAAAATTTTCAATAACATTTTGACTTAATTGAGGCTCTATCTCACCAATGACACGAATAATTTCATCTTTCAAAGCAGGAATTGATTGTGGATTGTTTTTATAAACCTGACTTTTCACATAACCCCAAAGAAATTAGTTTAACGGTGTCAAATCACATTATCTTGGTGGCCAATTAACATCGCCGTTTCTTGAGATTACGCGTCCAGGAAATTTTACTCTCAACAAATCAATTGATTCGTGTGCACAATGAGGTATAGCGCCATCCTATTGAAACCACATATCCTCTAGATCAATATTCATTAATTCAGGCCACAAAAATTCGATTATCATCCGACGATATCAATCACCATTGCAAGTTACAGCTTCACCAGCAGCATTTTCAAAGAAGTAAGGTCCAATTACACCACCTGACCATAATGCACACCAAACAGTAACTCGATTAGGATGCATAGGTTTCTCATGAATAATGCGTGGATTTTCCTTACCCCAGATATGGCATTTTTGTTTATTAACATAGCCACCAAATTCAAAATGTGCCTCATCGGAAAACATTATTTTTTGAGAAAAATCATCTGGTTGTTCATTGATGAAATTGACAAATGAACGACGTTTTAAACGATCTAATGGCTTCAGATCCTGTGTTATTTGAACCTTATATGCCTTCAGAGTTAAATCCTTGCGTAAAACACGCCATGTTGTTGATACACTAAGTCCAAGTTGTTGTGAACGTCGTCTAATGGACATTTCAGGATCTTCAGCAACACACTCACGAACCAAACCAATATTTTCTTGTGAACGACCACTACGACTGTATTTTTCACTTTTTTGATCTTCCACGGAACCGGTCCCTTGAAATTTTTTAATAATTCGACAAATATGCTTTCGGATGGACGATTATGTAAAAATCAGCGTTCTTAGAAACGTGAATTTTATACGTTTCTAAGAACGCTGATTTTCATAAAATAATTCAACAATTTGAACGCGTTGTTGTACCATGTAACGAACATGTACCCACATACCCAGACAAATTCAGTGCGCCATCTATATTTTATTTATTCTTAAAAAAACTGCGCAATTTGAAACACCTTTACTTACCTCTTTTCTAGAATTCGTCATACGAAAAAGTTAATTAAAACAAATTAAAATAACTTCTAATCCAGAAATGAATGCCAATTAACCAAATATAATTGGTAAATTCTTGCTGTAATTGTAAATTATTTTCTAATTGGATAGTTACCCAGTTTCTTGTACATATTTTTAGGAAATTCCTTGTTTCCGAAATCTATTTAGTTGAAGTTCGTCAAGATGTTTCTTAAGCGATTAGTGTACAGTCAATGATTTATGTTGGTAGGTTCGTTTTCCCTTTATCTTCTATTCCATTCTTTGCCAAGAGAGTAATATTTTATTTTCCTGTCTTTCGATACACTTTGTTAGTTACACAGTTTTTGATAGCAAGTATATTTTATGTACCATAAAAGATAAAAAAAGAACGGAAAAAATATTTTCGTAGCATTATGACTGATGTCTGTATATGTGGATAGAAAAGGTTTCTGTAGGTATATGATATTGTAAGATTTTCTTTTATGATCAGACCTCGATGCGAAACTATAAAAGCCGAAAACGAAACGGTTTATTTATATAAAGAAGAAAAAAATAAAATCTTGAAATATCAGTCTAGTGCCGAATTTTCCGACCTTTCTATAAGTACATTCACGTAAGGATAGTTATAAATGTTTAAACAAATTTGATTTCATAATAAGAGCTCTCATAAATATTTCGATTAGATCGATCGTTCGCAAATTACGAGGACGAATCAGTAATTAATAAATCTAAACGAGAAAACACAAATTTCTTGGCCAAAATTCTAATTTTAACCGCATTTTACATCGTACATATAATGCAGAAATTTTTTGAAAAAAATTTCTGCTCTTAAGCGAGAATCTCATGCTAACTAGGAATGTATTTACCTTTAGACCATGATACTTGAGTTTTCTAACATGCTATAAATTGCATTATGGAAACAGATATTAAATTCTTGCCAAAATATTATTTTATTTTTCAAAGTATTCTTGTTGTAACTCATTACATTGAATCTATTGATTTTCAAGTCCCTTTGTTCCTTTGGAAAAGCAAATTTTATGAAATTGTTGGGAATATGCGTTAGTTTCTGTGATTACCTCCTTAATTCGATACAAATCTCTTACCAACGAACAAAGTTCTCAGATTGAGGAAAAGTGAAATAATCTGAGGAAGCTAAATTAGGCTGGAGGCAGACGCAGTTCGAAATTTTGTTCATAAAGGGATGTATAGTATCCGACTATTACACAAGTATACACGGTTTTGGATCTAAGCAACCAAAAGCTGTTTCTAAGGTCCAACACCATATCATGTACTTTTTCGATGATTTCTGGTGTGGTTGCGGTTTTTGGCCGTCCTTCATGTGGATCATCTTCTAGGGACGTACGACCACGTTTAAATTCAGCTGCCCACTTTTTAACTGTTGACATTGAAGGAGCAGAGTCCCCATACACAACTTCGGATGAATTTCCATAGGGGTTAAACCATCCAAAACAATGAATTTTATAACAGTACGATATTCAAGTTCATGCATTTAAAAAAATAACACGTGCGACGTCTACTACAAAAATTCTTGCAAACAAACTACTTGAGAGAACAAGTTGAAAGTTTTCATATGAACTAATGACACATGCAGCTACGCAGGAAATATAAATTTCTGTTAATTGTAACGTCATCTCTGTGTCAGGCAGAGAACTTTTCACCTTGCCCACGTAACATAAAATTGTACTTTATTTTATATTTGCAAAGATACAATGTCACTATGTCAAAACTCTGGTATTAAGTTCTAATACTATTTACACCATTATTATTTCATACCATTTCCAAACTTTTAATCTTTGCACTGAAATTTTCTGTAATAAACAAAGAGTGCTTTTTGTTATAGTATTTCAATAATTCTGCTTACACGTTTGAAAATATACATGTAGTAACTTGAAGAAGATCACTTCAACGCAGTGAAGTTGACAACAAGTATATTGTTTATGATATAAAGTTGATACCAATACAGCCACCTTGTATGTACTGATTGTTATTCGTCTGTTACACTTCCACTTTCCATATCCAAGTTGTATTTAAAAAATAATCGCTATCCATGATAATAAAAAATATAAATGTAGGTCGACTGTTAGATTCTTTTGGGCGAAAGGATTTTTTTCCTTGATTCACGCAGCTATTTCATCTATTTTGGAACTTTCATCACTCAATATTAAATTTTCCTCCTTGGCACGATCGTCGCAAGGAAAACAGACCAGGAGAAAATGATTACTTAAAATTTCTTCAGAAATTCCGAGTGCTGCCCAAACTCCTTTCAGAAGTTCTTAATTTTGATTGACGTTATCTACTGCTTGTTATTTTTCATGTAACATTTTCCTGGTCCTCCCTCGGTTTGTCAGCGGGAGTTCTAGTAGAGAAAATCCCAGGTAAAAATTATTTCTGTACTTTCTTTTCTTTCTTTCTCCTCTCCAAAGGAGAACTTAATTTATCATTTATGTTTATGAGTTTCATCTTGTTTTGTACACAATTCTTTAGATTTTATTAAGTGTGTTCAAAATAAAACAGTTCCTTTAAATGAACAAGTTGTAATGGTACATTTATATATTTTAAATTTTTTTTCTATTTTATTTTTGTATGTATATATCTTTCTTTTATTGAGTCATGTCATATAATAGAAATTCCAAAGCAGATGTATATTTGGAATTTCTATTAATGCAAATGTATATATTATTAATTAGGGTCTAGAATATATTAAGTTTTATTAGGGTTAGTTTCAGAATATTATAAAATTCTTTTGTAATAGTTCCCAGAACCTTTTAGTTATAAGTGATTATATATTATAGAAAAACATTCTTGCTATTCTTAGGTAAATAAGTGATTATAGATTAAAGAAAATGTTAATGGGTAGTTCTAATGTGTTCCACGAAATGACCATTTTTCGTATTTATCGGGACCCATACATAGGCCATACGGAAAACCAGAGGGACAGTGGACTCCTAGCCAGGGGCGAGTGACAGTTGACCCATAGCCGGGGACAAGTGACAGTTGACCTATAGCGGAACGATAGTCAACGGATAGTTGTGGACAGCCGACAAGTGTCGGATATACGAGTCGTCGTCGAATAATCGACAGATAGACAGTGCCGTGTTTTTAAGCCATAAGTGCAAAATCGGAGGCAAGGTTAAACGGAAATATTACGTTATCTTCGCCCAGATATATATATATATATATATATATTGGCAAATAGTGGAGAAAATCTTCGAGTGGTCAAGTGGCAAAAGAAGAAGTGATACCCATGTTAAAGAGGTACCTATTAAAAGACTATAAATTTTGAGTGTTCATAGTAGATTTAAGATATATCTAGTTAGGAGTAGTAAGAAGCGTTTTTCTAAGCGATTCAGATCGTTTGTCTTTTGATCGCGTAGTTTTGTGTTTCCGGATTAAATTTAAAAGGGGTGTGTTTGTTTTTTGAAAGCCTCTTTCGAATCTGAATCGCTCTGAGGTCAGGGTAAAAAAGGAAAAGAGTCTCTCTAGCCGGAGCTAATTTAATATTTTATAAACCTCATAAATAATTTTGCTACATCACCTCATGTACTTTTATTTATATTTTTTCAAGGCGCCCAACAAATTATAATCTTTTTTTAAAACAAAGAGTACAGTAGCAAAGTAAATTATTAATTTAGAATACCTGGAAATTTACCTATGTTTAGTTAATATATGATGTTACTATTAAAAGATGTCTGTGACATCTACAACAAATTATGTAATTAATAATACTGGAAAAATTAAATGTAAATTCGAATTTGAATCACCACTGTCTTGTGCACAATAGACATTCCGATGAACGTTAAAGAAAATCATTCAAATATTAATAATACCATGTTTACTACGTATGTTTCAAGGGATAACACTTACCACCAGGTACTGATCCCCAATGTTTTTTCATTATTCTGTGTCGAAAAGATACGATAAACTACACAAAGCAATCTATCTGCTTCTGGGTTTCCGGGCTGGAACCGCGTCACTAGTATATCTACCGACGTTTCGTACCCATTTGTATGGGACACCTTCAGGGCTGAACTACTGCACTGAAACTGGTGTAAGTCGGTGGGGAACGTGTTTATATATGGATAATGGGTCATGGGTCAATGGAGCGTTACGGTTACGGTTGGGTAGATTAGAGATACAGGATTGCCAAGCGTTATCTAGCGGGTACCCCCTACATAACGCTATGTACTCCTGTATCTCTAATCTACCCGACCGACGTTTCGTACCCATTTGTATGGGACACCTTCAGGGCTGAACTACTACACTGAAACTGGTGTAAGTCGATGGGGAACGTGTTTATATATGGATAATGGGTTGGGTAGATTAGAGATACAGGATTGCCAAGCGTTATGTAGGGGGTACCCCCTACATAACGCTATGTACCACGACCGCGGAAGTCTACGTACCAAATTATACAAAGCAATCGTTCGTTAATAACACAATTTTACCTGATGATAGGTGTTTTTTCTTGAAACGTACATAGTAAACAGGGTGTTATTTGAATAATTCGTTTTAACATTCATCTATTTGGCAAGTCGCCAAGATTGAGTGTTTATCTGCATACGCTCTGACAAATTTGTTCACGACTTAGCGAGATAAACGCGCCCTTGTTCTGTCGTTCGGTAGATATCTTTTCATCAAATAATCTCTCTATACGTTAGAGCTCATTTTCACACATTTTATCAGATTTTGTGTATCTTTAGTTCAGTTCATTATATTTGACGATATGCGTTTCCAAATTAAAACAAACCAAAAGACAGAATCCTATAAAAATGGCATCACTTCTTATAAAACATGAAGTTTTGAATATATACGTGGATTATTTATGAAACAATTGCTATAAACAATAGAAAATTCGCACTCTGCTAGTTCAGAGATTCTATTTTACAAACTATAAAGCCCACGTTTGATTCGAAACTTTTTATTTGGACAAAATTCTTAAACCTTCTCAAAAATATACACACACAAAAATCGATATTTTTATTATGCATTAATAATTGCTCGTGCGGAGACTCTTTCGAAAGTCCTAAAAATATATTGATAATTATTGACTCTTAAGACAGCCGTTACTATTAAAATACACCGTCAGAAATTAACTAGCTTCAATTGCATTAATTAGAGGCTGCATGAATTAATAGTTCTTGATTTAGAAGTCATTTACTGCTTTTTTATCTGCTAAATCTAACTTCGTCAAGGGCTTGCTGAACGATTAGTTATAATTTTTTTTTACTCGATAACAATTAAGTATTTTACCAACTAATTATAATAGCTTTTTATTCACTTAATCTTTGCTTTTTTAGATCACAGTCAACCTTTTCTTTTTGTCACACCGTCAATTATTTAGAATAACTATCAATTTAATCTTAAACTGAATATTATTTTTCTTATATAAATTATTGCTGGGAACAGAGAAACAGCTGCAAAGAAATGTTACTATTATTAACGGAGAACTGAAGAAACTAAATATGAAAATAAATAAACAGAAAACTAAAACAATGATAATTGGAGCACGAAAAGAGAAGCACAGGATATAGGTAGATAGCGAGATAATAGAGCAGGTGGATAGATTCACATACTTAGGCGTGATAATAAACAAGGAAGGAACCCTGGACGACGAAATAAATGAAAGAACAGCAAAGGCCGGTAGGTTATATAATAGCAGAACAGCTTCCTAAGCAAGAAGGAAATACCAAGATAGGTAAAAATGGAAATAATTAGAAAAGAAAACAGACAATGACATACGCGTGCGAATCTTGGACAACAACACAGAGGCAGAGGAGTAGACTTACAAGCACAGAGATAAGATTCCTGAAAAAAATAGAGGGGAAAACGAGAATGGATAAAATTAAGAACCAGGTATTTAAGGAAAATTTAAACATAATCCCAATATAAACAACGATAGAACAGGGTCAGCTAAGGTGGTTGGGTCATATAATGAGAATGGGCGAAGAGAGGCTGATTATGCAGGTGTTCGAGGCCAGGGAGATTGGAAAGAGGAAGAGGGGTAGACCGAGAAGAACGTGGAGGAATGAAGTTCGGGCGGCGGCGGAGAAGAGGGGAGTAGGATGGGAGAACATAAGGACTTTGGCGAGCAACAGAGGAAAGTGGAGGAAGATATGGAGAGAGCAAGCGGAGGACTCGACTCCAGCATGACTTGACACCGAAAGATATAAGAGCCTATAGGATTAAGTAAGAAATAAGTAAGTAAATTATTGCTATTATTTTATTCATGTTTTTGTTGTTATTGAGAAGTGCCCAATAAGTAGCACATATAATATCGAATTTTTCGTTCGTACCACAAGTATGAACCAACTGTATGCATAGGACCGGATTACTGTTTTTATATATTTATTATTAATGTCTTTTTTATACCGCATAGTTTAAAAACAATAGAACATATACTTGCTTAGGTTCTTTTTCTGCAAAAAGGACCTCTTTTCTTTATGGTTTTAGTTACTACATTCCGAAAATATTTTTTCTTACCGACCTTTTGCTTCAATATTGGCATAGGAGCTTTCAGGGTAACAATATTGTGGCGTCTTATTACAACTTATTAACAGGGAATCTCCCACTCTCCGAATTTAATTCTTGAGCTAGTTTAGCACCCTGGAAGTCAAACGTGAGGATCGTTAATTTGATAAGAATACGGGTGTTTATTTATTGTTCTATGAAAGACAGGACAGCGCGTTACATCACGCCACAGTCGCTTATTGCTTCGATAACTGTAAAGCGTAAGCCATGACACAACGATAACAATCGGCCGAGATAAGAAGATTATTAAAAATGATAAAAATAACATTGAGCCCATATCACTTTATCTCCAAATATTCTATAAGAACTTAAAAATTAAAATAATTTATCAAGCAATAATGATGAGGGAAGAAGCGGACGGGACGTCCAAAGAAAAGATGGCTGACGTGGGGAGAGTGGGAGTGAGAGATTGGAGAAAATTGTTGAAAGGGTTAAGAAAATGTAATAGATATATAGGTTTTGAAATGTAATATGAGTTATGTCATGGGCCTAAAGGCCCTTAGCGCTGAAATATGTATAACAATGAGGGAAACTATGAAAATGTGCTCTACACTCTAAAAGATCTATAAAATCTATCATAAGTTCCTTCATGAGAGCAATTATTAAGTTGTGAAAGAAAATGTAAAAGTAAACAATATCAGAATTAGTAGTCCGAATAATAGGAAGAAAATTATTACTAAAAAGACAAAAGCCTAAAAAACTTAAGTAATTATCTTCCTGCTGGATTCATAAACAAATATATTCATCGGAAAAAACGCTAAATACGCTGTAAAACACACGTTCATTGAAAATATGCAATATGCATGATCCCAAAGCATTGATCTTCCAAAATCATATCATGAGCAGAATCAAATTTTTTTGTCACAGAATTTGAGGGTGCGTATCATTGACGTCTGATCTTTCTCTCTTAAATGACACAATCCTGTTTTTAATGATGTCATATCAAAGAAGAACACCCCAAGTTTGCGTTATATCAGTAAAGACCTCTTTGTCCGATAACCTCCAAAATAAATACTGATCTAAACTTTTAAAAAATTAGCTCTTTATTCACCGATATGAATGTCAAACGCTGACGACTTCTTTATAAAACACATAGTTGTAACCATAACAACTATATTTAACTTTTTCTACTAAAACCTTTCCAGGCTAACTAGATATTAATGCCCTTTAGTAAGTTTTCTTCATAAGCTTGTCATTTCCATTAGTTACGAAAGTATTAATATCATTAACTTTAATTAAAGAACAGCTTATATTTCATTATTAATACATACATTTCATTTCATAAAAGCAACGTGAATTTCAGTTGTTTGTATAAAAGAAGCCGACAAGATTGTCGACTACTAAATTTTCAAAATAAATACATCTTCGTTCGTAGCAGTAAATAAATCGGAGCTGTTGAATTACTTCCCGGGCTCAAACTTTTGCAATTGCGCCTAATTAAAACTTTTAATATGGCACTTTTATTGCACATTCTTCCAAGTTTTTTCATTTATATCCCCTGCGGAGATCGTAACATTAATAACACGAATTACGAGGGCGGCCTTTTTTCCACCGAAAGATATGTGGACGATATTTCAACAATTATTAAAGTCACAACGTATGTATGCGAATATTTATATACAGTTAGAAAACATTTTCTTTTAGATTAATGTTTTGATTTCACAATTTTCACGGGGGCAGCTTGAATGAAACACGTATTTTTAAAAACATTGTAATATGTTGTGTGGCAGGAGAATGAACAATATTTTGGAATGTATCATTATAGATCAACTTCTTCAAATTCTTGTTACAATCTTTGCTTATTGAAATCCTACGTTTTGAGTCATATTGTTATCAAACTTTTATTCATTATTTAAATATTATCTTTGAATTTCGTTGGGCGCCAATCTACTTTTGCGAGGCATCTTTGCGTCATTGACATAATGCAAGTTATAAACAATACCTGCACCAAGTTCACCCTCCATAGGTTTCTATCGTTTATCTATCAGAATAAGAGCTCGGGTTCGAGTCCGCTCTCCGGGAAGATTTATTTTCTTTTTATTTAAGTTGAATGTTGACAACTAATGACTTTAAATCAATCAACGGGCGTCGATTTAATAATAACTCATGGCCTGACATTTAAGCTATTGCTGGATGCAAATGCGTGTCTTTTTAATATTACTTCAACACATCAAAATTCTTTCCCTTAAAATTTTGACTGAATTTTTAAAATTACTTTATTTACAAAGGTACGTTTATTTTTATATTTTTTCTTTTATAAGTAATTTTACACATTTCGTCTCCCTAAAAATATATATTTCCTTGCCAAATCACCACCATCTTTTACAAAAAAAAATTAATTATTAATTCATTCATTTTTCTATAGCTAATTGCAAATAAATTTGAAAAATTTAATTTTCATTTCAGGTCGAAAATTATGAGATTCATTTTATTACTTGTCTCTTGCGCCGTCAATACAGAAATTAAAAAGAAATTCTTGTGACCTTTGAGATATGAAATCTTTCATGATTTTTAATAGCTTCTACTAAAGCTTCGCAAAAAAATGTTAAAATTGAATTTTTTTTCGGACGATACAGTAGAGTTAACCTTTAAAATTCCAATCATACCTATATACGTATAAACTTACGGCCAAATAATATACAGAATGTTCCAGAAAGTGGGCGCAACCTCTCGATAATACAAAGTTTATGTAAAATTAGCATATTCTTCTAGAATCTTCTTCGGTTTGCTGAGATATTCAGTCCTCAACACAGGATATGTGCAAAGATTATCATTATTGATTTCATTATAATGAATCGTGTTCGAGAAATACCAATTTCTAGAATTAAAACAAGACAATTTTTGTTTCAGTATTATAGCATTTGTAAAAACAAAATTTGATGGACAATAAATTTAATAGAAAAAACCAGAATTTAATTAAAATTTCGTATCTAGGCTCCACATAAGTTGCTGGTATTCTATCAACCTCTTGGATATGTCCTATTAAAGACTGGGTACAACAATCTTTAATAGGACATCAGCAAGACTTCAGCATTGCTTCGTACTTCCTCGCAGTGAAATGTGATTCTAGTAGATTCTTCCTGCCATCTACTGGTGTTAAATAAACAACACAGATGACCTCATAGGTAAAAATCTAATGGGTTTTAAACAAGCAATCAAGGAGACCAAGCAATAGATCCTCCTCAACCAGTTTATTCGTTTAGAGACACGTTATTTAGGTGTTCTACCGCAATTAGACTGAAATGAAGAAGAGCGCCATCGTGCATGAACCACATGATACGTCAGATTTGAAATGAAATATTTTCTAGATCTCCTAGAGTATTCTGTAGAAACTCTAACTTTTGTTCAAGCGTACGAATAACACAAATGGACCTACTAGATATATTTTCTAGGATTTCCGCCCAGATATTATCTGAAGAAACCTGATACTGAAAATCAGTATTCCACAATCTTTTGAATTGTTACTCACAAAACATTTGGCTCCAAATTAGCGATTTCTTCTTCAATGTTAGCTTTCGAGACTTGCAAGGGTTCTGGTTTGTTGTGGTAAACGCGAGATTTTAAAAAACCCCAAAGGAAGAAGTCTGGTGCTGTTAGATCTAGAGATCTGGACGGCCAGTTCAAATCTCCAAAACGGCGGATCACTCGACCTAGAAATTGGTGTCTCAAAATCTCCATCGTTATCCGAGCTGTGTGAACGGTTCCTCCGTCCTGTTGAAACCAACAATGATCGAGATTCAATGCAGTAACTTGCGGCAAAGAAAACTCGTGCAGCATCTGCCTGTAACGCTCACCACTTACGGTCACGGTGATGCCATCGGCGTCTTCAAAAAAATAAGAGCTAATCAGTTTTCACGGCAAATGCGGCACCAAACAGTCACTTTGAGGGGATGCAATGGCTCTTCATGCATTTCATGTGGATTCTCTATGCCCCAGTAACGCAAATTTTGTTTGATAACACTAAGGGGAAATGGGTTTCCTCGCTCATTATAATTTTCGATACGAAATCATCCTCCTTTTGCACCTAGTTTAACAGGGTATGGCAGTAAGTTAACCTTGTCCAACGGTCAACAGGCAGCAATTCGTGAACAGTTTGCACTCTGCTGATGCCTAATTGTGTGCATCGTCATCTCGTTGATGTTTGTGGATTCTCTTTGATATCGTCAGCAACAGCAACGATGTTCTCGGTCCAACGAGCAATACGAGGCCGGCCACTTCTTGCGACATCTGTAGTGGACCCAGTTTGCACAAGGCACTCAGCCAAACACTTAATGGTTCGAGCACATGGAACACGACGACGAAATTCACGCTGCGCTAAAACAACAGACTCGAAATTAGTCAAATAAGCGGTAACAATAATTCCACGTTCTTGAGGTGTGTATTCATGGCTTGTTGAGAACTATGTAAAATGTTAAAGCGCAGTGACATTTAGCACCATCTGCAAAAATGGTAGTCAATTCAAGGTATGACATTACTTTTGCGCCACCTGTTAGTTCATGTAGAATTTTCGACACATTGGATTTAGAACAATCACATTGAGCTGCAGCTTCGGAATACTAGTTGATAGTAGAACGTGCTACTAACGCATCTAAAACAAGAGAACAAAGAAGAATGGTAATCATTCGTTGGAATTATAATTGACAGTGTTTGTCAAAGTTAGATGAAAATAATACAGACGACGTTTTAAACATAGACTTACCATAATTTAGTCGAATTTTCTCTTAAACGTCGATCGACCCGTTCAAAACTTTTCCTATCTGGAATTCTACTTTCCGCGTATTCATTAAAACGTGTATTCCATTTTGAAGTAGCGAATTTTTCCTATTATCTGAAACAAGTCACGATATTTTAAGAATAAAATCTGAGTAAGAATACGTTCGAAAAAATTTATAGGGGATATACGAGTACTATTATTTTTACGTAAACTTTGGATTCTCGAAAGTTGTTTCGCATAATCTAGGACACTGTATTAAAAACTAAGTATCGGTATGTCATACTATGCTGATTTGTATAAGAATTAAAGCAGAATAAAAGTAATATAGGCGCGGCACAATTTTGAAATATTTTATAAATCTTCAATAAAAAGAATTAATTTTAGAAAACCACATATCACGGCTTCAATCTTTATGATCGATAATATTTCCTTGAGTCTCTTGCCAGATATTATTTTCTGAAAAATGCGTTGAACCCCATTAATCGTAAACCGTCGAATTAATGCCGGGGTAATGAATCAAAAAAAAATATCGGACAAAATTTTGTGTTCGCAAAAGCGGACTCAATCAGCTCTCAATTATCCCAATATTAAATTATCCTAATTCGTGCGTTTACAGTTGTTCCTGATTAGTTCGACCAATCGAAATAAACGACGTACTTGCTCTGTTATTTTTTGTGTAGTATTTATCAAAGAGCCGTTTTTCGAATGAGTGAATCACTTTTACATAAAGGCAATGGCTCGTTACTGATGAAAACTTGACAGTAACAAGGGACAGAAACAGGAAAGCTTATATATATATATATATATATATATATATATATATATATACATATACCTAACAAAATACAATTGTTGAACAATATACTTTCGCAGGAACTACTAACAAATTTTCGAAACTAAATTTCTAGTTAATTACGATATGCAAAAATACAAAGAAACAGTACTACATTCCCTGCGTTTACTTGGTATGATTTCAAGATAGTCAAATATGCGTGCATATTAATATGTATAAAGGGTACTAGGAAACTTTTGCAATACAGCTTTGTTTACTTTAGTTTTTCAAAGTAATTTCCTCTACACTCAATACACCTCTCCATCCACCGAAAACAATCACTAAACCAATTCTGCCAAGTTTCACTAGGGTGTAAAGCACATTCGTTGTCCCAAGCCCACAGAAGGTCCTCATCGCTGGAAAACCGCCTCCCTTTTAGCTTCATTTTCACATGCGAGAACAGTGCAAAGTCGCAGGGAGCAAGATCGTGACTGTAGGGAGTGTGATCGTGAAGTTTCAATCCTGTCGTGGTCAAACTTTGGCCGCAGGTTCTTCATAGATCCAATGACTTTAGGCAGGTACTGTTCAGTATATATACCGAGATCCCACAGCATGAGCACGCCAGCACACACTATACACAGAAAGGCGAAGTTTGCAATCACACCAACAGTCATGGGCACGCAAGTCATGAGGACGACCACGATGACCAACCATGGCCAAAGTGGGATAAGTTAAGTATAATTCTTTTTTATTTTTGGACGAGCACGAATGAATGGAGATGCCCACACACACACACACACACGCGAGCGCGCACACACATCAACAATACGGATATACACGGCACAAACACGAGTACGAGCGACACACTAACACGCTCAAACACTTGCGCCACATATACAAGGTGAGCATTTGTAGATCTACGGAATGAATGTCCGAATGAACGTATTGAGTGGAGAAGCTACCGGGTTCTCTGTTGTTACAGGGGCCCAAAATCCCAAAAGGAGGAGAGGCGGCGGAGAGATTCCACCGGGAAGAGGAAGGTCAAGACTGTTGAGCGGAGACAAAATGACGGTGAAGAACGATTCATCGGCCTCTCGACCTGAAGGGATGTATATGATAGAATATTGGACATTTTAGTGAATGAGATTTATAAGTAGCGGACTACTTCCGCAGGGTAGGCGCGGAATTGTGAATAATATTTAAGCAGGACGCGGGCTAGGCCCCACTTAGAGCTCTAGATAAGACTAGCTTAGATTTAGATAGTTAGCTTTGTAGTAACTAAAGATTAAGGTTAGGTTACATCCGGTGTAGTGCCACAAGCGGAGCACCGGATTCTAGGATAATTACTGTTAATTATCTAAGTTTCTTTTCTAAATAAAGACTGTTCAGTATACCACTTAGATGTGACTGTCTTCTGTGTGTCCAAAACGACCTGTTCCACAATTCCACTCGACAACTATGAGTGTGTCCTCATCATCAAAGACCCAAACTTTGTTTCGAACTTTGATCGGCACATCGTAATAGTACAGCCAAGTCTCGTCACCTGTCACGATGTTGTTCACATACCGAGATTGTCCCTTATTAAACTTTTTTAGCATCTCCAGGCACCAAGTCACACGTCGTGTCATTTGCTCTTCAGTCAGTCGATGCGGCACCCAGAGAGAACAAAGTTTCTTCAGGTGCAAATGATCAAGCGGAATCGAACAAATTGCTGGTGCATTTAGGCCTGAAGTACCCTCTATTCGTTGGTAAGTCACTCGCCTGACCTCGAAGCACTGGTCTATATTTAAACTACGCAAGAAATTATAACGCAAAACTGACCTTATCTCATTTCGTGACCACGACGCCATCGCAAGCACTTTACACTCTCACTGCTAATGAATAACTAAGCCCATCGACATGGCGCGGCGGCTACTGTGCACGTATGAACATGTATCAACATGCAACAACAAACAGCTTCCTGCGATTCATTGTTGCGTCATATTGCAAAACTTTCCTAGTACCCTTCGTATATGTAACAAATACACTTTCTTTCTAACATATTCATTTACTGAAACAATTTCCAAATAATATTTCGCGAACTTCCAGAAAAATTTCTAAAAATAGTCTGTTTAGTCACGTGAAAATACAGATAAGACTTTTTTACAGGAAACAATTTTCGAACCAAAGTCAAGGAAATTTTCTTGGTTTCTTTAGGTTCTTTCGATAAACCAACACATCCGACATGTCATCGACTCCTTAAATGTGCAATGGGACCGTGTATTGGAAATACTGTCTTCGAAACGGAAGAAGTGACAAACAAGGGAACATGTTATGCGAAGCATAAAGGGACATGAGCTGTGTTCCTCTCTAAAATTGATCCATTCAATCTGCAGAAAAATAATCATATTTCATGACCGTTTTCCATTTTTATTTATTCTCCATAAATAATTGATAGCATGTAGAAATAGATTTGTAAGAGGTATTTTATAAAACTATCTACAAGAACTTTTATAACAAGATTTCGTTTAATTTTTATAATTATTATTTTATGACCTAAAGCAAAAAATAGACACACCCATAAAGTAAATTAGTAGGATATTAGAATATATATATAAATCTATAAACATCTAGTAAAACTTGCATTGTACATTTTTAAGCTTTTAATATTAAAAATGCAAGGGAATTATATTTTAGGAATATATAAATGTATCCCCTCTTCTGTGTTGGTCTACAATCAAAAGAAGATTAGATGAATATAATAATGAATTTTCGATAGTACGAGGATAGTTTGACAAGTACTGAGAATGTAGAAAAAAAAACCAATTTTTTAAATACAAAATAATTTTTATTTTTCAACATATTCTCCTAAAAGAGCAATACATTTATTCCAACGGTGCTCCAATGCCCTTATGCCATCTCTAAAATGCGATTCCGGAAGGTTTGCAAAATACCCATTTACGAAGATGGTAAGCTCGTCGTTAGACGAAAATTTCTTTCCACCTAGTGCCGTTTTCAATTTTGGAAAAAGGTGGAAGTCGAAAGGGGCTAGATCCGGCGAATAAGACGCGGTACTAATTGGAAATGCAACTCGTGGATTTTGGACATTGCAACTGTGCTGGTATGCGAGGGAGCCTTGTCTTGGTAAAACAGAATCTTTTCTTTGCCATTCCTGGTCGTTTAGCACGAATCTCAACATTTAATTTTTGTAGAAGTTCTGCATAATATTGTTCGTTTATTGTGGTACCTTTCTGAAGGTAATCAATGAGAAAATGTCCTTTGAATCCCAAAAAATTGATGCCATCACCTAGTCTGCCGATAAAGTGGTTTTCGCTTTCTTTGGAGGTGCAGAACCACGTTCTAACCATTGCTTCGACTGTTGTTTAGCTTCGGGTGTACTGTAGTGTGTCCAAGTTTCATCGCAAGTAACAAATCGCCTACAAAAATCAACCGGATTCGGCTTATAAAGGTCCAAACACTCGTTGGAAATGCACAGACGAGTGAACTTTTGATCAGTCGTAAGCAATCGCGACACCCATCTTGCCGAAAGCTTGGAAAGGCTCAATTCTTTCGTTAAAATGTGGTGTACGCGTTCTGTTGAAATGTTTACCATGCCTGCTATCTCCCTCACTTTGAGTCGTCGATCTTGCGTAATAATATTATGGATTTTTATAATCATTTCCTTAGAAGTCACGATTTTGGGTGCTCCAGAGCGCGCTTCATCAACACAGCTTGTTCTACCACGTTTAAATTCATTTACCCATCTACTTATTGTGGCGGATGATTGAGCAAATTCACCTAATGTTTCCCGTAACTCATCTTTTATTTCGGTAGCCTTCATACCCTTAACTACGAAGTATTTAATCACCGCACGATACTCTGCTTTTTCCATTTTAACAAAACGACGTGTTGCTTCTTTTTCAATAAGCTGTCAAAAATAAACTAATCAACCGATTTATCTAAATATCGGAATGTAAACATCTAAATAGACAACCTAAATTACAATGTATTTGTTTTACCAATTAGAGCGCCACCTATGTGTCATTCTCACTACTTCTCAAACTATCTTCGTATATATGAATTGTCTGTTTGGAAATTTTAAGGAAATACATATTATTTTAGATGCATCTTGATCGAAATAAATATATGTACGCACGTACTCTTACAGTTCGTTGCTTCCACACATTTAAGATATAATAATAATCTGAGAAATCGTTTTAATCAGAAGAAGCCATGAAAAATTTGCATACGCGCTGACACTGCGAATGATAAAATTCGTTACTTTAATCTCGAAGACAATAGGCAGAAAGGAATAATCATAAAAGCAAGAGTGATATTTGTAGAACACGTTAATAAAACATATGACACACCTGCCAAGAAATAAAACCTCCTAACATAAAATATTATGAGCACTGCACATTATTTTCTCCATTTTTTAAATTGACCTGAATAAAATGTGCGGTGTGTGCTTTTAGTGATGGACCGTGAAATTGCTTTTGAAAGTAAGATGATAAAGTTTCAGTACTTCATGATGGCTTCTTTCATTGTATATATCGTAGCTCTCTATTTTATTATATATGTACATACTGCATTGGATGTACTTGCATATAGGTCGAAAGTTATGACATATTACAAGCAAGTAAACAAATTCTATGTAGAAATTTATTGTATGGCAATTTATGTCATGAGTAATTTGAAATTTTATGTTATCGATATGAATATCGTCATTAAGCAAGTTTTAAACTAGAATTAATGTTAGTAGGAATTTATATCATAGTACACACAGTACAGCTATAGAATATTGAATCATATGCTTGTAAAATAGTCCACGTAGATTTTAAAATTGTTTATTAGTCAAGTCGTGAATACTGATACACAGAAAAATCGACGCCAAATGAAAACGAATTAATATTCTTTAAAAAATTTTTTTTTGTCTTTATTGGGTTATTCAATGGCTACAAATCTTAGAACAACTTATTCGAAATGACGATGCGGCCACTCGTCGATCGTGAGACGCACTTCATGCATGGGGAAATTGCCCACTGCACAGACAAGGGCTCGCTTCCTCGACTCAATATTTGGGTGTCGAGCAGAGCAAGCCATGCCCTCTAATACGGACAGCAACTTGTAATCCAACGGGTTGAGGTCTAGACAACCAGCTGGCCAATCATCCGTTGATATGATGTCCGGAACGTTGTTTTTGAGCCACAGTTGAGTCGTTTTTGCTTTGTCAGCTGGAACAGTCTTGCTGGAAAGTCCATGGCTTATTGGTGAATATTGATTGGTTGAGACGCTTTACAATGGGTTGCAAGACGGTCGATTGATATACTTTGGCCGATGTTTTAACTCCTTTCTCGCAAAAATGGAGCTTGGTAACGCCATCGTAGCCCACTCTCCACCAGGCCATTACAGACGCGGCATGGTGGCCTCTTTGAACCCTCGGGATGAGTTGGGATGCTTCTCTAGATAACTGAGCATACACACGACCGTTCTGTTTATTGAACGATTCTTCTACGGTGAAGATTTTCTCGTCAGTAAACAGAATTTGTCTGTGAGCATTCTTCGCGTACCGCCTGAGTAACGTTTTCGATTTTCGCTTGCGTTTTTCCTTCGATGCGTCCGTGAGTAGGTGCCCAGTGTGTCGCTTGTACGCGCTGAGTCCCAAATCTTCTTTGATAATGCGAGACATGGATTTTTGCTAAATTTGCATTTCTCGCGACAAGATTTTCTGTTTTCCCAGCGGGTTTCTGTCGATTCGTTTCATCACGGCTTCGATCGCTTTCAGAGATCTAACAGTACGCGAACGGCCGGATCTTTGACGGTCTCGTACTCCACCAGTATCCTCAACTTCACAGCACGATACACAAAATTGCGAGTGATTCCAAGCGGTCGCAGCGTCCTAAAGATATCGCCTTTTTCCATGTTGCATTTTAGTAGGCCAACTAAAACAATACGATTTTCGATGTCACCCCATTCCATGATTGTAAACAATTAATGTCAAAAGCTTTTTACGTCACAGTGAAGCAGAAATGTCTACTGTCAAATCGCAGTCAATACGAAATGGTGCGTTCAGTTGTGTACCAGTATTTATGATTTGACTAGGTAATAGAAAACCATGTTAAAATATGTACATGCTGTGCATATATGTTATCGAAATAATTATTAGGGACTTAAAAAGATATAATATTGAAAACAGAATAAGCTAGTAAAATTAAAAGAGGATCTAAAATAAAAAATGTCATATTGGTAATTTTGATGGAGCCTGTGGTTGATTAACTAGATCACTGAAGGTTGATATATAATCCATTGCCACATTAATTTTCGTTCTCTGTTTTCTTAGTTGTCGAAATACGTATACAGAAAACGAAAATTATTGTGGTAAGGGGTTATATATCAACCTTCAGTGAATTAAAAAATGTCATATTTTTATGTTGGGGTTAATGGAGATGGAATTTTGTAAAAAATAAATTATAAGCACAAAGGAAATGTCATAGTAAGAAAAAGGAAGGTTAATCGGATGTTATTTGAGTGCATATCAAACGGATACATGAAATATTTTGGTTAATTCAAATAAAATTGGCGTAAATGTAGGACGGTAAGGAGAGTGTTTAAATGTAAATATAATATCGAGGTTACAAGTGTGTATTATTTATCAATAAATTTGTACTCGTTACAAAAAATATTGTTTAAATTAGGTAAGCGAGACCATTCCACCATTTGCGCAAATCGAGCTTCAAATATAATTAAAAAAATTCCAAAAAAAAGTGGACAACGACACTCGGTGTTCCCAAGCGGTCACCCATCCAAGTACTAACCGCGCCCGATGCTGTTTGACTTCAGTGATCGGACGAGAACTGGTCTTTTGCAGCATGGTATGGTCGTTGTCTATACATAGTATTTGACTCACTGTTTTGAAACTAATATTAGATATTTACAAACTACGGAATAAATAAAATATAAAAATGTATAATACAAAATAGATCTTGAATTGTCTATCTAAAAGGAAGAAAGTCTTACAAACGAATAAAAATTCAAGTCGTTAATAGCACTGTCGTCATACATATAACCTAACTCCATTCCTTTCTAATCAGTTGATTTATTTACTAATACTTCTATTTGATGGGTCTTCAATATTAATTCACTTTGATCACACATTAACAACACTTTTTGCATTACACAGTCAAATATAACCACATTATTATTATTTCATAATATTTGTCAAGTTAACATGAAGTTTGTATTAAAATTAAATTAATCATTATTTTAAAATTAATATTTTTCGAAACCCCTTTTCCCGTATAGAATTTCAAGAGTAAGGTGATTTGATTTCCTACTGTAAAACACCGGTATAGCGACATCTATTGTCTATGAAATCCTTGAGTATATTAAATTGCTTGTTTAAAACCGGTTTGTCATGTATGTGAATCGTGTAATAGTTATCTGTTCAATGAATTGGGTATGAGTACAGAACAACCAGTGGATTCATTTCTCGTCGATACTCCAGACGCATCTATTGTGAAGCACAAAGTTTAAAATTATATTATAGGTTATGTATGTGTTTTGAAATGAAAATATCAATCAGTAAGACTTACAATTTACCCGTTTGTACATATGTGCCATACAAATGGGTACGAAACGTCGGCAGATCTACGAGGATAGTTTGACAAGTAGTGAGAATGACACATAGGTGGCGCTCTAATTGGTAAAACAAATGCACTGTAATTTAGGTTGGCTATTTATATGTTTACGTTCCGATATTTAGATAAATCGGTTGATTAGTTTATTTTTGACAGCTGATTGAAAAAGAAGCAACACGTCGTTTTGTTAAAATGGAAAAAAGCAGAGTATCGTGCGGTGATTAAATACTTCGTAATCAAGGGTATGAAAGCTACCGAAATAAAAGATGAGTTACGGAAAACATTAGGTGAATCTGCTCCATCATCCGCCACAATAAGTAGATGGGTAAATGAATTTAAACGTGGTAGAACAAGCTTTGTTGAAGAAGTGCGCTCTGGAGCACCCAAAATCGTGACTTCTAAGGAAATGATTATAAAGATTCATAATATTATTACGCAAGATCGACGACTTAAAGTGAGAGAGATAGCAGATATGGTAAACATTTCAACAGAACGCGTACACCACATTTTAACGACAGAATTGGGCCTTTCCAAGTTTTCGGCAAGATGGGTGCCGCGATTGCTTATGACTAATCAAAAGTTCACTCGTTTGCGCATTTCCAATGAGTGTTTGGACCTTTATAAGCGGAATCCGGTTGATTTTTGTAGGAGATTTGTTACTTGCGATAAAACTTGGATACACTACAGTACACCCGAAACTAAACAACAGTCGAAACAATGGTTAGAACGTGGTTCTGCACCGTCAAAGAAAGCGAAAACCACTTTGTTGGCTTTTATAGGCAAACAAGGTGATGGCATCAATTTTTTGGCATTGAAAAGGCATTTTGCTCATTGATTGCCTTCAGAAAGGTGCCACGATAAACGGACAATATTATGGAGAACTTCTACAAAAATTAAATGTTGAGATTCGTGCTAAACGGCCAGGAATGGCAAAGAAAAAGATTCTGTTTCACCAAGACAACGCTCCCTCACATACCAGCACAGTTGCGATGTCCAAAATCTACGAGTTGCACTTCTAATTAGTACCGCATGCGCCTTATTCGCTGGATCTAGCCCCTTCCGACTTCCACCTTTTTACAAAATTGAAAACGGCACTAGGTGGAAAGAAATTTTCGTCTAACGACGAGCTTCATCTTCGTAAATGAGTATTTTGCAAGCCTTCCGGAATCTCATTTTAGAGATGGCATAAGGGCATTGGAGCACCGTTGGAATAAATGTATTGCTGTTTTAGGAGAATATATTGAAAAATAAAAATTATTTTGTATTTAAAAAATTTTTCTTTTCCATTCTCACTACTTGTCAAACTACCCTCGTACAAGTGACGCGGTTCCAGCCCGGAAGTCGACAGATTAATCCTAATTGATTAATTTAATCAACCACAGTCTGCGTTAAAATTTACTTAGTGGCTTTCTAGTTTGGAAATGGCCTTAACGATTAGTACTTATAAGAATAAGGATGTCATGGCGAAGCTGATTACGAGTGCTTCCCTTTTTTATATCAATGAAGAAATCTGCACCCTTCACATAATATACCGTTTGCGCCATAGTACATAGAGTTCTTGTGTTAAGTAGTACATTCAGCTTTGGATATTTCGAGAAATTAATAAATTTACGAGTATGGGAATGATTTGCCAAAGAAGTTTTCCGGATACCTTAACTATTTTAATTTCAAAATTTGGTTGAGCTTTCTCCTGCAAAAACTACTTACTGTCGAGCATGCCACATCATTTGAACTATATTACTCCTTTAGATTCTTTCGGCATTTCGCAATATTTATTGAAAGTTACGTTATTTCAATAATGACCAATTTCGACAGGCAAGATGTCTTTCGAGTCCAGCTAGTAATAATCATCAAGATCCTTTCTAAATATCCTTTTACGAACTACATTGATTTTGGAGACAATGAATGCTGCCATTGTCTACATTGCATCGTCCCGGTATTCGAATAGAAGATATACGTAGGTTTTATTTTCAATTTTTAAACTATAGTAAAACATTGCAGTATGCGTACAGTAAGCTGTTTTCGATATTCATCCAATGCACAATTGAATGCGGATTAATTTTTCAGTTAACACGTCACAGATCACTAACAGGGAATTATCCAGAAGTAGAGTAGAGAATTAAATGAGTGCTGGTTTATATATTTTTTCGTTCATTTTTTTCTGCGAATAATAACCGCTCCGTCTCCAATAAGCCGCAAATGTAAAGCAAACTTTACCTAAAAAACGTGCATAATTTCTAAACAAAAATCCACCCGGAATTTTAATAAAAAGAAATCATCGGCAACACACACTTTTATAATTCGTTTATTAAAATTCCCACGGGGAAATGAAAGTGAGCGTGCCGTGTCAATATAGGAAGCTGTTGACAGTATATTTAACACAAACGACGCCTACCAAACCAGTGTTCACTTTATTCTTTTTACACGTAAAATCCGTGCTTTTTTCAGGCAAACCGCAAAAGCATTTGTCGAGTACGAAAGCCGGATCATTAGAGCCACACCAACAGAGACAAGAACTTGGGACATAGTTGCACAAAGTCGGTTTGGTCTAAGAGAGCGCTCCTGGCGACACCGAGTGATAAATGGACAAACTGCCGTCAAGAACTAGCGCTGGTGTCGAGGGCCCACTCTGACAGAGGATCTCACACCAACCACTGGCTTACGTTCGGATTACTATTGCAATTTATCATAAACCAGGAGAAATAAGTATCTTCCACCGCAGTAGTGTCGCACCGCATTGAAATTTTTTGCTAGTTGTTTACTTATCTATGTATACAGAAAAGATCTAATTCAAAATTGCCTTTTCACATCATTTTTTTATTAATGCAACAAAATCATATCCATTTACGTTGGAAGTAAGTACTATTTATGGCAATATCTATTTTAGATATCGCGACTCCTTCACTCCTTTACTCATTGTTTCACAATTGTGAATACAAAACACACAGCATCTAGAATAGGAGATAAGAGGGTCGGACAACTCTATTTAACTTCCTCATTTAGAGATCTCTCGAATTGATTTATACAAATAAGCAAATGCACGCATGTAATTTTTTATCTGTCTCCCGGTACTATTTCTTTGTTGCTTTCATTAATATATGATAGGATATTATATATGCATATGTATAGATATATGATATGTTTTTTAAGTAAGGGCAGTTTTGTTGTATACACTAATAGGTGGTGCGCACGCCGCAGTGACTGCTTGCATCGTGTCCTGGCATTCCTTGGGAACAACTGTGCTCAGTTGCAGCTGTGTAGGTAACCTGTAGAGTCTGTTCTGTGTCTCTTTAAAATGTTATAGATTATCGAATAGCCCGCCCCGTACGAGGTGTGGTTGGTGATACGTTTTTTGTCGGTAAGAAACATGTCTGCTGCAGACATTCACCGGCACATATGTGAAGTTTACAGAGATACTGTCATGTGTGAAGACAAAGTGCGTAAGTGGGTCAGAGACTTCGAAGCTGGCCGCAACAGTGTCCATGATGAGTCCTGCTCCGGTCACTCATTTGTGATCACAGATGACATGGTGGCTTCACCATAAGCACTCTTCCAAACGAGTTTCCTGCGGCAAGTTTCTGTGGAAAGGGTATTTAAAATTTAGTTGTAAGGTTTGATAAGTGTTTAAATAAACTCGGCAGCTATGTTGAAAAATAGAGAAATATATGTAGAATATCTGAAAATAAATTTGATTTTTGAAAATTTTCTTTCGTTTGGTTTTCATTTTTAAACATTTCGAACACAAACATATGTTGGAACGAAGATTCTCGCAGTCATAAGTAGTAATATATATATATATATATATATATATATATATATATATATATATACATAAACATTATTAATTAGATTCTTAGGTTCTCCGCGATATTGGACAGAAATTCTCGAAAGAATCGGTGTCTCGACGCGTCGATGACATCTCAATCGTTGTTTCGTAGTGAAGCGTCAACCTGAAACGCTTCACTACGAAACAACGAAACAATTCCTTAAACTGCTTCAACAAAGCTTCGGAAATGTTCATTTGAATGCGTTTTTGGTCCTAAGTCAACCAACAAGGCATCCAATGCACGATTAGCTCGTTAATGGTCACATATTGCTTGAAGATTTTGGCATTAACGAGCTAATCGTGCATTGGACGCCTTGTTGAAGTGCTTATGGTGAAGCCACTATATCATCTGTAATCACAGACGGGTGACCGGAGCAGGACTCATCATGGACACTGTCGCGACCAGCTTCGAAGTCTGACGCACTTACGCACTTTGCCTTCACACATCTGCCGGTGAATGTCTGCAGCAGACACGTTTCTTACCGATAAAAAACGTATCACCGACCACACCTCGCACAAAGCGTGCGATTCGATAATCTATAACATTTTAAAGAAACAGAACAGGCTCTACAGGTTACCTACACAGCTGCAACTGAGCACAGCTGTTCCCAAGGAATGCCAGGACACGCTGCAAGTACTCGCTGCGGCACGCGCATCACGTATTAGTGTATACTTGATATATATATATATATATATATATATATATATATATATACGCTGGTTTCCTGTAGCGTTCATGCAGTGGCACATATTTCTAAGTATTCATACCTCACTAATAATTAGGCATTACTTGATACTTCTTACTTTTGAAAAATTGTATTGTTTGTATTTTATTATACAAAATGATTATTTATATGCTATTTATTTATTTAATATACGCTTTTTTAAATCCAGAATATTAAAGATAAATAAAAAGAAAGAAAGAAGAAAAATTTACCCTGGATTGAATGGATTACCAGTATTATAGCAAAGAGTAAACGGAACCAAAAACCCATATGAAATAACGTAGGAATCGCTGTGAGATTTTATCTTCTCCATTACTTCCTTCGCGTGACCACGTCAAGAGCCAACAAACAGTTTTGAACTAGTATTGAACAGACAAAGAACGGTTTTTAACTGATAAAAAAGGAATTTTGACTAACAAAGAACAATCTGCTTCTGGGTTTCCGGGCTGGAACCGCGTCACTAGTATATCTGCCGACGTTTCGTACCCATTTGTATGGGACATCTTCAGGGCTGAACTACTGCACTGAAACTGGGCAGTAGTTCAGCCCTGAAGATGTCCCATACAAATGGGTACGAAACGTCGGCAGATATACTAGTGACGCGGTTCCAGCCCGGAAACCCAGAAGCAGATAGCATGGACCACGACCGCGGAAGTCTACGTACCAAATTAACAAAGAACAACTTTCCACTTGTAAAAACGCTTTGAAGTAACACCACCGAACTGTTCTTTCTCAATTAAAAGTCATTCTTTGTCGATAAAATGCCGTACTTTATTTATTCAGTAACAGTTCAGATCTGTTTGTTACCTCGGAGCGTTTGAATTTCGCGCGTACTGTAACGAGATCACGTGAAAGAAGCGATGGAGGGGGTAAAATCTCATTGCAGGTCCCTATGTTATTTCTTATGGGTTTTTGGTCCAGTATTCTCTTAGTTATACTACTACAACATGTCATGTCGAAATCCGTACACAGAATACGAAAATTAATGTGAAAAGGGGTTATAGATATATTAACCTTCAGTAATTACGTTAATCAACCACAGGCTCCATCAAAATTAGATATTTTATATTTCCGTAAACCCTTTTACCTTTTCTGACATTGAAAATTGTAATTTTTTATTCTTCTCTAAAGACGTGCATAATAGAGGTAATATACGCAAGGGCTTTTAATGCAAGTGATTCATGTTGGTGTGAACAGAGGCATAATACAATAGAATGCTAAAGTTCTTTTTCTACCGTCTACTCTGAAGAACAGTATTAAACTTAAAAGGTTAAAAAGCGAAACATTCTCCATTCATCTGCGGTAATTAAAATTTTATTTTGCATCGTATACTTCTTTTTTGCCAGAGATTACCGATCGTCGTCATTAAACACATCCCACGATTTTAATTAATTAATTTACCGCGAGGGCCCGTTTTACCAGAGATTAATGGCAAGAATTCATATTTATTAATTTTAGTTTTTCTATATGAGAAACTTTGTACCGTTTATCTTTCTTGTCCATTGTGCTGCGGTGAATCCCATTAAATGGAAGCAGGGGGCGCTGCGTGTGTGCGAGTATTTTGCTACTTCGTTTGTGTTCGTGTTTAAAGTCGGTCGGTCTGTCTTGCTCATCTGAAATTTTAATTGCACCTTTTTAAGATGCATAAAAGTAATCATCCGTACGAAATTTAAATTTAACACATTTGTCAATGTTCACTGCAGTTTAATACAATTGTGAGCTGCGGCTGGTCGTTACAAACGATTTGTATAAAATATTAATATATTCAGCGAGAAATAAGAATTACAAAGGAAAGAAATCCTTGCTTTAATATATGTATGGTGGTCATAATAAAAACATCTATAAATGTTGGTGTTAACGTAACCATAAAAATATATTTACGTTTCTTTTAAAACTCCAATGTGTTGTAAAAATTATATATACAGTGAAACCCGTTTATTGGAAACCCTCTTAATAGAATATATCGGTTAAAGTAATTGAAATCTCAAGAACAAAACCATTTCCCTTTAAGTATTAACAAAATTATTCGGTTATAAGAATATCTTTCAATAGAATATAAAGGGTTTTCCAATAGGGACTTGACAACTTTTAATTCAATTTGTGAACGCCCCCTTTCACTAATCAACTGTCACTGTCAATTTATTCACTAAACTTAACATTTTCATCATGGTAAAGTACACGAACGAACAACGTCTGTAAATTACAAAAATTTACTACAGAAATTCGGAGTCGGTGACCGCTACTGTAGGAGCGTTAACTCCGATTTTCGGTCGTAATTCTCGCCCTGGTAGACAGGTAGTAAAAAGTTTAGTGCAAAAATTTGAGTCTACATATTCGTTGTGTGATGTTGCCGTGCCAGTGAGACAACGGGTTGGTCGAAGTAGCAAATGTAGCAAATGATCCAAATCAATCAATTCCACAGCGTTCTCAAGAGTTGGACAACGCTCAGACCACTTTATGGCGAATTTTGCGTAAGGATCTTGGTTTACACCCATACAAGATCAAGCTAACTCAAGAATTGAAGCCGATGGATCATTTGAAGCGACGTACGTTCTCCGATTGGGCTCTGGAAAAGATGCGCCAAGATGATCAATTTCATCGCAAAATCACTTTCAGTGACGAAGCTCATTTTTGGCTCAATGGGTTCGTCAATAAGCAAAATATGCGTTATTGGTCGGGTGAAAATCCACATGTGCTTCATGAAACACCACTTCATCCACAAAAAATAACTGTTTGGTGCGGTTTGCATGCCGGCGGCGTCATAGGGCCATATTTTTTCGTCGACGATAATGATCGTCGCGATACTGTGAATAGCAATCGTTATCGCGCCATGATTACCGATTATTTTTGGCCCGAATTGGAAGATATGGACTTGGACAACATGTGGTTTCAGCAGGACGGTGCCACAAGCCACACAGCACACGTTACAATCGATTTATTGAAGAGTATGTTTGGTGAACGCGTTATCTCAAGAAATGGACCAGTCGATTGGCCGCCTCGTTCGTGCGATTTAACGCCTCTAGACTTTTTTCTTTGGGACTACGTCAAGTCATTGGTCTATGCCAACAAGCCGACAACGTTGGAAGAGCTAAGAGCCAACATTGATCGCGAAATAGCAGCCGTTTCGGTCGAATTGTGTGGCCGAGTCATCGAAAATTGGGTCCAACGAATCGACCACTGCAAACGTGCCCGCGGTGGCCATATGAAGGAAGTCGAGTATGTTTTGATTGTACTTCAACCCGATAACAAAGTTTTTGAAATATCTCAAATGGTCTGCATTTTATTTTGAAGAAAAGTTGTCAAGTCCTTATTGGAAAACCCTTTATTGGGTAAAGGAATGGCTTTTCTAAGAACATTAATGCGATTTTGTCTTCATAAAAGAATAAATTTCTCTACCTGCTTAACTAAAGGTGGATGTAAACCAAAAATTACTATGAACGTCTACTTTCCCTTTACAAAGCTATTATGTACATAATTACAGATAATCTTCGGATAATTACGTATTGCAATAAAAACTTGTACCTAAGTGATTTTAAACAGTATTTAGATAATGGTTAATTCTGTGCGAATTACATACATACAATAAAAATTTTTTCGGAGGTTTTAAAAGCAGGAAATTGCTATATTTCTGGTCAGTTTATTATTTGACATTGCAATCGAAAGTGAGTGAAAGTGAGTGAAAAATGGCTTATTCGACAAACTTGAAAAAAAAGACCTCGCTCTGAAGGAAAAAGTAAAATTGTTTGAGTTTTTAGAAGAAACAACTTGCAGTCAGTCGGATGTTACCAAAAAATTTGGTGTGTCTCAAGCATAAGTGGGTAAATTGTTAAAATGAAAAGACAGTATTTTAAGTGATTGGCGTGATAATTTTAAATCTACTCAAAAACGAAGACGCAATGGGAAGAATGTTGACGTAGAAAATGCTTTAAATTCTTGGTTTATGGTAAAAAGAGCGCGTAAAGTTCCACTTAGCGGACCCATTTTGAAGGAAAAAGCCGAACAGAAGGCACAAAATCTGGGTAGTGTAAATTTTCAAGCAACAAATGAGTGGTTTACCAGATGGAAAAGTCGTTCCCAAATTTCTTTGAAAAAAATTGGAGGTGAAAATACTTATTCAAAGGATACTCCATTAACCGCGCCATCATGTCAAGAATTGAAATTAGCATGTGACACTATACGTCGTTTTTTATAATCAAAAACTGAATGTAATTTTGCACGTTTCTATGCATTAGATAACCTCATCAATCACTGATATTTTGTGTAAAGAAAGGAAACAAAATAAAACTACAGATTATTTTGTTAAGGATGTGTAGAGTTTGAAATTAAAAAAAATAGTATCAATTAAAAAATATGTATTACGCTCTAATATGTTTTATTTCTTTTGTATGTATTCTTAAATACATTTTATGAAAATCGCAACATAAATTTACAGTATCATACTGAAGTCAATTTAATAGTTATAAAATATAAAGAATACGAAGTATGTATGTATATACATACTTAACTTACTAGTAATAAGAAAAAATAAGTTAAAAACGGATAATGGAATAATCCGCATATGAGTATTCCAATAAGCGGGTTTCACTGTAATAAATAAAATAAATATTTTCTAAAAATATTCCCCAGTCTGAAGTTTCGTAAAACAAGTTTCAAAGTATTTTTCTAAATTTTTTAGATATCGATTGCATTTCTTTCGAAAGAATCACTACCATTTTTGACTGAAAAAACCATATTCTGCATCTATTGTGTGATCTGAGGTCATGACGCATTTTTTCCTTTTTTTTCGTGTCATTTATTAATACACAGTCTGTCGTAGAGAAAACAGAAATTTTTTAAAATAAAAACAAAAGCTTACTATTTTGGTAAAATTTTATTCAATGTAGTCGCCTTCGTCTTCAATACAAGGATTTGTACGGTCAATTAACATATCGAATGATTTTTAAGTTCATCTTTAGAGATGTCCTTCAAGATGACTGTCGACACCTTTCTAATGGTTTCGACACAGTCCTTTCACCAGCAAATGTAGTTTAGAGAATAGATAGAAATCACAGGGGGCCAAATCCGGTTAATGCGGTGAATAGTTGATGGTTAAAATGCCATTTATAGAATATCAGTGATAAGCGTCGAGTGACAAGATGGTTCATTATCATGTACCATGTATCAACGCCAGCTACCTTACTTTAGTGAATACTTGCGGATCTCTCCAACCAAGATGTTATTCTAAGGTCGATATAATTTTCAAATTCTGCAAAGAAACCGCCCCCAAAAAATACCTGCATTTCACAGGCATTTGCAGAGTTAGTCTTCACTCTAGGAGGAGGTATATATTTCAGTGTCATCCCCATAAACGGCATAACGAACAGACCGACTCTTCGAAAGATCCCAGGTGTATATTATAAAGAGGCAATCCTGTGGAATGACTTGCTTCCATTCAATGTTGCGAAAAATAATCGACCATGGATATGATTTAACAAATATTGCTATGAGAGAATTAAACCCCGTGACGATCATCTTATGGCATAGATGTCTTCGATTTTGAGCTAGCAACATATTTATATAAATCTAGAAAAAAACGATAAAACTTTAGACCATTCACACCCATTTCTTTAGGTAATAAATAGATTGTAATATCACGTTAGCGATTTACATGGATGTGAAACGTCATAAAAGAAAACAGCATATAATAAAAATATTGCAAAAGTGCAAAATTGTCAAAAACAAAACCATATAAAAAAAGACAATTAAAAAATTGATAACTAATGATCCGCCAGCAATGCATACGAAAATTATGATTGCTTATGTTTAAGGATTATTTAATTTATGGGCATATACCACATTGTTCTTAAACAAATGAACAATTTAAATATTCATTAAAGACATATCATTTTAATATACGAGGGTAGTTTGACAAGTAGTGAGAATGGAAAAGAAAAACGAATTTTTTAAATACAAAATAATTTTTATTTTTCAATATATTCTCCTAAAGGAGCAATACATTTATTCCAACGGTGCTCCAATGCCCTTATGCCATCTCTAAAATGCGATTCCGGAACGCTTGCAAAATACTCATTTACGAAGATGATAAGCTCGTCGTTAAACGAAAATTTCTTTCCACCTAGTGCTGTTTTCAATTTTGGAAAGAGGTGGAAGTCGGAAGGGGCTAGATCCGACGAATAACGCGCGGTACTAATTGGAAATGTAACTCGTGGATTTTGGATATCGCAAGTGTGCTGGCATGCGAGGGAACGTTGTCTTGGTGAAACAGAATCTTTTTCTTTTCCATTCCTGGCCGTTTAGTACGAATCTCAACATTTAATTTTTATAGAAGTTCTGCATAATATTGTCCGTTTATTGTGGCACCTTTCTGTAGTTAATCAATGAAGCAAATGCCCTTCGAATCCCAAAAAATTGATGCCATCACCTTATTTGCCTATAAAGTGGTTTTCGCCTTCTTTGGAGGTACAGAACCAGGTTCTAACCATTGTTTCGACTGTTGTTTAGTTTCGGGTGTACCGTAGTGTATCCAAGTTTTATCGCTAGTAACAAATCTCCTACAAAAATCAACCGGATTCCACTTATAAAGGTCCAAAATTCGCAAACGAGTGAACATTTGATCAGTCGTAAGCAATCGTGGCACCCATCTTGCCGAAAGCTTGGAAAGGCCCAATTCTTTCGTTAAAATGTAGTGTACGCGTTCTGTTGATTATCTCTCTCACTTTGAGTCGTCGATCTTGCGTAATAATATTATGGATTTTTATAATTATTTCCTTAGAAGTCACGATTTTGGGTGCTCCAGAGCGCGCTTCATCAACACAGTATGTTCTACCACGTTTAAATTAATTTACCCATCTACTTATTGCGGCGGATGATGGTGCAGATTCACCTAATGTTTCCCGTCACTCATCTTTCATTTCGGTAGCTTTCATACCATTAATTACGAAGTATTTAATCACAGCACGATAGTCTGCTTTTTCCATTTTAACAAAACGACGTGTTGCTTCTTTTTCAATCAGCTGTCAAAAATAAACTAATCAACCGATTTATCTAAATATCGGAATGTAAACATATAAATAGGCAACCTAAATTACAATGCATTTGTTTTACCAATTAGAGCGCCACCTATGTGTCATTCTCACTACTTGTCAAACTATCCTCGCACTATTATTATTATTATTCATTTAACTTCTTTGACAGGCTATATCTCAAATCATTTCATAACAGTACATTCTATTCTTGTTTCTCGTACTAGTACCAGAGCACGTCTAATATAACAAGTACTTCAAATGGAAGCAAATGTATCAAGATGAATACTTCAAATATGTATGTACATACGTATGTACTTTCCAACTATATATATATATATATATATATATATATATGTAGATCTATATATTTTTCTACCATTTTATTGAGTAACTTGTTTTATTTTTATGACTACGTGTACTACTAGGCTAGATTGTATATTTGCAGTTTCGTTCGGGCAAAATGTCGCTTGTGGGAAAACGAACGTCATTACGTGGAATTGATTTAATACTACGAAACCGAATCTGATAACCTGAGACCATAAAAACCACAATAACGTCTGCGCCGGCTGAACTGAAAATAAAACAACATACACACCGCAAACGAAACCCTTAAAAGTTTACAGCCTCTGTCGTTTGGCACCTGATGATGGTCGACATGGTACTATACTGGGAGTGTGAGAGTATGTTGTCATATAGTTAATGCAGCTGCACAAACAATTCGAATACCATAAAATCTAAAATTTCTAGAAATCCCCGTACCACTTGTTACAACGCACAAACCCTATCGATAAATACTAATCATAAAGGACGTGAACATCGATAAAAATTCAAATTTGAAAGGTTTTTATATTCTGACGTTGCCCTGTAAAAAGGTATTATTGGTTGTTTTATAACCCGAAATGGCGGGAACAGCTATTTACGTTTGTAGAAGAGGTCGTAATTTCTAAAGATGTTTTTCACGGAGAAGAAATGTATTAAATTTATATCAATAGTATACATTGCCATCGATTTAAATTTTCCTGTCTATGCAATTGAATAGTCCCTAGATTCATACCTTATAACACATTCTCTACTACTTGAAAAATTATAAATTACAATGTATTTTACCTGTTTGTCACTTGATTTTTTGCTGATACATTTCCCTGATACATCATCTATTCATCCAGCAGATTAACACACTTAATATCACCTGGAGTATTAGAGGAGATAGTTTAATTCACCCATGGTTAATCATGTAACTAGAGCGGTCACTCTGGTCAATACAACAGGTTCGTAATAAGTACGTGCCAAATATTTACTGCGACTCCTCTAAATCTAATCGCTCTACTCTGCATACTGGGCATACTGCTTCAAACGAATGTTAGTTAAATTATATATAATACCATAATATTAAAAATTGATAAACTATCTCACTCCTTGGGAGTTAAAAGGAATGCATGGACTGTATGCATTCTATCCAGGGTTATTTACTAGAAAAGATAGATCTTATCAGAGATTTAAGTGCACCCTTTGATTCAGCTTTGATCGATTCCTCACATATTTGCAACTACTGCTAATTTGCAGAGCCAATAGGTTGTGCGGTTATTTGCTAGAAAAGATAGATCTTATCAGAGATTTAAGTGCACTCTTTGATTCAGCTTCGATCGTTTCCTCACATATTTGCAACTACTACTAATTTGCACAGTCAAGAGGTTGTGCAGTTTTGTCTAACATGGACTATATGCATTCTATCGAGGGTTATTTGCTAGAAAAGATAGATCTTATTAGAGATTGAAGTGCACTCTTTGATTCAGCTTTGATCGATTCCTCACATATTTGCAACTACTACTAATTTGCAGAGCCAGTAGGTTGTGCAGCTTTTTCTAACATTAATCGCGAGATTTCATAAATGTTATTGTCATCACCGCCTTGTATCAGAATTTGGTGATATATACTCTTAAATATTGATGTGCTGCTTGGAATCCACATATCAAATTTATTTCGAATAGAATAGAATATATTCAGCGAGAATTCGTCAATTATCTTTTATCTAAGTTAAATATTGATAAATAGGCTTGCAACCACAGAATTTTTAATCACAGCGTAAAGTTTCTTTGCCCAAATGTGGATCTAAATGCCCCAATAACATGATTCTGCCATCCTTTCCTTCGATTGTTTGGAATACGTGTACCTAGAATGGAATCAACGAAGAAAGATGCCAGCAAAAACTCAAACTATAATATTTCCTTAACAAGACATACATCTGGAGAAAAGATTAATTAACCTACCATTAACCCACCACATGCATGATATAACTAAAAAACAAAGTGAACCTACATATATCAAATTCAAAGAGGCTTCCTAACAAAATACTGGAGGAGCGAGATTAACATCAACAAATACTAATAGAATTACTATTTTATAATAGGCCGAAATGGTCATTTGATCATACCCTGTATATTAAAAGCTTTTTTAGATTTCATTATTTCTTGTAGTATTTTATAGCAAGCGTTTCGTTTTTAGTTGTTTATAGATTAGTCTTAAATCTCGTTTGTTTAATTATCTCTTGAGCTTATTATAATATATATAATATAATACATAATATAATATTGTGTGGTTTTCTTTGGTTATTTTAAGGTGTTTGTGTTTATTCCTTCGTTTAATTTCGTAATGCGTATTCTACTTAACCTAAACAAGACATATCTGGAGACGAAATTAAATAACCTACCAGTAGTACACCACATGCATGATACATTTGAAAAACGAAGTAAACCTATATCAAATTAAAACGGACTTCCTAACGAAATGTTGGAGCAACGAGATTAACAACACCAGATACTAATAAATTGAATATTTTATGATATAATAGACACAAAAGTCTTTCAGTTACCCTTCAAGTTACACTTCACAGATCAATACACATCCAGTCTTCAACAACTGATCTCTTCGATCGATTCGTTGGAAATCTCTCTCGAATTCTCAAACAACTCATAAGCTAAAATCATCAGGAATGAAATTACGAGTTGCGCTATTTCGATTCTAGGAAAAAACTATCCAAAACTCAAACCTACCAGGTTTGAGAAAGGTAAAAACCTCATATTATAAATTAAAATGTATTACAGAGCTGTTACAACGCATAAAAATATAATATTTGTTGTTTATTTACATTTAAAAAAGAAAGTGTAACGATTTTAATAAAACAATTTAAGTAAATATAGTAATTATTCCAATGGACAATATCAAAATCTTTTTCGAATAAATTATATGTAGTCGACAGTTGAAATCCTCCCGATTGACTTCCGGCTTGGCACAACCATTATAACCGAACCGGCAAACATCAATCAAATTTCTATTCTTGCTAGAAAGACGACCGGAAACATAATACTGTTGCCTGCGTCGTCCTCGTGTTTGGATTACAATATTGCCGGAACCAATCAACTGGACACAGATTTGTCTATGCCAAGCATGCATTAAATTATATATACGCAGATTATTGCTTATGATACAATTCATAATAGAATAATACATGTAATAAAACGAGACGCGATGCCTAAAACAAGGCTTTAATTAAACTTACAATTAATTCGCTATACATTTATTGATTATAAATTAATCTTCACTCTACTATAAGGCAAAATCTATTACATCAACAATATCACTAGTAATTTGGTACCAATAATATGCGAATAAGATTTAATAATTTAATACGTTTGAGTGGGGATAATTTTAATCCAATTTCAAGGATTTTTTAATAAATAATAATGTAAACGTTACATTTTAACTGTGTTTTTTTGTATTTAGAATATTTACGAGAGGAACTAGGAAAAAAAATAAATTTAGCCAAATGTCAAGGTTTCTTTTTGCCAAGTAGATAAGTTTTGATTCATGTTAACGTTACTATAGTGAAGAGTATTTTCACTTAATAAAGAGTGTCCCAAAATTAACGCAAGATTTGAATTAAATAGAAATCACAGTTTTTAGTCTATTGATTGTTATATTTTCTTATTTAATCATAAAGTACATAGGATAGGGTTATTTATGGAATAACACATCGGGCAAATAGCCTCCACGGCTTTGCGTGCACATACGCACTCGTTTTGTCGAAATTTTCCATGCCCATTATGCATAAATATGGCTGAATTTCGTTGATGCAGCGTTTAATCTCCTCCTTTAATGCACGGGTGGTTGTGGACTTGTTGACAGAGACCTGCGATTTCAAATAATCCCATAAAAAGAAATCTAATGGTGTTAAATCACACTATCTAGGGGGGCAATTCTGATCACCGAAACGAGAGAGTACACGACCTGGAAATGTCTCATGCAGTAATTGAATTGTTTCATGGGCTGTATGGCATGTACCACCGTCTTGTTGAAATCACACATTGGCTACATCAACATCATCCAATTTCGGCAGAAAGAACTGTGTTATCATGTCGCGATATCGAACACCAGTAACAGTCACTGCTTGACCAGCCTCATTTTCAAAATAGTATGGTCCAATTATGCCTCCAGCCCAAAATCCACATCAAACAGTGACACGTTGTGGATGCATTTGTTTTTCGACAAACGCATGTGGGTTCTCAGAACACCAAAAGCGGCAATTTTGGCGATTAACAAAGCCATCAAGGTGAAAATGTGCTTCATCGCTTAGGATGATTTTACTCGAAAAGTCAGCATCCATTTGTTGATGTTCAATAATCCATTCAACGAACTCTCTTCGCTGTGCATGGTCATTAGGCTTTAGTTGTGTTAATTGAATTTTGTAAGCATGGAGACACAGATTTTTGGTGAGTATAGACTGTAGAGAGCTTTTTGAAATTTGCAATTCTTGTTCACGACGCCGAATTAAGATTCCTGGATTGTCACCGACACTCTCACGCACGGCTTCGATATTGACATTTGAACGGCTTGTTTTTGGACGACCAGTGTGTTTGGCGTCTCCCGTGGATCAGTCTCCCTGAATTTTTCAATTAATCTCTTCACAGTTGACGAAGTTAAAACACTATTCCGACCATATTTTGTATGAAATTGTCAAACTGCGGCCGCCAAGTTTTCATTATTTTGAAATATTGTTCAAAGATGAAGACACGTTGTTCTATCCCGTAACGCTCCATTTTTACTAACCCTAAACTGTCAGTTATCGAATTGTTTTTTTTAGGGCTGCCAACACTTTACTGCACAAATGGCGACAAATTCAAATCTTACGTTAATTTTGGGACACCCATTATATCTCTTCTTTTCTTAAAATTCCAACAATTCTATGCAAATCTCTAACACGAAGAAAATGATCCCCCAACAAGAACTGAACCTCCATCGTGTTTAATTGTTGGCACAACACATTCTGGTATCGTCCTTTCGCCAAGTCGTCTGCGAACAAAACCGCGCCAATTTCTTCCAAACACTTAGAACTTAGATTCGTCCGTCCACAAAGCTCGCTTCCGGATTTTCACATCCCAATGTTGGTATTCCTTGGCCCATTGTAGTCGTTTTTACGATTTTGTCATCGTAGCAATGTTTCACGAACAGCAAATCTCTCTTTTAGTCCCGCCTTAGATAAACGTCTTCTTACGGTAGTCAGCGACACTGGATTTTCACGATTTTTATTTAATTCTGCGCGCCATTGTGGAGCTATTAACCGTCTACTCCGTTTAGATAACAGTACCAGCCGCAAATCTTCTTGTTTTGTGGTCATTCTTGGTCTTCCGACACGTTTTTTTAGTTGCATTACACCCTTTGTTATGTACCTTATCACTCTACCTCACTCCATGACATGTTCGTTTTAATTTTTGCGCTATTATCCGCAGTGACAATTTTTTTTTTGCGAAATGTTATTATGGCACTACGAATTTCAGCACTCAATTCCTTTCTTTTTGGCATTTTGTATGTTTGTTCACGAATACTCGCATTACAACTTACTCGGATAGATTCTAGAAGAATACTAAATTTTTCTTAGATTGCAACATTCTGTGTGGTACCACAAATTCCTGTAAATTCTTTCCTAGAACCATCATAATCTTGCAATATAAGAAAACCCTTTAAAATAAATATTTTCAGGAAAAGTATTAATACTGAATACAGGTCATAAAAACATTAAAGGAAATTATAATATTTGACACTAATAAATATGATTATATAATTTACATAATGATCCGGATATTATTAGTAAACTTTGCAGAAATGCATTCACATCTGTTATTTCAATTGTCCCCTACCGAAACCTAGGTACAGAGTGGAGCAGAGAAAACGCATGTTTTTCGAACTACTAATACGTGGCGACGTGAGGAGTATTGTCCTTGAATGAATGTTTGCAGACTGGAGTTGGAGCGTAGAGCATCGCGTGTTCGTTGTCGAGCAGTACTTTAGAAACAATGATTCCGTAGTCACACTGCAACGTCTTTTCCGTCAAAATTTTAGAGTTGGACGTCGAGCTGCTGTGCCTGATCGAAATACTGTACTCCGTCTAAGTTGCTATGGAGCGTTGGAGCGTAGAGCATCGCGTGTTCGTTGTCGAGCAGTACTTTAGAAACAATGATTCCGTAGTCACACTGCAACGTCTTTTCCGTCAAAATTTTAGAGTTGGACGTCGAGGTGCAGTGCCTGATCGAAATACTGTACTAAGATGGATTGCAGCGTTTAGAAGTACTGGATCTGTGATGAAAAAGCAATCACCTGGTCTTCCCCGTTCAGTACAAACTCCGGAAAATGTAGAACGAGTGAGAACGGCAGTTGTTGCTAGTCCGAAGCGATCGACTAGACGACAGGCTGTAGCGCTGGGTATGTCACGTCGTTCGCTTCATCGCATCTTACATGATGATCTTAAGTTTCACCCGTACAAGTTAGCGATCGTCCAGCAGCTTAGTGAATGGGATTTTGTGCAACGCAGAGAGTTTTGTCGTGTAATGGACGAAATTTTTACGGAAGATGCAGATGCTACAGCCCTCATGAGTGATGAAGCACATTTTCATCCAGACGGTTACGTCAATGTTCAAAATCGTCGGTTTTGGGCGTTGGAGAACCCACATCAATTGCACCAAAGACCTCTCCACAGTTTGAAAGTAACAGTGTGGTGCTGCATTTCAAAGATGGGAATTGTTGGACCCTATTTTTTTGAAGAGGAAGGAACTACAGTTACTGTGACATCAGCGCGCTACGTTGAAATGCTAAACAACTTTCTTCATCCAGAACTTGAAAGGCGTCAAGTGAATATAAGAGAAATATGGTTTCAGCAGGACGGTGCCACAGCTCACACGGCGCGAGCATCCATGGAAGTGATTCGACAAATGTTTCCAGGACATGTTATTTCGAGAAATGGTGATGTTCACTGGCCCCCTCGCTCACCCGATTTGTCGATATGCCACTTCTTTTTGTGGGGATATTTGAAATCTAGAGTCTACATGAACAAGCCTCGCACAATCAATGACCTGAAGAATTCCATTCGTCAAGTAATTGAAGCCGTGCCGAATGAAATGTTGGAGAGAGCCGTCCGTAACTTTCAGGAGAGGATCCAAATTTGTATCCAGCAAGAAGGACGTCATCTCCAAGACATTATTTTTCGAACCTAATTAAAGTATGTATATTTCAAAACTGCATTAAAAAATCTAGCACTTAATGCTTGTTTTTATTAATTTTATCGAACCGTTTCCCAGTCATTCAATAGTGAAAAACATGCGTTTCCTCTGCTCCACCCTATATAAAGACAGAGCGATTCTATCGATATTATGTGATCCCTCATCCGCGAGCGTGTGTGTGTGTGTGTGTGTGTGTGTGTGTGTAGGCGAAATATGACAAAAAACATAGAACACATTCGCAATGTGCAAGAAGTACCATATACGTAAATACTCTACATTTAAAATTCTTGCAAATTGTATATACAATTCCAAAACTGCACCTCCGAATGTACATTTTGCAAATAGAATGTATCGAAGTTTATCTGGAGCAGCTCACATTGCGAATGGTTTCGAGAACTGTTTAAACTCTAACCCTGTAGTGTCATGGACACAACAGGGCGACATATACACCCGAACAAACCACCAAGCACAACATACAAAAGCGTCTCAAATGAACCGAGTCCTTTTATCGCATCCGGACAGTTCAAACAGAAATCTCAAGAGGGTGTATAAGTGCCAACTGCCCTCCGACTTACTCAATCTTATAACATGAGTATTTTCTAACAACTTCAAAATATAAATGGAAAGCTTAAAGTTAATGAGGAAGAAGTTTTAATAAAAAAATTAAGAAAAGAGGATATTCTTATACTTATTTTCATATTTATGAATAAATGAATTTCCACTTACAAAATCTGTTGTTAAAATGGCTAGCATTTGTTTTTGTACAGGAATCCTATTGTGCTATCGTGTTTGTTTATATGTATACATAGAAGTACCATTTGAAAATTGAGAGATTCGTCTATAGAACACGACGTGAAAAGCACGTCAGTTGATCCTTAAGATATTAGACTATGTTCTGTAAATAGCCAGAAATTTAAAAGTTGTCGTTTGAAAGTATATAAATAAGTGCTGATGCATGCAAAGATGTAGAAACAATTTTTAGTCATAAAACTTTTAGAAATGCTTAAAAGTTAGTGGTGTTTAAAAAACATAAAAGTGTTGTCTACTTTTTTGTCCTCAAATGAATTTGAAGCAGACAATTAGTGGCGTAGATCATATATAAAACAACATTGCAGAATTCATTTATGACGGGAGACATCTAGGAGGCAGTAGAGGAAATAAGGGACACAAAATAAATACAAAAATACACAAATGAAGACCTAGGTGCTAATAAAACATTATTTAACATTGAAATTAAATTATAATTCAAAAATATATCATGGGCTAAAGGTTATACTAATAGATTAAAATTCAAATTTAAAGGTATCAGGATCAATTGTAAACATTTTGTATCTGTAATCAAAGTGAGTTGCTTTAATATATTCAATATTAATAATTAAATATGATTGTTATTTTTTTGATTACAGTTTAATTGAATAATGGACAATTTTATAAGATTCATTTGATTTTAATTCAGAAAAAAGATAACTCTCATTAAAAAAAGTAAATATACGACTTTAGACGTACTCAATTACCCTGTTAAAGAGACACTCATTGTTCTTGAAAGAAATAAACATTAAACATATCGAAAGTACTTTAGGAACATCAAAGAGGTTTTTTAGAGCATATATTGAATGATATATTATTATTTCACAACCGTTTTTTTCGTAAACGGTACACATACGAGGGTAGTTTGACAAGTAGTGAGAATGGAAAAGAAAAACGAATTTTTTAAATACAAAATAATTTTTATTTTTCAATATATTCTCCCAAAAGAGCAATACATTTATTCCAACGGTACTCCAATGCCCTTATGTCATCTTTAAAATGCGATTCCGGAAGGCTTGCAAAATATTCATTTACGAAGATGATAAGCTCGTCGTTAGACGAAAATTTCTTTCCACCTAGTGTCGTTTTCAATTTTGGAAAAAGGTGGAAGTCGGAAAGGGCTAGATCCTGCGAATAAGGCACATGCGGTACTAATTGGAAATGCAACTCGTAGATTTTAGACATTGCTGTGCTGGTATGCGAGGGAGCGTTGTCTTGGTAAAACAGAATCTTTTTCTTTGCCATTCCTGGCCGTTTAGCACGAATCTCAACATTTAATTTTTGTAGAAGTTCTGCATAATATTGTCCGTTTATTGTGGCGCCTTTCTGAAGGGAATCAATGAGCAAAATGCCCTTTGAATCCCAAAAAATTGATGTCATCACCTTGTTTGCCGATAAAGTGGTTTTCGCTTTCTTTGGAGGTGCAGAACCACGTTCTAACCATTGTTTCGACTGTTGTTTTAGGTGTACTATAGTGTATCCAAGTTTCATCGCAAGTAACAAAACGCCTACAAAAATCAACCGAATTCCGCTTATAAAGGTCCAAACACTCATTGGAAATGCGAAAACGAGTGAACTTTTGATCAGTCGTAAGCAATCGCGGCACCCATCTTGCCGAAAGCTTAGAAAGGCCCAATTCTTTCATTAAAATGTGGAGTACGCGTTCTGTTGAAATGTTTACCATGTCTGCTATCTATCTCACTTTGAGTCGTCGATCTTTCGTAATAATATTATGGATTTTTATAGTCATTTCCTTAGAAGTCACGATTTTGGGTGCTCCAGAGCGCGCTTCATCAACACAGCTTGTTCTACCACGTTTAAATTCATTTACCCATCTACTTATTGTGGCGGATGTTGGAGCAGATTCACCTAATGTTTCCCGTAACTCATCTTTTATTTCGGTAGCTTCCATACCCTTAATTACGAAGTATTTAATCACCGCACGATACTCGGCTTTTTCCATTTTAACAAAACGACGTTTTGCTTCTTTTTCAATAAGCTGTCAAAAATAAACTAATCAACCGATTTATCTAAATATCGGAATGTAAACATATAAATAAACAACCTAAATTACAGTGCATTTGTTTTACCAATTAGAGCGCCACCTATCTGTCATTTTTACTACTCGTCAAACTATCTTCGTATACTTATATATATATATATATATATATATATATATATATATATTGGGTCTGGGAAAAAGTATATAACTAAAGAACAACAAGTCACAGCGACACCACCGACGGCTCGTTTTTTAGATGACCTTCCGAACGTTAGTTTGAGCGTAGAAACATTGTAATCGGTGCAGTGGTTGGAAAGTTATTCGCACTTGAAAATGGAGAAGAATAATGAGAAATTTCGCTATATTCTGCAATATTATTATGATAAGGGGAAGAACACTGCGCAGGCTTGTGATAAAATTTGTGCTGTGTACGGTGAAGGTACTTTATCGAAATCTGTTGCGCGGAAATGGTTCGCTCGATTTCGTTCTGGAAATTTCAATGTGAAAGATGAGTCACGCTCCGGTCGTCCAATCACTGAAAAATCTGATGAAATTCTTGAAAAAGTCCAACAAGATAAGCATATCAGCAGTGTCGATATTGGCATGGAGCTAGGCATTGACCACAAAACTGTTTTGAACCATTTACACAAAGCTGGTTACAAAAAAAAGCTTGACGTATGGGTTCCTCATGAGTTGAGCGTGAAAAACATGATGGACCGAATTAACATCTGCGATGCGCTGCTGAAACGGAATGAAATCGAGCCGTTTCTGAAACGTTTAATAACCGGAGATGAAAAATGGATTACGTACGATAATCGGAAGCGTAAAAGATCGTGGATAAAGGATGGTGAGCCGTCACAAGCGTTCGCTAAGCCAACATTGACGCCAAAAAAAGTGATGCTGTGTGTATGGTGGGACTGGAGGGGAATCGTCCACTACGAGCTACTTCCAACTGGTCAGACGATTGATTCTCAACTCTACTGTGCACAACTAGAGAGATTACGCCAGGCGATTGAAAGAAAACGGCCCGAATTGATTAATAGGAAAGGTGTTGTCTTCCATCATGACAACGCCCGACCACACACTTCTTTGATGACCCGTCAAAAATTGAGAGAGTTTGGTTGGGAAGTTTTCATGCACCCACCTTACAGTCCGGATATAGCACCCTCTGACTATCATCTGTTTCGATCTCTGCAGAACTCTCTCAATGGAATTAAATTGGTTTCAAAAGAAGCCTGTGAAAACTACTTGATTCAGTTTTTCGACCAGAAACCACAGAAGTTTTTCACCGATGGGATCATGGATCTACCAAAAAAACGGCGAAACATTGTCGATAATAATGGAGCATATTCGGTTTAAATGAATTCGTCCACGCGCCATGCGGGGACCAGTTGAATTTTACTGAAAAAACGCCACGAACTTTTTCCCAGACCCAATATATATATATATATATATATAATACACAGAAGATGAAATTTCCTAGCCGATTCAACTCAAACAGTACACATCTTCTTTAACACTTCGTTTGCATAGTTTTGCGCATATCTCGTGGATAACAGAAATTCGCTATTTCCACATAATGTATCATATCTCATGGAGAACGCGATTTCGAATTCGGGAAATTCGCGAGATTATTTCTTGACAACGTACTGGTCGCATAGTTGAGATACTACCCGGAAATTTACGATCACATCCGTCCAGTGTATAGCGGATTCTTCTTAGAGCTGCAACGAACCACGTACGAGCGCGTTCATCTTTAAGGACTAAGTCGTCCCACTCTGAAACATACCACTTTCTACTAGTGCGGCGATAAATTCAGTTCATCTCGGTAATTGAGGTGGTGGATCTTCCTTGCGTCCTCGGCACTGCTAGAATTATTACAAGCGTCATAATTGGTGGCATAATTACAGATACAGACCATCTTTCGGATGTGTAACTTAAATTTATTGTAAATTAAATTTCCACTCCTCGATGGTCCGTACAACTGTTATTGTTGCTATAATGGTCTCACTCACACCCTAGTTTCAGTAAAAAGTCTTAATTTAATCGTGCTGCGAGGAATATTACCACCACAGGAGTTGTATTATAAATAATGTTTGTTACCAGAGCGTTCGTAATTATCTGCTTTTTGTGAAGCGAAGGCATATTTAGAATTCAATTAGTTCATAATTGAAATCCTTTCTGGTTTATTGCAATTATAAAATTTAGAGGTAAATATACTTGTGATTGTTATTAACTCTTTAGATTCTATTATATTGCTTATTGCCATGTTCTAATTTCTGTTACTCTCTTCCTTTCATCATAAATTTTATGAGAATTTGAAACGCATTTTGTATTATTTACTTGGTATTTATTTTAATAATTAGGATGTTGAATAAGTTCTGGTTGATTATTCGTGAGAATTAATATCTTATTTAAAAAAGCATGTCGCTGAAAGTATTGTCCGCCGCCAGCCATCCTTTTCCCATCTTTCTGGCAACATTTGATTACAAACATAGAAATTTGAAATTAATTTCTGCATTTATAATCAGCGCTACAGCAAAAATTACTAATTTAAAGCAATAAATTGTTATTTAAAACAAATTTTAGATTTTCTTTTCTTTTAGAGCGATTTTTTCTACTCCCCACATGAAATTTCCTTACACATGTACGAAGGTGGTCCCATAAGTACCCGGCCCGCCCTAGAGGTGGGGATAGTTGTTTGAAAAATATCACTGTATTAGAAAGTACGCAATCTGTAAAGCATATGTTTCAAGTTTGAAGACGCCACGTTGTTTAGTATTTGTTTGGCAGCCAACAATAATGAACGTTTTCAGTGAATTTGTAAAAATGGAGAAAATTGGTCATCATTGCGATATAAAAGCTGAACTGGATTTTACTCTGGGTGAGTCTGCTCCTTCGTTTACAACAGTGAAATATTGGATAGCAGAGTTTAAACGAGGCCGTGCAAACTGCCAAGATGATCATCGCAGTGGTCGACTAAATGAGGTGACGACTCCAGAAATGGTGAAGAAAATCCACAAAGCGATATTGAATGATCGTCGACTGAAAGTAAGCGAGATAGCAGACATAGTAGGCATTTCAAAAAGTGCAGTACATCGCATATTATCTGAAAATTTGGATATGAGAAAGCTGTATGCAAGATGAGTGCCGTGTTTGCTCACACTCGAGCAAAAACAGTGTCGTGAAGATGTCTCAATTGAGTGTTTAGCGAAGTTTCACAGAAACGAAGTAGAATCGTTTTTCATAATTATGGATGAAACGTGGGTCCATCGCTTCACACCCGAGACAAAAGAACAATCAAAATAATATACTCAAAAGGGAGAACCGGCTACAAAGAAGGCGAAGACCGTTTCATCTGCAGGCAAGGTCATGGCATCGGTCTTTTGGAATGCGCGTGGAATAATTTTCATTGACTATCTTGAAAAATGAAAAACTATCAACGGTGAGTGTTATGCGAACCTATTGCAACGTTTGAGTGAAGAAATAAGAAAAAACAGCCGCATTTGGCTAAGAAGAAAGTGTTGTTTTAACAAGACAATACACCTGCTCACAAATCCGTTATTGCAATGGCCAAAATTAATGAATTCAAGTTTGAATTGATACCTCATGCACTCTGTTCGCCAGATTTAGACCCCTCGAATTATTTTCTGTTCCCAAACTTGAAAAAATGACTCAGTGGTCAAAGATTTTCCAACGATGAAGAGGCGATGTCAGCAGCTAATGGATATTTGGAGGAGCAAGATAGTTCTTGTTATAAAAAGTGTATCGAACTTATTGAACATCGCTGGGAAAAGTGTATAGAGCTGAAAGGAGATTATGTTGAAAAATAAATATATTTCTTTCCAAAATTTTTGTGTTTTCTTTATTGGGTAGGATAGTTCTGGGACCCCCTTGTATATGATCTATGATCATGTGATCTATACCACTGCATACTATCTATATGTTGGTATTCAATGATACTATGATTCTTAGTGTGCCCCCGGCATAGCTATGTAATATATAGTCAGCCAGTAATATACTATTAAACGACAAACACGTATTTTATTTATTATAAGTCCTCAATATGCGACAGTTTGTTATTGTAGAGAATTAAAACGGACCGTTTTTTAGATTGATATACGCTGCTAATTATCTCAAAATTGTAATAATGTGGCAAGTATACTAAATATATTTGCCAATTTTAAATATTGCATATATTTATTATTTTCTATTTTGTACCAAAATTTTAAAAGTATCGATTCATCAGATAATATTGGAGGTAAATTTTAATGGAGACTGTGGTTGATTGAATTAATCAAAAAAAGGTAAATAAAACCCCTTATCACACCGATGTTCGTATTCTGTATACGTATTTCGACACTTAAGTTGTCATCATCATCATATAATGAATCGCAGTGTCCCACCTGGATCCGGTGTTAGAACCGATTAACTGACAGAACCTGTGTGTTTGGTGGTCACCAACTTTTCATATCACGAACAACTTTATATTTTCAGGAATTTTTCTGTAGTTAGAATTTTTCTTCAAATATTTTGTGAATACATTTTTCTAATGATGATGTTTTCGTTCCTATAATTTTTATGTAACGTAGTAATCACATGGAGTCGATTTTGCTTCAAAAATCTAGTTATAGTTTGTCATGTAAGTGATTTGTCTGTTGAACAATAAAAGAACATTATTATTACTATTTTAACTTGACCAGTGCACTTGCCCTTCGTCTCACCGATTCTTCCGAAAGGTGCGGTCTTTTAGAAATCACTCACTTTTCTATCACGAACCACAACCGGAACAGTAACCATAGAATAAGTAGTGCATTTGCACTTCAGTTCATCATATCGCAGTAGCGTCTTCAACGTATAACGTACATATACAACACATTCTGTCCAAGGAGAAACATATTCATACATAAGTATACCTTTTATTTAATAAAACTTAATTATATGACAATACTTGTCCTAGAATCCGGTGCTCCACCTGTGGCACTACACCGGATGTAACCTAACCTTAGCTTTGGTTTAATGCAAAACTAACTGTCTAACCTAGACTAATCTTATTTACAACTCTAAATGGGGCCTAGCCCGCGTACTACTTAGATATTATATTATTTACAATTCCTGCGGAAGTAGTCCGCCACTTATATGCTTCATTCACTTAATGTCCAATACTCTTTCACACACATCCCTTCAGGTAGAGAGGCCGATGAATCGTTCTTCACCGTCGTCTTATCCCGCTCGCCAGTCCTGGTCTTTTTCGCCCCGGTGGAATCTCTCTGCCGCCTCTCCTCCTTGTGGGACATAAGTATACCACGTATCGTTCGATATCTACTTTTATACTAATCCTAGTATATTTTAAGCTACAAACTTAACCCAACCAAACTTATACCTTTCATCGCAGTCTTTGCAATTAATTCAAATTTATTGCATATTGCTTCCGTTAATGATTCTTCTTAATATTGTCAAGTCTTTAGAATTATTTTTATTTCGATATGTTAAATAAGACTTGTTATTTTGTTTCCATTGATATCTTTTATTATAGCTTTCCGCACGGCCGGATTCTTAATGCAGCATCATAAATCATATTAAATTTATTACAATTAGTTTTATTATGGCAATGGTAAAGCTAAAAAGAACTCCATCAACCATTTTTTATTATTTTTAATAACAAACATCACAGCGTTGCCAATAATTTAGCTTTCGCACATCGTTTTTGTTCTATACTCGAAATAATTGGACGCCCAAAACATGGGGCTGGTTAAATATATTATATATTATTTATTAATTCTTTATGTCAGTGCACTATATATAAATATATAGTCAATATTGTTAATTATTGCTTAAAAATGCAGGTACTTATTCAAGCTTCTTGGACAGGCTATTAAATCAAATATTAAACTTAAAGCTGTTGTTAATAAGAGATTATTCGTATTTATTAATATTTAATAAAAAAACTATTTTATTGATCTTACTGTAAATAAAGATAATAATGTAAACACTAATTAATATAAATATATCAAATATATGGGACTCTCACGCCTTGACATAACAATTCGAGCCGTTTTTGGTGTAGTAAATGATGCGATGATTAAGGATCGCATTGAAATGGATCTGTAATTTTGTCCGCGACCTTTTCCTGTCTGTCGTTATCCTGTCCCCCTTTCTCGCAACATTTCCGGTTCGTGAGAAGTAGCAACAAGAAAAAAGGAACACACCGACAAACATTTTCCTTTTATGTTCATAAATGAGAAACTATCTACGCCTTTTCGACGATGAGAAAGGTTCACATCCGAATGCTTCTCTATTCAATGAGAAATGGTGTGGCATTTGTCACAGTCTCGGATACAAAACGCGCTGAAGGTAACGAAATAGCGACCGCCCCGGAAACAAATGCAACGCACGGGAATTCTTGTGTACCATAGGTAATGGAAAGTGCGCAAGAAGGAAAACGTTTCACGGAAAAATCATTGTTGGTTTTGTGAACGACGTCGAATAAAACAAAATGTATTTTTGTTTGGTTTTAGGAAGCTGGCGATGAGTTCTATGCATTTTCGCTCAAACTACACAAAACGATTTGGGAGTTTCGCCTAGCTCTGTTTAAAATGGGCAAACTTTTCATATTTCACCAACATTTACTTTTCCCACAATAACAGAGGCGAGGTTAAACTGATAATAGTATTCGTAGTGATCATGCATTTTTACCAGAACTTGTATCTAAGCAGTTTTAGAAATATTAGAAATTCACATTTACGTATTCATTCAAATATTACGGCCTAGTATACCTTATACACATATTAGTAACTACTAATATGTGAAAGATAAAAATAATAATAATAATGCAAAAGAATTTATTTTGAAAATTATAAAATTTTAAAATATACAGCGTGTTTCAAAAAGAATATACGTATTACAAAGTATTATTTTGTCCAAACTATCGATCGCTGCGCCTCGGCTCGGCTATTGGAGAAACGAATACATAGTCTAGTTTCTTTAATAGCCGCTAGATGTCAGTTGTCTTCTGTTTTTCTTGTAACCGTCATATGTTTAAAATGACTACTCCACAACAGAAATTATTTTGTGTTCTCGAGTTTGCGATGTGCAATTACGTGATTACAGTGCAAAAACGTTTCAGGTTGAGTTACCAAATTGATCCTCCGAATGGCTGGAACATTCGCAGATGGTATCGACAGTTTGTAGATACAGGATGTGTATGTAAAGGAAAGAGTCCTGGCCGCACTCGTGTTTCTGAAGAAAATGTACGAATTCAAACTGCCTTTCAACGTAGTCCTTCAAAATCAACTCGTTGTGTCAGACGGGAGTTACAACTGATTACAACAACAATTTGGCGTGCTTTGAGATGTCGGTTGGTTATGAAGCCGTACAAGTTACAGTTGTTACAAGCTCTACGTCCTGATGACAAACGGAAACGTGTGGCATTTTGTAACGAGATTCACGATGCTATTGACAATGATAATACTTTCGCACAACGCATCGCGTTCAGTGATGAAGCGACTTTCCATGTTAGTAGTCTGGTAAACTAACACAATGTTCGAATTTGGTGTCTACAGAACCCACATGCAGCCGTTGAGCATGTACAAGATCCACCTAAAATTAATGTGTTTTCTGCGATATCCCGATCATCTGTTTATAGCCCATTCTTTTTTAACGGAAACAGGGTTAACGGTCAACAGTATCTCGCTATGTTACAAAACTGATTGTTTCCGAGGCTGCACGAACACAACTTCATTTTTCAACAAGACGGGGCACCCCCTCACTGGAGTCGTCAAGTGCGTGAATATCTCAATGAAACTCTACCGACCTGTTGGATTGGTCATCAAGAGGCTGGCGACTTGGCATGTATCAGCTGGCCTCCACGGTCACCGGATTTTACACCCTGTGACTTCTTCATGTAGGGTTTCTTTAGAGACAACGTTTATGTATAACCACTCCCACAGAACCTGGAAGAGTTGAAGAACTGGATCCGTACTACCATGACATCAGTGACGAAGGACATGTTTGCCCGAGTATAGGAGGAATGTAAGTATCGATGTGATATTGTTCGTGTCGCTGATGGAGGACCTGCTGAACATCTGTAATCTGATCTCGAGAGGTTCTTAAATATATGTGTAAAGTTTCATATTCATATGTCTTAAAGTTTAATAAATACATGCATTCGAAATACGTATATTCTTTTTGAAACAGCCTGTAGAATAAAGAAGAACCTAATTTCTTCTGTATTTAAATACAAAGATATTAATAATAATGATAATATTATTTCTTTTTGATAAAATACAAAGCATCTGTTAGAGACAAAATTCCATCTGTATATGTTATTGGAATAATTATGTCTTTATAGTTCTTTGGTACGCTTAACGTCCTTTGTATCTATCCGCCGTTGTAGATAATCAATACGACCAATTTTAGTGCACATATTATAGATTCTAGCGAAACTTTAATTTTGATTAATAGAATTTAATTAATCAAATCGCGTGATTATTGCCCTTGTATTGATTGCAACTCCCGTTGGTTTTGTAATTATTTGGGCATGGTATTAGCATGCACTTGTGATTTAAAAAATGTCAGTTTATTATCTTTCCTTCCAACTTTAACTTTCTAAGTGAATACAAGTTTCCGCTCTTACACCATTTAAAAGTCCTAACCTAGAAGTAGTGGTCGTAACAGGTGGCGTAAAAGTAATGTCATAATTTGAATTGGCTGCCATTTTTGCAGATGGCGCCAAATGTTACTGTGCTTTAACATTTATGATGTAGATATATAGAGAATTAGTGGTCAAGAAACCATGGGGCAATAAACACCTCAAGAACGTGGAATTATTATTACAAATTTTCAGTCTGTTGTTTTAGGGCAGCGTGAATTTCGTCGTCGTTTTCCTCGTTGTCGTGTTCCATGTGCTCGAAGAATTAAACGTTTGGCTGAGCGCCTCGTGCAAACTAGGTCCACTACAGATGTCGCAAGAAGTGGCTGGCCTCTTATTGCTCGTTCAGAGAGATTCCACAAATATTAACGGGGCGACTATGCACACAATTAGGCATCAGCAGACGTTCGTTGCAACGAATTTTGGTGAAAGATTTGAAAATGTTCCCCTATAAAGTGTGAACTATTCACGAATTGCTGCCTGCTGACAGTCGAACAAGGTTAACTTACTGCCATACTCTGTTAAACTTGGTGCAAGAAGAGGATGATTTGGTATCGAAAATCATAATGAGCGACGAAGCCCATTTCCACTTAAGTAGTTATGTTAACAAACAAAATTTGCATTTCTAGGGCACAGAGGATCCACATGAAATGCATAAAGAGCCATTACATCCCCTCAACGTGACTGTTTGATGCGGAATTTACCGTGAAAATGTAATCGTCCCTTATTTTTTAGAAGACGCCGATGGCACAACCGTAACCGTAAATGGCGAGCGTAACAGGCAGATGCTAAACGAGTTTTTTTTGCCGCAAGTTGCTGCATTAGGTCTCGATTATTGTTTTCAACAGGACGGAGCAACCGCTCACACAGCTTGGGTAACGATGGAGATTTTGAGACCCCAACTTCCAGGTCGAGTGATCTCCCGTTTTGGAGACTTAAACTGGCCGTCCAGATTGCCAGATTTAACAGCACGAGACTTCTTCCTTTGGAGCTTTTAAAATTTCGCGTTTGCCACAATAAACCACGAACCTTGCAAGTCTTGAAAACTAACATTGAAGAAGAAATCGCCAATTTGGAGCCAGCTGTTTTGCGGGCAACAATTCAAAATGCCGTAAAACGAGCGCAATTATGCATGAACTCGGAAGATGGTCATTTGAGCGATATAATTTTTTCCAATGAATGTCATCAATTTTATACTTTCAAATAAACTTTTTATGAAAACAGAGCTCTTTTTTTATAACAAAATGGCAGCTAGTTCAAATTATGACATTACTTCTGCGGCAGCCGTTATATTGGAAATGGTTTATTACATTCCTTTCAACTTCTTTGGACATTTTTCTTTGATAAGCCGATTAAGCGTTTTATCGATCTTATGAGTAAGCTAATTGAGTATGTTGGTAAAAAAATACTGCACGTACTGTTTGAGAAATTCTTGTAGGATTTTGTTGGTTATTTTATCAAAGGGATAATTTTAGATACAATTAATTAAGTCTCGCAAAAATCACTCAGAGGTATGTAAATCATTATCTGTTATTTCGTAGTGGCTTAATTCCTATCTTTGTTTCTTTTTGTCTCTACTTTAACTTTAGAGTTCTCAGTTTACCCTACCTACCTACCACATGCTGGTAATTTAATAATTGTCATAGAATTATTGTGTATATATGGCTTCCATGTCCATCTGATTAGAAAGACAGCTTGATCAGCATACCCAAAAGGTAACGTAGTAAATGGACGAGAACCATTGGGTCATTGGAATACTAAACCTGGAATAAAACGTTGCTACCAGTATAGTAGTATAGTATATTAGTTTATCGCAAGTGTTAATCAATTCCAAAGACTATGGTAACAACGGTTAGCATTAAATTGTCAGCAAATGACACATAAGGTGACCAATTTATTCACATCAAATCAAAGTTGAGTGTTTGAAAGTTAGCTCCTCTAAAACCATATTTTACTTGAGTGTTTGAAAGGTAGCTTTTTTAAAATCATATTTGATATTGGTATAAACCGGAACGACAACCTATCTCATAGGAACAACTACTTCAATTAAAATGAGCCAAAAGAAAATGGTCTCATAGTATATGAACTCAATCCAAAACTTTTTGGAACCAGCTCCTGAAGAAATACACCTAGGAAATGTCTGGTTCCAACAGGATGGTGCCAAAGCCAAAACGGTCCGATCGTCGATGTCAGTTTCGAGATTTTTTAAACATCGCCCCACAAACCTGCTTAAGCCGAAATATTTTTTATTCGGCAAAAAATTCCGAACTCCGATAGACGTAGAAGATAACTTCAGAAATCGATTGCATTAGTAGATAAAGAACGGCGGTCATCACCTTCGCGGTGTTTTCTTTATAACTACATGATTTAAAACTTCAAAATATGTTCTTTCATCAGAAATTTGTTTATATTCCCATACGGAAGTTTCAGCGCCCACCCTAGTTGGGCACATGTGTTTTTATGATACAGTACAGTTCCTCGTAAAATAAAAACGAATTTGACATACAAATATAAATTTTTATCATTTATCTTAATGTAGTTGGTTTAGTCATTGTAATACGTTTTTGGACTAATGCATAAATATTTTACTTCATTTATTTATTGCATTTTAAAGAATAGTACACATAAATAATCAGTTTATTTTCAAAAGCACCAACGTTTATTTATGAAATTATTTACCATGCATACATCCAAAAGTTCAAAAATAACCGGAAAATTAATTTATTTTGCTTCACCGCTTACAGCTCATTTTCATTGAATTCACGTATGTTAAAAATCCAATCTTTTTTTCGGTGTCGCCGAAAAGCTTAAATAAGTGAACGAGGAAGGTAGCTCTTGAAAGCTTAAGGGCATGAAAATAAATTTAATGTATTCAAATATTTTCTAGGCGTGTATCAAAGGCGTATAAATTTTCCATATTCAGCGAATTATTTTAGAATATTGCATTTCTTTTATACTATTATATAAATATCCATACATTTTTCTGTAAAGTGCATAATCAAAGGAAGTCATGTTCTGAATTTTGTTTTATAAAGTTTACCATATTATTACTCCTGTAAAAGTGCGAAAATCATCTGAATATCAATGTTTTTCGTCTACTTTAAATGGGAAGCGAAGTTTTTCTTGGCCGATTTTATTCAAGTTTATATCAAATTATCAAAAAGTTTTTGTGGTTTTTAGTATTGTTTAAACTAATGAGTTATTTAGTCACCTTAATTCTTGCTGTGCATATTTATGGATACAAGGTATCATACCACCTCGTTTAAAATAAAAGAACTTAAATCTGTTTATCGGTAAACTATATCTCATACACACACATACATACAAATAACCGCCACGGCTACGCTTGCAGGACCATGTTCTTTCCATGAAATTTTCCATCACCAATTCGTACATTTGCGGCTGTATGTCCTCGATAACTTCCCGAATTCCACTTTTGAGGTCTTGAATCAATTGTAGGCCATTGGCGTAGACCTTATCTTTCACGTAGTCCCAAAGAAAAAAGTCTAAAGATGTTAAGTCACAAGATTTCGGTGGCCGATTGTGATCGCCTCTTCGAGAAATCACACGGTCAGGAAACTTTTCGCCCAGAAGAGCGGTGGTATCGTTACTTGTGTGGCACGTACCGCCGTCTTGTTGAAAATAAACGTCGTCCACATCAATATCTTCCAATTTCGGCCATACATAGTCATTAATTATTGTTCGATAACGCAATCCATTCACCGTAACAGTTGCTCCAGCCTCCGAAATAGTAAGGTTCAATAATCCCGCCAGACCAAAAGCCGCATCAAACAGTCACACATTAAGGATGGAGAAGCTTTTCGACAATAATTCTTGAGTTTTTCCAGCCCCAAATGCGATAATTCTGCTTGTTAACGTAGCCTCTGAGGTGAAAATGAGCCTCATCACTCAAGATGATTTTTTAATGAAATTCTGGATCAGTTCGATGCATTTCAATGACCTAATCAGCAAAGACACGACGTTTTCGATGATCAGTAGGCGTGAGCTCTTGTATTAGCTGAACTTTAAAAGCCTTAAGACCTAAGTCTTTATGCAAAATACGGTGTAATGTCGTTTGTGGAATGCCAAATTCCAAAGATCGACGAGAATTGGCAAACCTGGGTGTTTCTGAACACTATGGGCTATAACAGCAATATTCTCAGTTGTTCTTGAACGACGTGCACGAGTTCGATTCTTCACATTTCTAACTCGTCCCAACAGTTCAAATTTTTGCCCCAGTTTCACAATTGCTGGCCGTGAAGGTGCTTCACGACGACTCAAAAATGCTTTAGTTTTGCGAACTGTGACCGCGAAATTTTCGCCATTTTTGTATTGAATTTTAATAATTTCAATGCGTTGTTGAAGCGTATATCGTTCCATTTTTATTAATGGCGTAGTTTTTACTTGTCATCTGTAAAGTAGCTACAGATTGAGTCTTGATAACTGTTAAAATAGCGGGCCATTGAAAATGAAATGTCTGTGGAACACCTTTCATATCGCGTTTTTTAGCATTTTATAGCTCCCTAGGTAAGTTCATTTTAAATTTCTAATCTTTAGTGAGCGATCCTCGTATTTTAATGTAGAAAAACAAAACAGAAGCATTTATAAAAACGAATTTAATTTTACATCCTTGCTTGTATTGAAAATCTTTTTTAACCAATTATAGTGCATCAAAAGGATATTTGCAGATACGTCCACTTTCAGAGCAGTGTTATTTGCGCTGCGAGGTTCTCCTTTTATGTTTACAGTCAATGGCACACATAATATTTTACCTTTCAAAGACACAAAAAGCAGCTTCTCTTTGTCCGGACCGTTTTAATCTCTTTTCACTTAAAATTAAACTTTATTCTTTGAATTTGAACAGTAAAGCCGACAACGCATCGTAGGTACCGGGCGAAAGGGTCGAAAATTTACATTGTTTAAATTAATACGCTTGAGACATTAACGACGCAACAGCTGGACGAAAACGAAATTTCAGAAAGGGTAAATTTATGACAATAATTGTGGTTATGTAATTTACGAGATGTAATATTTTTGGGGAATTAGTTTTTAAACAGTGTATTGATAACTATACTTCATTTTTCTTTTTCACGCATTTGAAATGCACAATATACCGAGTTCTACTTCTTTTAATCGTCTTAGGAGTAATTTGTTTACTCCTGAGACGATTTATAACTAAATACATTATTTAGTTCCAAACTTCTGTAATCCCAACAGTCCTTAGTTTAGCCAAACTCAAGTTCTCCCCTATACGTCTCGTTAATGCCAAAAAATTCCTTTTCTTTACACAGTATTTTTTATTTTCGTAATACGAGGGTAGCCGTTTATATTTCGGAAACTGGCAACACTGTTAGTGTTGGCTCTGATCGGATGATTGCATCGTGAAGTTTGTCATTTTTGACAATTTATTTATCTTGACAGTTTTTTTATCCGGTCGCTATTTCTATTGTTGACAGTAACTTGAAAATTTTATGTCAGCGTAAAAATGGAATTCATTGGCATTCATGCAACTATTTTTCATAACTTTTGGCGTGGAGTACCTCAACAAGAATGCATCGACGGGCTGAATTCTTTATATAGTGATGAAGTACCATCAGTACAGTATATCGTTGGTATAGTGAATTCAAACTTGGACGGCGTTCTTTGGACGATGAATTTCGTGAAGGTCGTCCCACAAATGTTGTTGTGTTGGAAAATATTAATGCAGTGTCTGAATTGATAATGTAAGACCGTCATGTGATATACCGTGAGATCGAGGCATCTCTAGGTATTAGTAATACCAGCTTGCATAAGATCCTGCATGAACAGTTAGCAGTTAAGAACCTATGTTCACCTTGGGTACCACATAATTTGACAACCGCTCAAAAAAGGACTGAAAGAACATTTATAAAGTCGTCACAGGTGATGAATCTTGGATCTATGGGAAGATAGTAAACAGCAGTCCACTGTGTGGGTATTCCAACGTGAGCCAAAACCAACAAAAGTTGTTCGCACTCGAAGCGCATCAAAACAAATGGCCGCCCATTTTTTCGGAAAAGCCGGTCACATTGCAGCCGCGCCTTTAGAAAGTTGTAGAACGATCTATTTCGAATGGTACACAACTATTTGTTTGCCAAAAGTTTTTGAAGAAATAAGGAAAACAAACCGCACAGCCCATTCTCCACCATGACAATGCGAGTTCTCATAGGTTGGTTCAAGCAATTGAATATTTGACCAGGCAAGACATTGAATTGATGAGCCATCTGCCGTACAACCCTGATCTAGCACCCTGTGATTTCTTTTTGTTCCCACACGTGAAGAATAAACTTCGTGATCAACGGTTTTCTACATCCGAAGAGGCAGTTGAGGCATTTAAAACTCATATTTTAGAGATACCGCCTTCACAGTGGTAGCAATGCTTTTCGGATTGGTTTAAACGAATGCAAAAGTGCATTGATTTTCAAGGAGAATATTACGAAAAGCAATAAAACTGTTTTCGATATCAAAAATTTTTCTTTGTTTTGTATTCCCGAAATATAAACGGCTACCCTCGTATTAACACAAGTTATCGTGAGTACGTACAGAGAACAGTAAATAATATAAAACAAAAGCTTTCCGATATATGAAAATGTTTGAATATCAAACATGACTCAACGGGAATACTCGGAAGACTAATTTTATCTGACAAGAAGTTCAATACCCCACAGGATGTAGTGATTGACGACACGTCTCCAGCGTTTTTAATAAAAACCGCTCCTTTGACTTATGTTTGTCGAATCAAATCAGTTATACTTTTCACTATTTCTCTTGTAAATGAAAATGACCGAACGATTATGGATACACTATCAATTAAATCTACGACAGGAGATGATCTTATTCCTAGTTTAATTATTTGGATAAATAGGTATGCCTTAGCTAAGTCATTATCGATAATTGTTAACTGTGCAATTACAATAACTAAATTTCCCGACAGTTGGAAGCGTAGTGAAATTTGTCTAGTTTACAAAGAAGGTGATGCAGTCACGTTATTCAATTATCGAGCTTTTCGAATTAGTTACATATTCTGGTATTTATAAGAATGTACATACGTTCTTTCTTATCTTCTTAACATCACAGTTTTGTACCAGGTAGATCAACTGTTTCTAATCTTGCTTGTTTTTCGCAATACACTTGTGTTATATATACATACATGTATATGTGTATATATTCCAGGATGTTCAATAAGTTTTGTCGTTCAATAAGAAATGACACTATTAGATTAATATCAAATAGTGTTGATACAACAATAAAATTTTAAAAGAGTAAAACTGTTTCATTAAAGAAAATAATGGTAATATTTAATAATTATACGAGGGTGGTCCCAGAAGTACCCGACCCAACAAAGAAAACACAAAAATTTTGGAAAGAAATATATTTATTTTTCAACATAATCTCCTTTCAGCTCTATACACTTTTCCCATCGATGTTCAATAAGTTCGATACCCTTTTTATAACAGAAACTGTCTTGCGTCTCAAAATAGCCATTAACTTCCGACATCACTTCTTCATCGTTGGAAAATCTTTGACCTCTGAGCCATTTTTTCAAGTTTGGGAACAGAAAATAATCCGAGGGGGCTAAATCTGGCGAATAGGGTGCACGAGAGAGCAATTCAAACTTTAATTCATTAATTTTGGCCATTGCAATAACGGATTTGTAAGCTAGTGCATTGTCTTGATGAAACAACACTTCCTTCTTAGCCAAATGCGGCAGTTTTTGCTTGATTTCTTCGCTCAAACGTTGCAATAAGTTCGCATAATACTCGCCGTTGATAGTTTTTCCTTTTTGAAGATAGTCAATGAAAATTATTCCACGCGTATCCCAAAAAACCGATGCCATGACCTTGCCTGCAGATGGAACAGTCTTCGCCTTCTTTGGAGCCGGTTCTCCCTTTTGAGTCCATTGTTTTGATTGTTCTATTGTCTCGGGTGTGAAATGATTAACCCATGTTTCATCCATGGTTATGAAACGGCGCAAAAATTCTGCTTTGTTGCTGTAAAACACTTAAAACATCTTCACTGCCTTTGTTCGAGCGTGAGCAAACGTGGTACCCATCTTGGACACAGCTTCTCATGTCCAAATTTTCAGATAATATACGATGTACCGCACTTTTTGAAATGCCTACTATGTCTGCTAGCTTGCGCACTTTCAGTCGACGATCATCCAGTAACGCTTAGTGGATTTTCTTCACCATTTCTGGAGTCATCACCTCATTTGTTCGACCACTCCGATGCTCATTTTGGCAGCTCGTAAGTCATTGTTTAAACTCTGCTACCCAATATTTCGCTGTTGTAAACGAACGAGCAGACTCACCTAGAGTAGAATCCAGTTCAGCTTTTATATCGGTTGAGGCCTTTCAAATAAAACTATTGTATCACGTAACGATAACCAATTTTCTCCGTTTTTACCAATTCACTGAAAACGTTCACTATTAATGTCTGCTAAACAAATACTAAACAACGTGGCGTCTTCAAGCTTGTAACAAATGCTTTATAGATTGTGTACTTTTTAATACAGTGATATTTTTCAAACAACTACCGCTATTTCTAGGTCAGGATGGGTACTTATGGCACCACCCTCGTAATCGTTGAATATCTTTCAACACGAAAAGATTGGCATTGCCTCATTTCGTAAAGAATTTAGCAATACAGTTAAAGTTAATTCGTAACCTTGAAGCTACCGCTCTAGATGCGCTAGCTTTTAAATGAGAGACAAGATAACCTGCAGTGAAAACTCGCAGAAATGACGTTCAAGAGTCGTGAACGTAGTAGAAAATAATTGCTTCTCACGAAATTTAGGACGACCGTGATATACGAGCATTAGGAAATTACGAGAAGTTAGCAGTATAAAGAGAAGTCAGCGACCGGACGTACGTACACACACTAAGTGCATTAGAGCGCCAGCTACCATTACACGCATGATAAATTTAACCAACAAATAATACTAAATCACACAATTCGATGAGTATTTAGGTTACGAATTCGAAAACAATAGACAAATGTATCGATGATCGGATATTCATGAATAATAGTGATGTATGATGGTAATAAAATTTTTAAAGCAACAATATGCGAATATTATTAACAACTGACACTATTTCCGAAATACTGCTTAATGTGTCCATTGTGTTCGAAATGTATAAAATATGCAAAACAATGTACGTTCATATGTACCAATAACAATCATTAAAAGTAATTTTTACTTTATATACCGAGCGTTCTACAATAAAGAATTTAACTTTTAGTAAAATTAAATCTTCTCGTGGATTTAAAATTTTTGTTAATTAAAATATGGAGCTGAAGAGAGTTAACATATCGGATGCTACAAGGATATTGAATATAAATATTGAAGCGCTTTCCCTGTTGATAGAACTACGTATGAGTTTGTGAGCTATGAATATTCGATCGAGAAATTTCCTTTGTTCAATCAGTTAGTTTCTATGGAATATAGGACTTTTTCCCTTTTCCAAGAAACCTACGTCTAGACTAATTCCCGGAATATTCTCTTTAACTTAACACTTACATTTAATTCATTTCCATTTCATCTAATTTCCAATTAATATTTTAAATTGCCTTTACAGAAAATAGTACATATTTATTAATGTGCTAACTATCTACTTATAATAATTATAATTAATGTTCAAATTACTTATTTATTCGCTTTACTGTATGTCGATTATATTAACGAAATCATGATCTGTCATATAATTAAGAGCTTTTATGATATAAAACTCAGAAATTCTATTCTTTACCACTTTTTACAACGTATACATAATGCAGAAACTTTTAGTAAACATTTTCTGTTCTCCGGTAACGAGCTTATGCTTATCTTCGCCCACGGAGGACCACGACATTCGAGGCTACTAACATATCATAAATGGTGTGGACTCTATTATCAATAGTAAAGTTTAGGCTAACTTAAAACTTTATGTAATATAATATTGTTTTGATTACGGAGAATAGAAACAGCTAATAGATATTGAAGATAAAATAGGTCTAGTATATAGCACAGAGGATTAGTTTCGCCAATACAGAGATGAAATGAGCAATATAAAGTCCCGGACTTATTTTTAAAGAATTTTTTTTTGTTTTGAGGACGATGATTTTGATAAGAGAAATTCAAGAACACTTCAGCACTTATTTTTTGAAATTTTGATTAAAAGAGGATTCGGGGCGGGGTATATGAGGTGCTTAGGGTCTATTACATTACCTTAATAAGACCATAATCAGAACCTTGTTAAGATCGTTGTAGGTCTTAATATATACAAATACATTATATATATAAAGACCCTAAGTACCTCATATACCACGTCCTCGAACCCTCTTTTAATTAAAATTTAAAAAAATAAGTGCTCGAACCTACACATTGTCGCTACATAATCGCTCACGAACATCAATAACACAGGCCAACACACATTTTGGTGCCTGCGATTTTTTAACTGTTCCTGGGTAATTTTTGGATGCAGAATGTAAAAAAGTTCTCAGATTTGGTCTATCAGATCTAGTTTTTGAGATTTTTTAAAAAAATTGTGTATATATTTTACGTTATAACTGTTATAACTGTTATAATATATAATATTACTATTGACAGTTAAAAAAACAAAGACACATGGATTTAAGTATTTATTGCAAAAACTTAATTTACATAATTACATTAGTCACTAATCACATAAAAATTTTCTTTTATACGACTTTCTAGAATGGAGTTTACTAGGGTAGTCTCGCTGAAGGCTCCAGCAGTAGTCCGCCATCATGTGGCTAACCCATCGTCCTTGATAACGATCTTCCATAGTTTTAATATCCTGATAGAATCTTTCCCCCTGTTCTTCACTACAATCACCTAAGTTTCCTGGAAAACGATCTAGGTGGCTGTGGAGGTAGTGAACTTTTATACCCATGTTACAGCCGAGAATATTAAAATTTGAAAGCATAGTTTCCACTAATTCTACGTAATTCTCTGCTTTATGATTGCCAAGAAAATTTTGTACTACTTGAACAAATGAACACCAAGCGTTAGATTCAGTCTCGTTCATTGATGTGGTGAATTGTGGATCTTTAACAAGTTGCCTTATTTAAGGACCATCAAATATACCAGCTTTTAGTTTTTCCGTGCTAATGCCAGGAAATTTACGTGATAAATACCCAAAACAATTTCCATCTCGATTTAAAGCCTTCGCAAATTGCTTCATTAAGCCTAGCTTGATATGCAACCAAAGGTTCGTTGATCACGTTTTGTTTTCCTTGAAGCAGTGTATTGAGTAGTTCCTAGTATAGGAACATTGAGTCAGGGACAATTCCAGGTCTCCATTTGGCTAATTACATTCTGGGAAATTTCTATTTTGACGATTAAGTACATATTTATCTCTTTATTTGTTGTCCTTTATCAGAAAAAATATCAATTAACCTGTAACCTGTATCTCAAAAACTAGAGTGGATAGAAAAAATCTGGTGGCATTTTTGGAATCAGCACATTAAAAACATCTAAAATCAGATGTTAGATTTCCGGCACCAAATTTTTTTTTTCATTTTGTTACCCTGTGTAATTGACCAGTTGAATGTTAAAATTGATATCTTTCTAGCGTATCCAGTACTACCTTCATAATTGCTTCGCCAGTATACTTTTCTAATTTTTGCTAGCTAATACAATGGGAAATGTTGCTTTAACAGGATCTAGAACACTCATTATAATATTCAAAATAGAATGTTTTTTCGATCTGTCGTTTCGTCGACACATAACCACTGCTATTTATCTTTTACTACAGCTTTGATCATGTTTTCGATGTCGTTACGTACAGTTGGCATATGGCTCCCTAATGCTCTCCGAGATGGTACCTTCCGGATGTGATTGTATTTATTCCAGAAGTCATGAAACTATTGTTTATCGAGTAGATGAAGACTCAAATCACATGCTATTATCACGAACAGTAAATTACACATAAATTGCGTTTTTGGTGGCACGTTATTTTTCTTATTTTGATGTTGTACAGCCTTTATATAATTTTCAAAGTTGCGTTCGTAACGGTTTATCGACAATTTTACAGTATATTTTAGCACCAATTTAATATAAATCGGGAAAATATATAATAAATTCATTAATAAACTTTACAATCGCATTGACCAATGGTCTCGTTTTTCCCTTACGCACGTCCCTCATAATTAATAATTATTTTTTCGCTTTATATAGAGATTCGTTCGATACTAAGTTATAACTCTGCACTTCATCTGTTTTATTACATTACACTGGTGGAAGCGCTGCGTATTCAGTATGAACCTGGCCTGCGGGGAGACATCCCAACTCTGCATATCACACTAACACAACAACAACACTTACACAATCACAATTCTACATATAAGGCACAGCTTTTACGTCATATTTAATGTATTTTTTAAAATTTTACATTTCAGCGATACATTTTAGTATAGTATTTGGTTTAAAATAAGTTTTAACTTTATATTTTTTGGATAGGACGTAAAGATTGTGCCGTATGGAATGTCGGTTATACAAAGGGTACTAAGAAAGTTTTGTAATACAGCTTTGTTTATTTAATTTTTCCAAAGTAATTTCCTCTACACTCAATACACCTCTCCATCCTCCGAAACCAATTTTTAAACCAGTTCTGCCAAGTTTCACTAAGGAGTAAAACACATTCGTTGTTCCAAGCCCGCAGAAGGTCCTTATCACTGGAAAATCGCCTCCCATGTAGCTGTATGGAGGGTTCTCGAGAAGTTTCAACCCTGTCGTGTTCAAATGTTCGGTGCAGGCTTTGGCGCGGTGAGCTTGAGCATTTTGGTAATGGAGGAACCAGGTGTCCGTTCTTGACTTTAGCTGCAGGTTTTTCATAGATCCAATGACTTTAGGCAGGCGCTGTTCAGTATATCACTTAGCTGTGACTATCTTCTGTGTGTCCAAAACGACGCGAGGTATGTCCTAATCATCAAAGACACAAACTTTGTTTTGAGCTTTGATCGGCACATTGTAATAGTACAGCCAAGTCTCGTCACCTATCACGATATTGTTCACATACTGAGATTGTCCCTTATTAAACTTTTTTAGCATCTCACGGCACCAAGTCGCACGTCGTGTCATCTGCTCTTCAGTCCCTCGATGCGGCACCCAAAGAGAACAAAGTTTCTTCACGAAAAAAGTGTCATGCAGAATCGAAAGAATTACTGCTGCATTTAGGCCTGAAGTACCCTCTCTCTGTTGGTAGGTCACTCGCCTATCCTCGCCAAGCATTTTCCTCACAGTAGTAACGTTTTCCTCCGTAACTGGCGTTCGTGGCCTACCCGGCCTCTTAGCATCCTCCACAATTAAATTTCCCCTTTGGATTTTTCTATACCACCTGAATATCGTTGTGCGATGTGAACAAACATCACCTAGTGCATGAAATTATAACGCAAAACTGCCTTTATCACATTTCGTGACCACGATGGCATCGCAAGCACTTTACACTCTCACTGCTAATGAATAACTGAGCCCATAGACATGGCGCGGCGGCTACTATGCACGTATGAACATGTCTCAACATGCATCAACATGCAGCTTCCTATGATTCATTGTTGCGTCATATTGCAAAACTTTCCTAGTACTCTTTGTATGTGTTGATGTTGGTTAGTTTGATATGTTAATTTATTAAATACTTTTTCATCAATTTTTTAGCATCTCTAATTAATCAATTATTTCTATATACATATAAGAACAAAGATCTAGGAAATCTTAGTTTCTTAAATTCTTAGTTCAAAGATTACGTAACTCTATATAAAAGAGTTATTTGTACTTGCGAAAACGACACGCCGTTCTGGGAAATCATAGTTCGTGAAAATTGTGTAGTAGGCAACAAATATTAACCTGAATGGCAAATTAGACTGCACCCTCTTACTGAGAACATGCCACAAGGGAATGTCTCCGGGTCAGGCTAATATTCTCAAATGTAACAACCATTCCATTTCAGCATTCACTTCGGCAAAAACGACGTACCATTCACTGTGTGCGGTCCACAAGAACATTTCATAGTTTGTCCGTAAAATTTTAATGCCCCGAACATTAACAACGAACACAAATACAAGCGCATGCACACAAGTTGTGTATTAATTTTGTGTGTTAAAATTATAGACTGCCGAAACACATTAAAACCTAATAACTAAATATAAAGCCTATATACGTGCCACTGTTGAGCTTTAATGGAAACATCAACAACCGAAATTTACATTACATTTTGTAATACATAATTTCGAAACCATTAAATAATTCAAACGATAATCTGGAAATAAACGGAAGGATAAAAGATTCAGACGATAATAAAATCGATTTAACTTTTCCTCGTATTAACATTACACGTAATCCCCCTAAGCCGATTAACTTTCATAAATTCTAATATAATCGCACTTTCATAAAGTACTAATTCAATTTGTTCAACTATCTAATGTATCCTTAAGGAACTCAAGTATTTACTTACGCAAGAATACGTAGCCCTTTATGTATCCTACAGGTTCTACCCTTACACACACTACGCGTTTAAGGTTTCTCATGTTCCTTTAATTAACTGATCAATTCTGGCATCTAATTGACAAGAGCCGAAGCTCGCGAATTGCCGGTCCAAACCGTTGACTATTAATGAGCTTATCTGGGATATAAAATCGGCATCCGCTCAATCCTTATCCAATTAGGCGAAATACATTGATTCGTTTATGTTTTTGATTACGTGCGTAAAGCTTTAGCTGTGAATTAGAAGCAAGTTAAAAGCGCCTTAGACACAATTAACGCGGAATCGTATTTAAGTTATCCAATCAATTTAAGAGACCGAACTAGATATGCAATTAATATTAGCTCTTTTTACGAACAGTCTTTTGGTATTTAGAAGTTTTGGAATCATTTTATGGATCTTCCATTATACATCTATAAAGTAGTGCTTTTTGTTTCTAATGTTATGTTAGGAATAAAAAGAGTTCTAACTTTTCCTTTCACGTAAAGGAATAATACCGTCTGTACTTTTTTCTTCGTTTGACCAATTCATTCGATAGTAACTCGATTGGTTTGACATCTGAATTCTACGGTGGCTATATCATTATTTGTTGGTCTAACTTTTGCAAAATTAATACTCTTTATTTACAAAAACTTAAATGATTGACAATAATTGTTCTACTATCCAGTGCTCCGCCTGTGGCACTACACCGGATGTAACCTAACTTTAATCTTTATTTACTACAAAACTAACTATCTTAATCTAAACTAGTCTCATCTAAAGCTCTAAATGGGGCCTAGCCCGCGTCCTGCTTAAATATTATTCACAATTCCGCTCCTACCCTGCGGAAGTAGTCCGCTCCTTGTAGACCTCATTCATTAAAATGTCCAATATTGATTCATACAGATCCCTTCAGGTCGAGGGGCCGATGAATCGTTCTTCACCGTCGTCTTTTCTCCAAACTAATACTGTATGTTTTGTATCATTGCCTTGCATAAATATAAAGTTGATCAGTATTAATTACATACCCAGTGATAGTGCATTGCCTTCTATTCCTTAAATTTTTAGTAGATCCTCAACGCCTGCAAACAAAAACTAACCCGAGCACGTGCAAAGCATTTCTTCCTTGCTTTACATTGGATATGTCATTTTTTCGTGCTTAGCTTTTCAAACGAAGGTTCTTCTGGTTTGACTAAACATTTCGAACTTAAATATACGTTTCTACTTTTTGACTATCTAATCTCTATATGTTTGTGTCTACTGAAGTCATGTCTGTCGGTTACATCGATGTAACGCTTTTTGTACGGCCATGTGACCTTGAAAATTTGCTTTTTGGATTTCCATTTTGCTGAACTGACATTGTTCTTTCAGGACTATAATCAGTTTTGCTCGTTCGTCATCTGCGCGACAAGTGATTCGCAAATATGTCCTATTTCTAATTTTGTGATGCCGGCGACTAATACCATTTATCGTGGATTTCTTAAATTTTAACTTCTTTCTCAATAAAATATGATAATGACTGCAAGCTTTTCACTATTGGCAGGCTTTACGCACGGCATACCGCGAATTATTTTTCGAAATAACAGGTAATCACATTAAGTCTGTCTTCTTCTAGAATTCCTAGTAATGATAGGTGAACAAGTAATGGGCTAGTTACGCGGGACTCAATTTCTATTGCCTTAGAGATCGAGAAACGCCCGGAAATATTAAAGCAGAGACGAATAAATTATAAAAAAGTCCGTTGCAGCTGAAATCGAATAAAATAGAAGTCCGATCAACAGAAGAAATAAGTGCATCGAATACCAGAATAAATAATCCCAGTACAGTAGCGGCACGCTAATTGGTCAACCAATCACAGCTAATTACAACACAAGTCCCCAGATGTGGGGCATCTAAATAAAAGGACACTTACGGAACTAATTAATGGTTGGAAGAATGCATAATGAGGCTGAATGAGGAGAAGTGCGAGGCAATGCGGTTCACACGGCAGCTAGGTGCCCCCTCCTCCTTAGAGAGATTTTGAATCTGAGGTTAGTAGTCGCCTGGCTGGGGTGAAGTATCATAGAGTGACAATTGACAAAAGGTTCGTGTGACGCTGAAATGTTTTGATTCAGAAACTTAGGTTCATGACCACGAGAAATATTTTACCGCCCCTTTTGATCCACCACAGCCCACTAACAAATTGTTCGTCTACAATTAGTTAGATTCTACGGTGCACTATCCTGGAGCACATTTTTCAATTTGAAATGGCATATCCTGAAGGTTCTGCAGAATATAATTATACGCCTAATAACTGGTGCATTCTGATTTGTGCAAAACCAGTAACTGAGACGAGACTTAAATTTCTCATATATTATTTTTCTCTGTCACGTTTTTTTCGACATGTGGTTGTTTTGTGATGTAGTTTTGCGTTAGAATACAATTAAATTATTATTGTTTAGAATCACGATAAATTGATTTAATAGGTGTCAAGGTTAGATGAGACAACATATAATGTTCTTCGATCGTGACCGTATATGTTGTGTATTGTCATGTCTAGTTAGTGTGTGGCTTTGATAATTTTGTAAGTATAATAGGTATTTTGTACCTGTTATACATTTATTATTATTTTTAATTGTAGCTTGGTTCTCCTAAAGAAGCCACCAAGCAGTGGCGAAATATAGAGAGTCAAAGAAAAAAATATCAAGTCTTTTAGTTCACAGACCGAATTACCTACTAGTTCCTTGTTTATTATCATTAGTACGGTCGTTAAATCTTCCTTCATATATATATATACCTAGACTATTTTTTTAACTTTACTAACATATACATACAGTATATTAGCAGTCACAGTAAACTAGCGTACGTCAATCTATTCAATTGCAAACAATTTAAAATACATATATTAAGTAGTCGGCGTTATGCGTCCCAGACTTCCTTATAAAATCGCTCACTTTATTAATAATCCCATCAACAGATAACGCCTCTAATTTCCTTAAAATTAATCTATTCGCATTAATTTCGAGACATTCTGTGTACATCGATAAAACAAACAACCGTGAATCACACAGTCTTTATTGCAATATCAGGAACTTTTTAATGATGACCGAAATAAAATATTTCACAATACACAAAGAAATATACGTGGAACGAGGAACGAAAATGACATAAATTAGAATAAAAAAGAATAGCGGGAAGGTACGTGTAAATCGATTAAACGTTAGCGCATTATCGCAAATAAAAATATATGGGTTTTATCGACTTACCATGAAGATGTAGTAGAGCATATTTAGAAGAAAAAAAACAATAAACGTCTTCGATAAATAACGTTAATGTTCTTTCCAGTTAACAAGAAAGGAGGTAAAGTAATAAATAAAAGGGCAAAAAGTCTAGACGATGTTTTAAACAAAATTGAAATCTACATTTATATCAAATGACGGAAAGATGAGATCAATCATTTACATGAGGTATGTTTGCATAGTTTGGAGAAATGTGTTTATACAATTTTTGTTTAATTATTGGGTTGGCAACTAAGTACGTTCGGTTTTTACTGATAGAGAGCCTTGCTTTATTTTTTGTATAACGTATGTTAGTGCTGTACTTTACCGTTTGTCGCGTGATACTAGTCACATTGATGTAACTTCAGAAGCAAGTAGTGCGTGATTTTTATTAAAGCTATTAGTTGTGGGTTGATTTTAAATGGAGTTCAGAAACGAACATTTTCGACATATTTTACTATTTTATTTCCGTAAAGGAAAGAAAGCTGCTGCGGCTCACAAAAAGATATGTGAAGTTTATGGTGCTAATTGCTTAACGGAGCGCACGTGTCAGAAATGGAAAAAAAAATTCCGTTCTGGAGATTTTTCCCTCAAAGATGAGCAACGTTCTGGTCGGCCTACTGAAGTTGATGATGACCAAATCAAAGTCATAATTGAAGAGGATCGTCATATAACTGTTCGAGAGGTTGCGGAGAGGCTACATGTATCGCACGCAACAATTGAAAAACATTTAAAATGTCTTGGGCTAGTTAAGAAGCTTGATATTTGGGTACCTCACGAATTGAAAGAAATTCATTTAACACAAAGAATCAACTTTTGCGATATGCACCTTAGACGAAATGAAATCGACCCTTTCTTAAAAAGAATCATCATTGGTGATGAAAAATGGGTCCTGTACAGTAACATAGTTCGAAAACGATCATGAAGCAAACACGATAACCCAGCTCAAACCACATCGAAAGCTGGATTGCTTCCAAAAAAGATCATGCTGTCAGTTTGGTGGGATTACAAAGGTGTTGTGTTTTTTTGAGCTGCTTCCAAGGAACCAAACGATCCATTCTGATGTTTACTGTCAACAATTAATAAAACTGGATGAAGCAATCAAAGAAAGACGGCCAGAATTGTAAATCGGAAAGGTGTAGTTTTCCACCAAGATAATGCAAGGCCTCGCACACCTTTGGCAACTCTGGGAAACTATTGGAGCTTGGCTGGGAAGTAATGCCACATCCCCTATACAGCCCTGATCTAGCACCATCTGATTACCATTTATTTCGTAGTTTGCAGAATTCTTTGAATGGTAAAACTTTCACAAATGACGATGACCTTTACTCGCACCTTGTTCAGTTTTTTGCTGATAAGGACCAGAAATTTTATGAGCGCAGAATCATGCAGCTAAAAGAAAGATGGCAAAAGATCATTGAGCAAAATGGAAAATATATAATTGATTAAAAACTATTCTTTATTTAAAAGAAAAGTGTTTTATTTTATACTACAAAACCGAAAGTACTTAGTTGCCAACCCAATAATTTCCTATCGACTATAGTCATTTATTTTAATGTAAAAATTATTTATTTAGACTACATTTAAAAAACTTTTTGGAAATCCTTTTCATCAGTTAAATCGCAGCTTCTTCTTATCTTCAAATGCCATACTAGATTCTCCGCATGTTAGAACTATTTTGCGTTCTGTTTGATACTGATATGTATTTATACACACTCTGACGTAGAGAAAACCAACCTTTCTTAAAATAGTAATTCTTAGCGCCGCCATCTATTTAAAAAAATATGCGTTGGTAAGGTAGATCTTTCACCAATGTTATGTCAAAATGTCATGATATTTGCATCATTAGAAGTTGAGAAATTGCGCATAAAGTAACAATGTGTATTTGACATTAGTCGAAAAATTAATTTTGAACAAAGAGCAAATATCAAGTTGTGTTTCAAACTTGGTAAATCGTTTACTGAAGCATTTAATTTGACGAAACAAGTGTATGAGTGGAAAAACGATTTAAAGACGGTCGTACGAACATAAATGCCGACGGCAATCATGGTGCAAAAAAATTGATGGTTATGGAGAGTAACATCGAACTTATGCGTGAATTTATCAGAAATAAGCCGAAATTCTCATTGCAATACATGGAAATAAAACTAAATATTTCCAAATATTTAATTCATCGCATTTTGACACAACATTTGGGGCTGAGAAAGATTTGTGCAAGGTCTGTACCACACAAGCTAACTGAATTCAATATTGTGCGGTCTTGATTAAAGACAAATAAAGGACGAAAACTTCAGGTAATTTATTGTAACTGACGATGAACGTGATGTTTTCTGTATGATCTAGAGGCTAAGCGTCAAAGCTCTCAATGGAAGCACCATCTCATAATTCGACGCTTATCACTGATTTTCTAACTACGAATAGCATTTTAACCATCTACCATTCACCTTATTCACCGGATTTGGCCTCGTGTGATTTCTATCTATTCTCCAAACTACATTTGCCGATGAAAGGGTAATGTTATGCAGATATCGAAGCCATTAAAAAGGCACCGACAACGATCTTGAAGGGCATCTGTAAAAACGAACTTAAAAGTTCATTCGACATATTAATTGATCATGTAAAACATTGCATTAAAGCCGAAGGCGACTACTTTGAATAAAATAAATGAATTTTACAAAAATAGTAAGGTTTTGTTTTTATTTTAAAAAATTTCGGGTTTCTCTGCGACAGACTGTTTTATGTTGCATATGCATCGCTCAGTTACTTATACAGTTTTGAAGGTACACTGCTCAAAAAAATTAACGGATATTCTATATAACTAATAACAGAAAGTAGTGGCAGTTAATATAACACATATCAAATATTTCTACATATAAGTCTCAACCTTTCTAGAGAAGAAAATGAATATACACAAATGTGTTTTAACATGTCTGCGCATGTATTAAGGCAATCGTCACTGAAGCGTATAAAAGCGCGTTTCAATACGATGCTTAGTTAGTATCCAAAAGTTTATCTCTGCGATTAATATGATTGCAATTTTAAGTGTCATCTGAATTGGAAACAGCACGATCTGAGGTTGAGAAATGTTTGGAGTATCGTAGAGCAATTGGAAAGTAAAAGAAGAAAATGAAATGTTTGGAGTGAACCAAAACGTAATTTCTAGTAAATTATTATTTTCTGCTATTCCATCGTTAATTAAATTCACAGAAATGCATTAAAAGTTTCTGTGCGGGAGAAGGACTCGAACCTGTATCTGCCGTTTTCTAGACGTCTGCCTTACCAATTAGACCACCAAGTAGTATAGCAACAGCTTCTTCAGCGCAGAAATTTTTAATTAATTTTTGTGAATTTAATTAAGGATGGAGTGCCAGAAAATAATAATTTTCATTAATTTCCCATCGTAAAGAATATTATTAATTATATATTTATATATAATTATTTACATCGTAATTTCTAGACCTTAGAATCACTTTTTGTAAACTGAAAGTACTCAACGAAGGTAAGAACAAGAACTGCCATCAGCCACTGAGACGTTACTATCAAGGCAAACAATGAAAAATCATTTGCATATATGTGCCTGGCTTACACATCTGAAGACCATTGGTTTGTATTCATCCTACTGCAGAGAAACTAAAAGATCCTGCAAACGAGCATATCATATGGGTTCTAACGTTGTTTGGGTGGATATTATTCAATAAGGAATCCAGATTTGTTATAGCCAGACAGTAGGTGTCATTTGATTTAGCGTAAACCCGGTACAGATAGCAAACCACAATTTTTACGGGAAATACTTCAATATGAAGCTAGTGGCATAATGGTAAAACCTGGGATAAATACTAAAAGACACACCTACCTTTATCTGATGGAAATTGAAAATCTCACTGCCAAAGCATGTCTAGCAAAGATTCTACGTCCACTATTCATCCATATGCAGCAGCAATGGGACAAAACGTGAATAACTGGATCGATGAAATTGGTATAGAGAAAATGGAGTAACCAGCCAATTCTCCAGATGATAACTCAACAGAACACGCTTATGATGTTGTATGAAGACGTATTGCTGCACGAAATACATACGTCATCAAGGACAGGCATTACCATCAAAGAGGAATGAGATAGGATTCCCCATTAAATGTTAATTCGATCCGTGCCATTAAGATGGTAAATGTTTTTACATGTTCTTGGAAATTATATGCATTATTAATCTCTATTTTTTAAAATCGATTATATTGTAGTAAAACTAATTTGATTATCTTTAATTCAAAAGCTAAAATAGTATGAAATATGTATTTCGTGATGGAAAATTGAATTAAAAATTTGTCAGTATATAAATTAATTAAATATTAAAACTAAAATAGGGAAAATATTAAACACGTTTTGTTGAAAACGTTCATTGTAAATTATTTTATTCTTCTCTCAGCACAAATATTTGTATATCACTTCACATGTCTGCTGAAAATGACGATCATGACAATTGATACACATTTTTACTCTTCCTTTATATTATGTAATAATTGACGTATAATTTCTTGAGAAATTTCATTCATTTCTTTTGTTATTGCATTCCTTAGTTCTTTTAACGTATTTTGTTTGGAAAAATCTCGTTTTTTAAATACAGTAATAAACAAAAAATTCAGGGGTATTAAATCAGGTGGTCTCTAAGGAATTGTAGGAATCTTATTGTTTCTGTTACAGAATGTGCTCTATTTTGCTGAAAATATTCATTTGTTAATTCATTTTCACTATTAAAAAATGCAGAAAATCTTGCAAAATATTTATTCCATATCCTTCAATAATTAATAGAATATGTTGTGTATAATTACTGATATGTATGATGTGTATGTGCTGTTAATTGGGATGTGATATATTTATTTTCATATATTACATTACATACAATTTTTATATTAGAGAGCGCATTATAAGTTATTGAAACTTGTAAAAAGTTCAAATTATCTAAAATATAAATATTTTAATAAAAGTTCATATGTTTTATCTTAAATATATCTTATTATATATCTTATCTTTTATCTTAATATATTAAGTATCATAGGTTTTCACGGGCGGGATTAATTGTAATACAATCCGGTACGTAGACTTCCGCGGTCGTGGTCCATACCATTTTCTTCCGGGCTTTCGGGCTGGAACCGCCTTGCAGCTTTTTCATATTTTCAAATTTAACTTGGCCCTTACTGTAAAACAAACTGCCTGATACTTGACCATTGGATAGTAACTTACTGCCAGTATTTTAATGAGACATGAATTTAATAAGAAAGATATTTTCTTTTTACCTCGAACTTATATCATTTGTAACTGCAAAGAACAAAGTCAAAGATTGTGCATTCACTACTACATTTTTGTAAAAGTTGATTTTCCAAATCTGGCCCTCAATAAAGCTAAATATCTTAGTAATAGTTCTAATTTTATAAAGAAACTCTGGGATAACCTCGACTTAAGATATTGATGGTGTACAATGGTTCGAACCTCTTTCCAAACAGCGCGATTTTTAAAATCGTTTCTCGTCTCCGTGGCGTGGTACCTTTCTCACTACCGTTCAGTGTTAAGGAAAAATAATCAACACTGCTTTCCCTCTTACGGCAAAAAGGGATTAGTAACAAAGCTATGAAACGCTTTGCACACACTGTCGCTCCCACGTTCGTGACAAGTCGAAAAAGCTTATGACCTTCTTGGGTATCCAACAAAAAAAATAACGATTTTTAGGGGAATAGATGGTTTAGCAAATCTATACAACTGTCACAATTTCACATCATTAACTTGTATATGCTTTGGTGTATTTTCTACTCTAATCACATTAAACTAATTTTAAATTTTCAGAACCTTACGCTACTGCATTAAAAATCTGTCATTAGAAATACTAACAAGATAAAATCAATACCGCAGTTACAAAGCAAAAGTATTGCTTACAATTTTAACTTCTAGATAAATCAACAATATCAATTTTATTTAATAGAATACATACATTTGAAAATTTTCTCTTGTATTTTCTACAGCAAAGAAGACACGGGAATATAACGACGAGTAACGAAATCTGATTTTACTTTTCCTGTTAACGTATTTCGCCGAGGTATCTCGTTTGTGATCCCAGCAGGAAATTCGATTAAGCGAGAGATGATGCGCGCCATTCTAAGGAATACGAACAAATGAAACCCCAAGAACAAATAAACAACATTCCACATAAAACGCAAACTGTTTAGAAATTGACACCGAATATAGCTTTGATACTAAGTTACAGTAATGTGAATAATGATTTCAGCCATATTGCAATTCAAATTTTACATATTCATTTGTATAAATTATGTTCTAAAGGAATTTGAGTTTATGAAGTCTAACTTAACAGCAAATTTGAAAGTTCATTAGAATATGAAACCGGTCTAGATTCTATATCCCTTGCAAGATGTCTATGCAAATAACTAGTAGTTAACCTATTCCAGGATGGAAAACTGAAAACGTAATACATCTAAAAAAAATTTATGTGCATTTATTAAGTTTACTATTCTGTTTGTATGACAGTATTTTTATGAGGGCAAGAAATCTATCCATGAAAACAACTAATTGTTCGTTGTCTAGTAAAGTTGAATTTTACACTTTACATTCTTTACATTTATCCTTATTTAGAAGACCTGACATACAAATAATCTGAGAAATCATATATGCCCTGATAACCACGATGCCTAATGATTGCCGACTTGATAGAACTGTATCTAACCTCTACTTACGTATTTCCAATCCCGTGATTGCTATTACAAACAAATGTCTGGTGCATCCATGGTTTTCCCTCTTTTTCCTGTCGTTGCCATCATTTTCATGGAAGTATTCGAATAACAAATGCTTTATTCCTACAATCAAAGACTCAAGTGCTAGTTTAGATACGTTTATGGTACCTTCATTATCTGCTTTCATAGATAAAATTTCTTAAATATTTCCTTACTTTCCAAAATTCCGAACACAGTTCCATGTAACTAATGTTTAAGCTTGGAAAGTTCATTTTACACTAAAATCTTAGTCGAAAACAAACTTTCCAAGCACGATAATAATCACACCATAAACCAACATCTCGATCCAAGACGTCCAATACGTTTTAAGCAAGATGTCACTCACCGTATCAGCAAAGTTTTAGTAAAGCACAACATCACACAACCGTCAAAGGCCACTCCAAACTATTGGATCTCATTTCAAAAACCCCTGGTGTTCACAGGATTCCATGCTCCTGTAGTAGTGTACATTGGCGTGACAAAGAATTAAGTTGGCGCTCGTTTTACTGACCACGAGTTTCTACCGCATTGTACTAGGACGAAACGCGCGACCGTGCCTTCACTTGTCGAGCTCAGATTGAAAATCAAACAGCAAATTCAATTTAATTCTAACCCGCAATCCATATTATTACAGAGTAAATGATCAGTGAATCTATATAAATCCAAAAACGCCCTAGCAATCTAAATCAGAATGACTACACTACACACGACACGTGAATAACTTGCTTTCAAAACCCCTCCACCATAAAAACAACTTTCCAGTTACTCTGAACAACTTCTATATAACCTAACTAACGGACCTTCAATTTCAGTGCAGCAATTAAAACATTAACAGCACTCCTTGACATGTATGTACTTTACAAGATAATAATTTGCTTTATAGAACTGGACTATTAAAAATAAATAAAAAAAGACATATCCTGGATTAAATTAATCATCCGAAATTGTCCGCTCACTCGTATTAGTTCTTAAAAAGAAAAAGCGCGCCAGCTTTTTGAATTAATAAACAACAGCCTGCATGTAAGACCATTGGAGTGAGATACAAGAAATCGCAGCTCCTATTTTAAGTAGCTTTCATCTCAAAGGTATAAACAACGGAGAAAAAAAACATCAAAAACACGCAAAGGCTCACAGATCTCAGAATAATCCAAACATCGGTAGTTCCTATAGATTTAAAAGGAACTGTATTGACGCCAGATCTGCCAATCAGGCATTGAATTGTACTAAGACTCTTACCAAAACTTGTATTAAAACTCCTACTGAAAGCTCTAGAATAACAAAAGAAAAAAATTAGAAAAATCGTAAAACATGTTCATGATGCAGGTGGATAAAAAATGTATCTTCAATTTGAAAATCGCCCAAAAAATACTTCCTTTAAATTAGCACGTTTGAAACCAAGTGCCATATCGAATATTCACAACGTAAACGTATAATATAAACCACTGATTTGTAAAAAGCCGTGAGGAATTTTTTAAAGATATATTCCATTTACAAAAATTTAGGTTTCCAACTTACTACAAAAATTTTCCTCTATGCTTTCATAAAAAGAAATTAAATCTTTTGAAAAATATACATTCTGGTGTATCTACCAACGTAAACCACATGTGCATTTGTATTTCAAAGAATACATCATTTGAATATTTCAACAATAAAATCTCATAACAATAAAATTAATGTAATTTAATTTTTACTCGATATTAACTAATGTCTGAATTTAGAATTGTACTTCGAGTAAATAAAATATTTGATATAAATTGACAAAAGACAGTAACTGTCTAAAACTTGAGTTATATGTAATTAAAGTTTTCAGATTTATCGAACGAAATTCCTACCTCCATTATCTGAAACTGGAACTATATCGAAAAAACCAATTACCTACATATATTTGTAACAAAACAATTCCATCAATTACTCGGATAAAGCTATCTGGGCTCGTCCGCAGTAGATCAAAAACTAATAAAACTGCTAAAGATTTCAAAGCACATCCATTTGCGATTAGGGGCCAATGTGATAACCGAACCACCCTGAAACTTACTCGCCCCACCGCCATTACAGACATCTTCTGTGCGCAAACACAATCGCTAATGGAAGCCAGATAAATGTGTCAAGACAATTGACGGCACTGTTGGCCCATGTGTAAGTTGGCAATGACACTGTTGAATTAATGAAGATACCTTTTGTTATAAAATTACGGATATTTCCAATACAAATACAAAGAAATTAATTACTATGTATATATTATATAACTTTAATATACATTTTGCAATGCCCAATGGACAGTTTCTAGTATGATAACGGAATATATTAAACAATGAATACGTAATCGTGAATGTTAAGTATTCTACATACTTACATACATATTTACAATATATTATATAATAATAATAATAAGCTTTATTTTACCATCAATTATAATACAAATAAGGAGGTAACGTCATTGTCTATGATTTGGCCTGTGTGTGTATGTACGTGTATATGTACTGTGTGTAAGCGTGGTGTAAACATATGTGTGCACAAAGCAGAACATACAGTTCAATATTTGATTAATTTAATCTTCTCTTGGAACTCCGTTATTGTGTAGAATTCGTTTTGTAAAAGAAATGTTTTTATGTCATTTCTGAATTTCTGAAAATGGGTTTTTCAGTCCACGATAATGGCAACCTGTTAAACATATCCAAATGTTTGTATTGGGCAGCAGTAGTACGTAGCCTATGGTTGGGAAGAAGTACTTGTTGTCTGGATCTCAGTTGTATTGCTCTTCCCTCTCCTTTCCTTTTCTGGGCTGGTAGCTCTCGTTTAGCACGCAGCAATTGCTTGTATATGTATGTGGAGGCCAACGTCATTATTTTATTTTTTATGAATATAGGTCTACAATGTGTCGTTATATTAACTTGTTCTATTATTCGTAATGCTTTCTTTTATAAACTAAAAATGTCATTTGCATGCACTGAATCGCCCCATAGTTGGACACTGTATGCCATCCGCGAGTGAAAAAGTGCGTGATAAGCTGTTTTTGCAGTTTCCTTATTTGTAATGGCTCTGATTCTCCGCACAGCATAGATTGCACAAGAGAGTTTTTTCGAGAGGGCGTCCACTTCATCCTTCCAGGTTAGTCTGGTATCTAAATTTATTTCCAATATTTTCACTGACCCTGCATTCGCGGGAGTTTCTTTCCTTTTGGAAGTGAATGCCAGTTTGACAGTTTTGGCTTCATTCATGACCAGCCTGTTTGCCGAAAACCATGCCATGGCCTCCGACAGCGTTTCGTGAGCCCCTTCTCCAAGTTTCTGATCGTTCTTCCCTCTACATAGAAACGTTGTGTCATCAGCGTATTGCACAACCATTTGCGTGACATGTTGCGGAAGGTCATTGACGTACAGGCAAAACAGAAGAGGACCCAAAAGAGATCCTTGAGCCACTCCATATTTGGTAGTCTTTAGTTCACTCGTTACGCCATTAAAGTGAACAACCTGCTCTCGCCCTTCCAAATAGGAACGCAACAACCTCGATACCTGACCACGAATGCCATAACATTCCAACTTCCGCAAAAGCATGTCACTCTGCACACAGTCGAAGGCCCTAGACAAGTCACACGCCACCACCATGGCAACTTCTTCATCTTCAAAAGTATCCCAAATAAAGTTTAATATAGTCAGCATGGCATCTATCGTCGATCTACCAGCACGAAAATCAAATTGATTCTCGGGCAGGACACCATTTTTTTTCCAGAAATGCCACCAGTCGCGACAGAAGTGCTGCCTCCAGAAGCTTTGATAGGACAGGCAAAACTGAAATGGGTCTGTAATTTCCAGGGTCCGTAGAGTCTCCGGCCTTATATATAGGTGTTATTTTTGCTGTCTTCATATTTTTTTGGTACAGAGGCTTGTTGAAAGCATGTGTTCACCAGATCCGAAAGAGAGTTAGATAAGCAATCAGCACATCGTTTCAGCATTTTAGTGTTCATACCGTATATATCCAAGGTGTCCTTTGGTTTAATTCTTTGAATTATATTTTTTATCTCATTAGATGTTACTGGTACTAAGAAACACGACTGATTAACCCTACGGATTCTATCCGGAATCGTTAATTGGATGCCCAAGTTGTTGGAGGTTTTTAGAGATTCTTCTGCTATAGTACCAAAAAAATTACTTAAGTCATTCGAGCTCGGTTCTGCTCATATATATATATATATATATATATATATATATATATAATGTGTGTGTGTATGTGTGTGTGTACAATATTTAACATTCACGATAACATATTCATCGTTCATTATACTGCGTTATCAGTAAGCCTGCAGAAACAAGTGCGCACTCATTGGCGGCGATGACATATTTCGAAAGCGGTCGCATATATCCGAAGTCGAGATTCATATGCGTATAGTATGTGTATGAATGCCGGATTAGATTGATGATGGCGATTCGATGCAGTTTTTTGTAATTTTCGACGAGTATTAATTGATTCCTTAACCGATTTGCGACATTAGAATATACTGACACTTTTATTAAATGTATTGTTTGCAATATTAACATTTTACCGTATTTTTATCTGTAAAAGACATGTTAATAGCAAACAACACCGGTTAAATGCGCAACGTGATTTACCATATTATATTTTTCTATATGACTTGATTTTTATGTTAAGTGTGTGCAATATTCCGTAAAATATCGTAGACAATGAATAATTTCGAAACCTTTGGGAGAAATACGCTCCGGAACGGAAATTGCCAACAAGAGGTCAATTGCAGTATAATTTTCCTCGGGTGAAAAATAAAATATTACGGATGAAATAAAAGCAGAGTTAAAAAATCAAAAAAAAGATGACTGACGGTGGATGAAACAACGAATGCAAGAAAGAATAGTATTTTAAATGTACCAGTGAGCACTTTAAAAAGCGGTGAGATTTCCTTGGCTCTTCTTTTACCTAGTAGAATATTGCAGAAGACGAACGCGGAAAGGATATTAGAAACTATAAACATACCATTGGGAGGTTGAATATATCGATAACCCAACTTCTAATGTTGATTACAAATTGGGGTTCCAATATGGTTACAGCTGGAAAGTTACTAAAACAATTTTATCCTCAATTGCTTCATGTAACCTGTTTGTTCCATGCATGTCAACTTGTAGTTGAATTTATTAGAAACAGTTATCCAAAAGTAGCCCAATTTATAGTTTCTACCAAAACAGTTTTTATTAAATCTCTAAAAAGGTATTCGTGAGTTTAAACAGGCTTGTCCGGACATTCTACAACCACCACAGCCGGTGTTGATGAGATGGGGAATCTGGCTTAAAGCTGTTTTATATTATAAAAAATTTTTACACACTATTAAACCTCGTATCTTATATTTAAATCCGCAAGATGATCAAGCAATTTCAGTAAGTTAGAGGCTGGTTTCAGATACCTCCATACTTAACTACTTTCACTATTTCCAAATTAGAGAACACCAACCTGTCATTAAATGAAGCGTTACTACAAAGCCTTGTTAGGAAATCTAATAGAGAGTATAGAAAGATTAACAACCCATAAATTGTGTACGGTAATAAATAAGAATCCCGATTTTCAAACTGACAACCAAGAGTGCGAATATGAGGCAGAGCGCTCCTTTTCCAAATACCCCAACATATTTTCACCTCGCCGTAGGAGTATGACTGAGTCAGCACTGGAAGGCATACTAATGACACAATACTACAGCGAATTTTTGCATCACTTTACATCAACAACACAAAAAAAACTAAAATAGTGAGTAATTACATTTATTATTTTTAATATTGACAGTATCTGAGCCGTACGCTACTGCGAAACCACTCATTTCTGCAGTCTTAGTTATCAGTTTGGAAACTAAGCCGATAAGCATTCCAAAATCTTTATTAAAAAATAATTAATTACTGTAATGGGGAAAGGCATTTAAGACAACATTAGATACGAATGATGAAATAATTCTGGAATATTCTTGTATATAGAATGGAAAGAATTTCTTGAGCTTGTGATTGTTTGTAATTTTGATGGAACCTGTGGTCGATTAACTTAATCACTTAAGGTTGGTATATAATGCCTTTCCACATTAATTTTCGTATTCTATATACGTATTTCGACAACTTCTTGTCATCATCAGCTGATAATTAAACAGTGTCACACCTGGAAAACTACGGCACAGCACCCGCACGAAACAAATTCCGTACACGATCTGTACCGTTGAAAGCTAAAACGCAGTATACGTACGTTCAAAAAATATTGTGGTCGCAATATTTTGAAATTGTAAGGGCTTTTTACTGATTATTTTTACATATTGCAATACAACTGTCAGCAGCACATATTATGTTTCTTTGGTTGTATAAACTAAAAGACAGTATGTCTGAAAACGCCGAGGAATATATTTTCAAAAGGTGTTGGACAAGTTCCACGGTTTGAAATTCGCACGGTTTCCAAGAAATTAAATATGCATCATATAGTCCTGATGTGGCTTCTAGTCACCACAATTTATTTTCGTTATTACGCACACTGACAACACACAGTGTGCGTTTTGGTTTTCTAGGCTACAGTCATGTATGGAATTTGTTTCGTACGGATTTTGCCGTGGTTTCAGGTGCGAATCTGTTTAATTATCTGCTGATTATGGCAACTTAGTTATCGAAATATATATATATATACTAAAATCATTGTAGGAAGGGGTTATATATCAACCTTAAGTGATTAAATTTAATTTTAATATCAAATAAGACAGTAATTGTAATGACAGTGCCAAAGCGATAGAAATTAGGTGCTTGCATTCTTGAACCCTCCATGTATATAACTATGAATTTATATTTTAAACGCTTCAGATGCTCTCGGTTCATATCCAATTCACCCTAATCAATTTGAGAACGTACATACATACAGAGAAATACGTCTACCTGTGCGGCTTCGAAATAACGTGAGTTAGAGTTAACAGTCAGGTCTAGACTTTGCGAATTAAATGTCATATAATTTATAGATATATTACGCTCAAACTATGTTTAGTTAAAACATTCCGCCTAGTTACGTCTACAATTTACACAACTGATTAAATATAGATATGCAATATTCTGTTTGCCTGGATTAATTTTGTTATTTGTCTTGTATATTCTGAGTATACTTGAATATATACGGGAAGGTGTATGTACTTATCTATCTAATAAATTCGATATAATTATGGTTAATAAAGGTTACAGCGCTTATACAAATACGAGTATAACATTAAAGGTATCCTCTTTTATTTCCACCAAAATTACTTTAACATTCTCATTCATTTTTCTATTCCTAATAAGTTTTGTTTGTTATTATTAAGCTACTTCTAGAATTGTATATAATATAGATTGTATATAGCAGGGATGGCGAACTTTTTTTGATGTCAGTGCCATTATGTCATAAAAATTCCTTTTTAAATAGGTAACGTGCCACAATAAAATTTCATTCGAAATTTCAGCGTGATGAAACTATACGCAAGTGTAATTAAATAAACAAATAAAAGCAATTCTTCTTTTTGTGTGTGGCATCAAAATTTTCAAACGTGCCACTTGTGGCACGCGTGCCATTGGTTCGCCATCCCCGGTATATAGTATAGATTTTCAAATTGTCCTATATGCAATATAACAGGTTTTCCAATAGGGACATAACTTTGGTTGGAATTTTCACTAATTCGAGTTTTCCGCGAATATCTCGAGAATCGAAAGAGCTATAGTATTTCTGTTAGGTTTTTCGTAATCAGCGGGTCCGAAGTACAGTAGGTACATCGGAACATTGAAAATCGACACTTCGTATTTTCAGAATTTTTAAATTTGATCGCTTGACTTCAAAAAAAAAATCGAAAAATTTTCCAACTTCCATAACTCCCGCATTTTTCTTCCACTTGCCGCGAATCTTGCGCCAAATTAAACTGCTCGTGGAAAGGAATAACGAACTTCAGAACGCCCCGATTCGAGCAGCCGTTCAGTCGCAGCCTCCACTCGAATTTTCGCAAAATTGCGTTTTCTATCTTGAACCATTCCAGTTTTCCTGTCATATCTCTAGAACCCGACGTCGTAGCGGATTCCGATTTGGGCCAGTCTATTCAGGGTATCAATACGTATCCGACAGTGTCCGAGCGGTCTCCAAGTACCTTCGATTCGCGAGATGGAGTGCCGATTAGAAATGGGGGTCAAAAATCGTCGTTGGAAATATTTTTTTATCTCGAAAAACTTGTAAGCTGCATACTTATCCAGCCCAACACTGTGTTAATCGAATAAGAAGTTACCATTTAAGAACTTTTGTAAATAATTAGCTTGGAACTATTAGGGATCTACTTAGTAAAATAGTCCTGTTTTGTTCCTAGTAATTTTGCTTGGGAAAATCATTCTTGTTTATATGGTTTATTTGCTAGTCAATTTTTATGGGCATATTGGAGATTTTATAAATCAGGGTGGGTCATTAAATCCTGGCGCAATTGAGAGTTATTGTTCAACTTTTCTTTTGTTAATAAACAAGTTGACTGTTAACCAATGTTAACGAGTTTTCTTCTCATTTCACCCTAGCGTTTTATTTTATAATTTTTTGGATTTTTCTCAATATTATTCTTACGTGATTGGCATGTATTGAATCCAAATGCTTCCGCATTTGCAGGGATAATTCTAGGGATTAAATCCTGTGGCACTCCTCAAGAACTTTCTTACAGGAACCTCTCTACTCTCTGAATATACTGACTAGTTCCTTTCTAGGAGTAGCAAAGGATCTTAAGTTCCTATAACTTTATAAAGTAAGCAGTAGGGACTTGTGGTGCTACAATCTACACTAAGCTTTAGTGTAGAGAAGGGCATTACAACATACCCATGTATATTTAGCAAAATGGCTTCACAATTGTTATTTTTTGCTCCTGTTAATACCTAAACGAATTATTTCGTTTAAGGTCACTGTAATAGTAACTACCTATTGAAGTCTGATATGCAATATTATGTTTGTCTATACTTTCTTATTTGTACTGGCTTATTTTTATTAAATGCACTCAGCAGTATGTGCTACATGAAACCGTTCGCGTTTCTCATAAGTATTTTTCTAAATGAGTACTTGCATAATTAAAACGAAAGACGTTCTTTAAATATACAACGGTACAATAGCCCATTCTGAAGTCACAGTCAGAATTTCTTTATTCGCCATTTCGGGCGTCGTAATTAACGTCGAGACATTACCATAACAGTAACATAACAATTTCTCTTCTATCTCAAATTCTTGCAGGCAATTATAACGCCATAACTTTTTTCATTAGCGAATACGTTCGCCGAGCTTCTTGCATTCAAGTAAGAATGTCGAGCTTTCATTACGTTTGTTATTTTGTATTTCACTTCCTCAGGTTACTTAGGCTCTAGCAGAAGCACGGTTTTATAAGTAGGCGATTATTCGTTGCGTTAATCGACTTGTGCCGGCGAAACATAGATAGGGTTTCAGACATTCTTGAATAACTAATACCCCATAAGAAATGTTCATTAGCCCGACAGAAAACAAAGTAAACTGGAGAAAGATATTAGCGTTTACGAGTGGCAAGTGTCATTTATGCGTGAGCGGTACGAGATAGCATAAATGTTACCCAGTAAGCTGTGAAGAGCTGAAATAATGTGTGCATTTCATTTTGGATATGCAGTGGTATACTTATACTTTACTGATGCAATGCAATTAAGAATAATGTATTTCTTTTGTTACTTACAAACTACTAACTATTATTGTAAATGCATTTGTGAAACAAATATCAAAGTTAGTATAGGTGTCTCGGTTGGTCTTCCTATTTACATGAAATTTCAAACTTCAAACAACCCCTATCTTCTAACTTCTAGTAAACTGCTAGATAATATAAGTATATTTTTTGATAATTATATAAATGAAACCGTAAAATAGTAAATAAAGGGTTTTCCAATAGGGACTTGACAACTTTTAATTCAATTTGTGAACGCACCCTTTCACTAATCATCGAACTATCACTGTCAATTTATTCAGTAAACTTAACATTTTCAGCATGGTAAAGTACACGAACGAACAACGTCTGCAAATTATAAAAATTTACTACAGAAATTCGGAGTCGGTGACCGCTACTTTAAGAGTGTTAACTCCGATTTTCGGTCGTAATTCTCGCCCTAGTAGACAGGCAGTAACAAGTTTAGTGCAAAAATTTGAGTCTTCATATTCGTTGTGTGATGTTGCCGTGCCAGTGAGACAACGGGTTGGTCAAAAATATCGCTGCCGTTCCACGGCGTTCTCAAGAGTTGGGCATCGCCCAGACCACTTTATGGCGAATTTTGCGTAAGGATCTTGGTTTACACCCATACAAGATCAAGCTGACTCAAGAATTGAAGCCGGTGGACCATTTGAAGCGACGTGCGTTCTCCGATTGGGCTCTGGAAAAGATGCGCCAAGATGATCAATTTCATCGCAAAATCATTTTCAGTGACGAAGCTCATTTTTGGCTCAATGTGTTCGTCAATAAGCAAAATATGCGTTATTGGTCGGGCGAAAATCCACATGTGCTTCATGAGACACCACTTCATCCACAAAAAATAACTGTTTGGTGCGGTTTGCATGCCGGCGGCGTCATAGGGCCATATTTTTTCGTCAGCGATAATGATCGTCACGTTACTGTGAATGGTAATCGTTATCGCGCCATGATTATCGATTATTTTTGGCCCGAATTGGAAGATATGGACTTGGACAACATGTGGTTTCAGCAGGACGGTGCCACAAGCTACACAGCACACGTTATAATCGATTTATTGAAGAGTAAGTTTGATGAGCGTGTTATCTCAAGAAATGGACCAGTCGATTGGCCGCCTCGTTCGTGCGATTTAACGCCTCTAGACTTTTTTCTTTAGGGCTACGTCAAGTCATTGGTCTATGCCAACAAGCCGACAACGTTGGAAGAGCTCAGAGCCAACATTGAACGCGAAATAGCAGCCGTTTCGGCCGAATTGTGTGGCCGAGTCATCGAAAATTGGGTCCAACGAATCGACCGCTGCAAACGTGCCCGCGGTGGCCATATGAACGAAGTCGAGTTCCATTCATAAATGTTTTGATTGTACTTCAACCTGATAATAAAGTTTTTGAAATATCTCAAATGGTCTGCATTTTATTTTGAAAAAAAATTTGTCAGGTCCTTATTCGAAGCCCCTTTATATGCATTAGCATGATATAATTGTTTAATATTTAATTCATTAGAACGTTAATTGGTAAGGAACCATTTTCAACTCTATATGTAGTACACAGCTGTCACTGCTAAGAACTTTACTATATATTACAACATCTATAAACAGCGAATGAATGTATATACAATGTATATCAGAGAGAAAACTGAAATTTTTTAAAATAGTAATTCTTAGTGGCGCCATTTCTCATTTGCTCTTTATTCAAAACGAATTTTGAAAAAAGAGCAAATATCAGATTCTGTTTTAAACGCGGTAAATCGTTTACTGAAACGTTTAACTTGATGAAACAAGTGTATGGTGATGCGCTTTTATCACGAACGAGTGTATATGAGTGATATAAACCTTTTAAAGACGTACGAACATAAATGACGACGAATATCTTGGTGCAAAAAAATCTGGTTATGGAAAGTAATATCAAAATTGTGCGTGAATTTATCATAAATGAACCGAAACCCTCATTGCAATGCATGGGAACGGAATTAAATATTTCCAAAGATTCAATTTTTGGCATTTTGACATAGCATTTGGAATTGAGAAAGATTTGTGCAAGGTTTGTACCACACAAGCTAATTGTTCCGAATTCAACATTGTACAGAGTTGATTAAAGACTCAAAAAAGACGAAAACTTCAGATATTTTATTGTAACTGGCGATGAGACGTGGTGTTTTTATAATCCAGAGACCAAGCAACAAAAGTCTGAATGGAAGCACCCATGCGAAGGACCAAAAAAAGCCGTTTGGAGAAGTTAAAAGTCAAGACAATGTTGATTTTTTTATGATTTGAAAGGCATAGCACACAAAAAGTTTGTATCAACTAGTAAAATAGTCAATGCTGTATATTATCTTGATGTTATGAAGTGTCTTTTGGCGCGTATTCGTCGTGTGCGCCAACAATATCGTGAAAATGGTATCTGACGTTTGTTACGTGATGATAATAATAATAATAATAATGACCTTTATTTCCGACAGGCTAGTAGTCCAATAGCAGGAAAATGCAAAATTATAAAACTGAGTTTGGGCATGTGTGCAAAAGATATAATAAAAACAAATTCTAAATCAAAGTAAAGTAGATAGGTAAAGCAACTGAAACAAAAATTATTACAAATACATACATATATAGTATGCATGCTAGGCAAACAAGTCAGTGGCAGATCTACTCAAAACTTAGATCGGTGTCCTCCTTAGAGTACTAGTCCACGCCCTTGGCGTCACAAAGGACATATTACATCTAGAGTTCAGACGGGGTACTAAAAAACACAAACGGTGCAGTAGCGAAGGACAGTCAACACTGATACCGAGTAAGCCTCGCAACATCCTACCACAAAGTTCCGTCCTCCTGACATGCAACAAGGAGATATTATGCTCAATAAGCAACACCCCCTGCGACACACCCCTCATCGGGTAAGCACCAGCAATCTTGAAGGTAAGGAATTTCAGAAACTTTCGATGAACGCGCTCCAACTTCAAGCACTCACAAACACATATTAGAGACCAGACCAGTGACACATACTCCAGTTTGTTCATAACATAAGCGTAGTATATGGTTTTCAGTACAACTGAGTCACAGAAGCATTTGGAGATGCGGAATATAAACCCCAGTGATTTACAGGCAAGGGTCAAAAATTTCTCCAAGATCAGTAAACTCTCTCACCCTTCCCAAACTAACATCCCCGATGTGATACCCGCTATTGAAATGCAAAGTAGACCGTGATAAGGTCATGGTATGGCACTTGTCAATGTTTAATCTTATCACGATAATACACCATCTCATCGCTCGACGTTTGTCACTGATTTTCTAACTACAAATAGCATTTTAACCATCAAGTATTTGCCCCACTGTGACTTCTCTCCATTCTCCAAACTACATTTGCCGATAAAATGACAGTATTATGCCGACGTCGAAGTCATTAAAGAGCGTCGGCAGCGGTCTTGAAGGACATCTTTAAAGATGAACTTAAAAATTCATTCGACATGTTAATTGACCTTGCAAAACGTTGTACTGAAGCTGAAGACGACTACTTTGAATAAAAGAAATGAATTTTGAAAAAAATTCTCTTTTCTCTGAGACAGGCTGTGTGAAGTTATTGTTATGTTAGAAATTTTCATTTCATTCTATTTCTTTAAGCATTTAAGCATTATTTCACGTGATTGTAATAAAGAAATAAATCAATTTGTGTGTGTTGTGAATCACATAGGAAACATCTAATTTCAAAACAAACATTTCAACAAAACTGACAAAAGGAGATTTCGCTTTTAATAATTTCCTAGTTGTTGGGTATATGTGTATAACTGCCATTCTATTCCCCACGCTTCCATTATGCTCGACGAAACGTTTGCATTAAACGTGGAAAGGGATTCCTAACATTTTTACTATCATTAGTCCAGCCGTACGGAAGATATGAATGTGACACGGATACCGGCGACGGAATGGTAGGGTCCTGACCGTTCCTCGCCTGGGTTTCGTGTTTTTAGGTCATGAATTTTGAGTAGTTTGACATTCCAGGTAGACCGGTTAATGGAAACCTCTATACATATTTATAAAGCAAGGAATCCACTCACTTGATGACGTCATGCACTTAGAAACCTGCGTCAAAGCCGGCGCACTTCAAATTATAATATGCCAGAAACCGCGACCGACTCCACGCAAAATCCGCAATCATTAGTAAAGTAAAACAACGCCAAACCGACACACCGAATATCTTGTGTTATGAGTCGGGTTGAATTTGCGTTTTATCCAACATAGGTACGTCGAGGTAACGGAGTTGGCAGAAATAGCAATTACTCAGTTTAATATTAATGTTGGAGATTAGAAAACGCACTCCGGGATTGTATAATTCCGAATTTCTGTTACATTAAATAATTTTAATGTTCTTCACTGACATTCCTTATATACTTGGCTGTACGTCATGTTTATTTGCTATTTTATAATGTCACGGTACTACGAGTACTGAAACATTTAAACTAAAGGGTACGGGTCCAAAACAATTTTCATATACCTTAGGTAAATTTTGGGTGAAGATGTGTTTAGAGATTTGAACGAATTTCGCCAACGCTTTCATTCGAATATCACGGAAAGCAAAGATATGCGGTGTTCCATTAATCAATGATCAAAATACATAAAATCCAGGCATAGGATTATTGAAAATCTAGGCTTTGTATTTCGCGTTTTTACCGATCAAGCAATTTCTCTCGACAACTAAAAGAACTATCGAGTTTCGGGTTCGTTATTCGTAGTCAGCGCATCCTAGTACATAAAGTCAAGATATCAAAACATCCAAAATCCACTTAGAATTTTTCGAATTTTTATATTTTATGGAACAAAATTGCAAAATTTCAAACCTCCTTAACTGCCACATTTTTCCACATTTTTCATCCGATCGCCACCTAGTATGCAGCAAACTTAAATACTCATCGAAAAGATTAAAACAAAATCAAGCGCGCCTGAGCAGATGGAGCCGTTTGGTCGCCATATTAAAGTGAATTTTCGCAAAAATTCTATTCTCGTTCCAGGAAAAATGCCGGTCTTTTCTCAGAAAACCCAACGTGGCACCGATTTTCGGTTTGTCCCAATCGATTTGAAGCGACAATACTGGAACGGTAGACAAAGGGCTATGGTTCTCGAAAAAACACAAGCGAGCCGAAATCTAAATTTCGGCGAAATGTAAAAATTTTTTATACAGAATTTCGAACCGATTTCTCTGTTTTTTGATGAAAATGTATAACGAATCGAAGGAGATACGGAAATACAAAAACTTTGGACATCGGAACACCGAAAAGCAGCATTTTGTGTTTCTTGCCGATTCGATTTTTTTCGCAAATATCTCGAAAACCAAGAGCGCTATCGCATTATGTTTTCATTTATATTAATCAGTACATCCGGGTCTATAAAGTTAAGGCTTTAGAACATCCAAATTCGGGACATACTAATTTATAATACTAAAACTAGGTACAAACCCCATAGAGGTCATTTTCAAGTGATAAAAGTTAAAGAAGGCACATGCAAACCAGATGAATTACAGAGTTACAGTCATGATTTTGATAAACAACAGTCCTTATCCGGACTATCCTGAAGACGACAGTAGAATAACTGACGAAACGTCAAAACACCTAAATTCCACAAATGAGGGAAGCAACCCAAACATTAAACCTTTATAATACCCATATTTCTCATCAGTTTTCCGCAACTTTTCATCATATTAAAGAAATATTCGAAAGAATTAAAATTACCTCAGGAGTTCCCAACAGGTCGAATTGTTTGATCACCGCTGAAACACATTCTTTCGCAAAAATCCAGCTTTTCAGTCAAAATTTCCAAAACTCCATAACTCTTATTTTTCGTTCGAATCGCATACTTAGGTTTGCTTTATCAATTGTTTTTAGAGCAGGTATGGGCAACCTTTGACATGTTGTCGGACAAACTTTAATGTGCAAATACGTTCGCGGGCCGCGTGTGAAAGTAGTGCATTTTAAAGTAGTGTTCATAATTTTTAGCGATAGATATCAGACATGAAATAATACGACAATGTCTCGCGGGCCGGATCAAATTTTACAGCGGGCCGGATTCGGCCCCCGGGCCGATTGTTGTCCACATATGATTTGTTTGATGTCGATTAATATGTAAGATTTGCTATTTTATAATATTTTCTCTTTTTCAAATTATTATTTGAAATAATTATACAATGTACAATATACAATGTGAGTTTGAAATCGTTAATAAAATATAAAAAATATAAAATTAGAACCTGAAATAAAAATACATTTATGTATACATATAAAACCAAAAATCACAAACAAAACGAAAGAGTATACGAACTGAAAGTATCACAATAAAAAATACTCAGATGAAGTGCCCAAATTCCTTAGCCTTTATGTTTCTTAAGCGTATATATAGCTTTAAATCTTAGTAAATTTATATCTAAACATATCGACTTCATTAGGTGTCCTAATATAATGTTTTGCTACCGTGTAGTTTGTATGTATGATTACCCGGATCTGTTTAAATGACCATAGTTATCCCAATATCCTTTCTCACCTGACAACCTGGTAGTGGAAGTTTTACATATTCCTTTTTTGTCCACTAGCAGGTGGTATCTTAATCTGCTAGATTAGTGTGCTCGATGTTTTGTAAACGCTGTCATGAAGACAGTGTTTACACCTATGAAGATCCTTGCAATTCAGTAAATGTCGAATTGAAAATTCCAAAGCTATAGTTGATCACTAAGATTGAGCAATCTTCTCGATAACCAGCGACAGAAAACTGATGTGGGTGTGAACGCAACGTGCATTGTCAATAGTTTCCATTATGTCAGTGAAGCGAAGATGCCTCGCAAAGGTATATTGTTAACTGCAACGGGTGTAAATAAATTACTAAATCGTTTTCTTGCGTTAGAATATATGGGAACCATAATTAATGTGTTACTTTGTTACAATCCTTGTTCAGTGACCCTACGTTTGTTACCGAACTTTTATTGGCTTCAAATATTATCTTTGTGTTTCGTTGGGCGCCTTTAATGATAATTAAAATTGAAAATTATAAAAAGAAATTCAGGGATTTGGAGTGATATAACAATTTATTTATAATTTAACGGAATATATCTGCTAGCAGACTTTATACAAATAATGATACTCAGGGCGATTCAGATTACGGAAATTTTCTCTTCTCGTTAATTTGTAATTTGTATATCATAAAAATCTTATAAAATATTTATTTCGATGATAATCTGAATCACTTTAGAAGGATATGTCTTACAGTATGAAACATAACACTATGAACGCAACAAAATTATCTGAAATGCAAATGATGGACCCATTTCGCGAGGTTAATATTTACACCTGCATTAAATAAAGGTAGTAGTGGGGTATCAGATATAATTACACACAAGAATATTAACATAAATATTATGGAATTATGACCTACGCCCACAGTGCTATCCAGCCTTCCTGGTGAGGCTGTCCGCTACTGCTAACCAGAAGGTTTGTTCAACATTAATGATCACACTTTCACTAGCTTTTTTTCTGCCAGTACCCCGTGTTTCCTCATTATTATTGTTTACTAGCTGTACTCTGGCAGCGTTGCTACGCCACCAACTAAAATAAATTTGAAGGAAAGACATTACACAAATATTCAATTCATTTTGAGTCATTTTATTGATTTTGTTCATTTTGAAGAAAATTGCAGCGTTTCGTTTCAATTCGATATTTATCGAAGTACTGTGGGATACACAATATTTTTTGTTTTTCCATCTGGTACGAAACCAATAAATCAGAAAGTTTTCCGACGCGTGAGCAGGCCACATAGAGAAGCATGGCTTTTCAAAACTTAATCCACACACTTGCAACGATTGTGCTTGTGCTTTGTTGATAGTAATTGCGAAAGCGAGTCGTACCGGGAACTGCAAACGTTTGAATTCGAATGGCAAATCTGTCGGCATCATTGGTATACGTGGCAACAGTACGTCTTCACTTTTGAATTTTCCAGTCAAAATTGTTGCCTCGATAACATCGTTCATCATTTTCTTGACTGAGAGTCTGGTTCCGTTGCAAAGTCGTGGTGAATTTATGTCTCGAAGTAGAATTATGGGTACGCCAATTTTCAATGTAAGAACGTGCGATGGCATGCCTGGCAAAGCAAGCGACTTCAAGAATTTAGTTGGATAGTTGACAACTTCGTCTTGATTCACAACAGTATCGATGGACTTATATGTTGTCGTTTCGCCGGGTATTCCATTCTGAATGGTGAAGTTGATAGTATTGACATCGATGTTTTTAACCGCTAATATAGCACGCGTACTGAGCCACTGATGATTTTCGTAGTTCTGTGCAATGTTTAGGAAAACTTTTCGCACCAATTCGTCTATGCTTTCTGTGATCTTACAGAAGTTTGCTGGCCAGGTGATACATTGCGTAGATTCATCATTCATTTGCATTCGCCCATTTCCAATATCCATTAATTGTTTTGCAAAATTTCCAATTGGAATGGCAGTGGCGCCATCTGTCGAGAATTGGTCGTACTAACTTAGAAACTATCGTGGGCTCATGCACAACAACTTTGCTAAAGATCATCACATGATCAAATGCATAGTTTACGATTTTATAAAGAACATACAGACAAACATTCATTTATATACATATATATAGAGATTTTCTTTATTATTATTATATTCAGGAATATTATTAAAGAAATTCTAATTTCTGCGTTCGTACCTACGTCTTATCGAAAGTGTTTCAGTTTTTAAAAATTGAAGCTACTATGAAAGCTGATATGCGTTCAGTTAATTCACCAAAACAAGGCTTTTAATTTAATACAATGTACACAAGGTTTTTCAATTTTACTAAAATTATATAATTTATTATATTCAAAGGTTATAATATGCTCGAATGTAGTTATATTGAATTTAATGGGTTGCCTTGTGTCTGGAATCTGATATTAAATTTGATAACTCATTAAACTGAATTAGACCGTGTACGTATGCAAACTACGAGACATAAAATTCGGCCGTTAAGATTCTCAAACGTGAACGGAAATATTAAAATTCTCTAAACATTACTCCGTGAAATTGAAAATCAATAAGCCTTCTGCATAAACTCAATTACGTGGAGACATTTTTCGAGAAATATGTGGTAAGATCAAACGAAAATATTTGGAAAAAATATTTTTCAATGAAGGTGAATCAAACCGTAATATAATTGGAGTACTGAAGAGTACCAAACTTAATCAAATAAAATCACTTAAATTCGCACTTACTTTGTTATTTAAAGTCACGCGTATAAGTTGATGTTTTCTAAGTCTACAACATGCTCTGTTTTCAGAATTGTATTACACCATATTGCATAGGATTATTTTAAAAGAATGAATCTTATTTCGTAGCACAATAGGCAAAAATAATAAAGTTTAATTAAGTTTTTACATGAAATAAGGGAAGGTATAGTACCGATATGTTGGAGGAGTACATATTATTATATTCTCGTAACACTTTATTAAATCGGCAGTATTTATGTCTGTGCCACGTATGCAAAGTTTAACCCCATACTTGCGTTATCATTCATGCATTTTTTCATATAATTCTTTGTACGCCGGAACATTGGAAAAAGATCTCGAAGACTCGCTTTCAGACCTGCATTCTAAAAGGATGCAATTTAGAATTATTCAATAATTATAGGCATTAACTTGTAAGTAGTTAGTTATTAGTCCTCTCTTTTTTTTAAGGGAAAAAATTTAATCTTTCTGTCAAGAAAAGTCATTTGTTTCTCTTTTGGAGAAAGTCATTATTTTCTTTCACGAGCATTAAATTTTCGTTGGGAAAATAAGAGAAAACACAGCAAAATAAGTTTGTTTTTCTTACTTACGTTTATTTACGAATATCCACTTCCATCGTGTTTCTTTTTGTCATTTGTTTCTCTTTTGGAGGAACTCAATATTTTCTTTCACGAGCATTAAATTTTCGTTGGGAAAATAAGAGAAAACATAGCAAGATAAATTTGTATTTGTTACTTACTTTTATCTAAGAATATTCACTTCCATCGTGTTTCTTTTTGTCATTTGTTTCTCTTTTGGAGGAACTCAACATTTTCTTTCACGAGCATTAAATTTTCGTTGGGAAAATAAGAGAAAACGCAGCAAAATAAGTTTGTTTTTCTTACTTACGTTTATTTACGAATATCCACTTCCATCGTGTTTCTTTTTGTCATTTGTTTCTCTTTTGGAGGAACTCAATATTTTCTTTCACGAGCATTAAATTTTCGTTGGGAAAATAAGAGAAAACACAGCAAAATAAGTTTGTTTTTCTTACTTGCGTTTATTTACGAATATTCACTTCCATCGTGTTTCTTTTTGTCATTTGCTTCTCTTTTGGAGGAACTCAACATTTTCTTTCACGAGCATTAAATTTTCGTTGGGAAAATAAAGAGAAAACACAGCAAAATAAGTTTGTTTTTCTTACTTGCGTTTATTTACGAATATTCACTTCCATCGTGTATCTTTTTGTCATTTGTTTCTCTTTTGGAGGAACTCAACATTTTCTTTCACGAGCATTAAATTTTCGTTGGGAAAATAAGAGAAAACACAGCAAAATAAGTTTGTTTTTCTTACTTGCGTTTATTTACGAATATTCACTTCCATCGTGTTTCTTTTTGTCATTTGCTTCTCTTTTGGAGGAACTCAACATTTTCTTTCACGAGCATTAAATTTTCGTTGGGAAAATAAGAGAAAACACAGCAAAATAAGTTTGTTTTTCTTACTTGCGTTTATTTACGAATATTCACTTCCATCGTGTTTCTTTTTATCATTTGCTTCTCTTTTGGAGGAACTCAACATTTTCTTTCACGAGCAATAAATTTTCGTTGGGAAAATAAGAGAAAACACAGCAAAATAAGTTTGTTTTTCTTACTTGCGTTTATTTACGAATATTCACTTCCATCGTGTTTCTTTTTGTCATTTGTTTCTCTTTTGGAGGAACTCAACATTTTCTTTCACGAGCATTAAATTTTCGTTGGGAAAATAAGAGAAAACACAGCAAAATAAGTTTGTTTTTCTTACTTGCGTTTATTTACGAATATTCACTTCCATCGTGTATCTTTTTGTCATTTGTTTCTCTTTTGGAGGAACTCAACATTTTCTTTCACGAGCATTAAATTTTCGTTGGGAAAATAAGAGAAAACACAGCAAAATAAGTTTGTTTTTCTTACTTGCGTTTATTTACGAATATTCACTTCCATCGTGTTTCTTTTTGTCATTTGCTTCTCTTTTGGAGGAACTCAACATTTTCTTTCACGAGCATTAAATTTTCGTTGGGAAAATAAGAGAAAACACAGCAAAATAAGTTTGTTTTTCTTACTTGCGTTTATTTACGAATATTCACTTCCATCGTGTTTCTTTTTGTCATTTGTTTCTCTTTTGGAGGAACTCAACATTTTCTTTCACGAGCATTAAATTTTCGTTGGGAAAATAAGAGAAAACACAGCAAAATAAGTTTGTTTTTCTTACTTGCGTTTATTTACGAATATTCACTTCCATCGTGTTTCTTTTTGTCATTTGTTTCTCTTTTGGAGGAACTCAACATTTTCTTTCACGAGCATTAAATTTTCGTTGGGAAAATAAGAGAAAACACAGCAAAATAAGTTTGTTTTTCTTACTTGCGTTTATTTACGAATATTCACTTCCATCGTGTTTCTTTTTGTCATTTGCTTCTCTTTTGGAGGAACTCAACATTTTCTTTCACGAGCATTAAATTTTCGTTGGGAAAATAAGAGAAAACACAGCAAAATAAGTTTGTTTTTCTTACTTGCGTTTATTTACGAATATTCACTTCCATCGTGTTTCTTTTTGTCATTTGTTTCTCTTTTGGAGGAACTCAACATTTTCTTTCACGAGCATTAAATTTTCGTTGGGAAAATAAGAGAAAACACAGCAAAATAAGTTTGTTTTTCTTACTTGCGTTTATTTACGAATATTCACTTCCATCGTGTTTCTTTTTGTCATTTGCTTCTCTTTTGGAGGAACTCAACATTTTCTTTCACGAGCATTAAATTTTCGTTGGGAAAATAAGAGAAAACACAGCAAAATAAGTTTGTTTTTCTTACTTGCGTTTATTTACGAATATTCACTTCCATCGTGTTTCTTTTTGTCATTTGTTTCTCTTTTGGAGGAACTCAACATTTTCTTTCACGAGCATTAAATTTTCGTTGGGAAAATAAGAGAAAACACAGCAAAATAAGTTTGTTTTTCTTACTTGCGTTTATTTACGAATATTCACTTCCATCGTGTTTCTTTTTGTCATTTGTTTCTCTTTTGGAGGAACTCAACATTTTCTTTCACGAGCATTAAATTTTCATTGGGAAAATAAGAGAAAACACAGCAAAATAAGTTTGTTTTTCTTACTTGCGTTTATTTACGAATATTCACTTCCATCGTGTTTCTTTTTGTCATTTGCTTCTCTTTTGGAGGAACTCAACATTTTCTTTCACGAGCATTAAATTTTCGTTGGGAAAATAAGAGAAAACACAGCATAATAAGTTTGTTTTTCTTACTTGCGTTTATTTACGAATATTCACTTCCATCGTGTTCCTTTTTGTCATTTGTTTCTCTTTTGGAGGAACTCAACATTTTCTTTCACGAGCATTAAATTTTCGTTGGGAAAATAAGAGAAAACACAGCAAAATAAGTTTGTTTTTCTTACTTACGTTTATTTACGAATATTCACTTCCATCGTGTTTCTTTTTGTCATTTGCTTCTCTTTTGGAGGAACTCAACATTTTCTTTCACGAGCATTAAATTTTCGTTGGGAAAATAAGAGAAAACACAGCAAAATAAGTTTGTTTTTCTTACTTGCGTTTATTTACGAATATTCACTTCCATCGTGTTTCTTTTTGTCATTTGCTTCTCTTTTGGAGGAACTCAACATTTTCTTTCACGAGCATTAAATTTTCGTTGGGAAAATAAGAGAAAACACAGCAAAATAAGTTTGTTTTTCTTACTTGCGTTTATTTACGAATATTCACTTCCATCGTGTTTCTTTTTGTCATTTGCTTCTCTTTTGGAGGAACTCAACATTTTCTTTCACGAGCATTAAATTTTCGTTGGGAAAATAAGAGAAAACACAGCAAAATAAGTTTGTTTTTCTTACTTGCGTTTATTTACGAATATTCACTTCCATCGTGTTTCTTTTTGTCATTTGCTTCTCTTTTGGAGGAACTCAACATTTTCTTTCACGAGCATTAAATTTTCGTTGGGAAAATAAGAGAAAACACAGCAAAATAAGTTTGTTTTTCTTACTTGCGTTTATTTACGAATATTCACTTCCATCGTGTTTCTTTTTGTCATTTGCTTCTCTTTTGGAGGAACTCAACATTTTCTTTCACGAGCATTAAATTTTCGTTGGGAAAATAAGAGAAAACACAGCAAAATAAGTTTGTTTTTCTTACTTGCGTTTATTTACGAATATTCACTTCCATCGTGTTTCTTTTTGTCATTTGTTTCTCTTTTGGAGGAACTCAACATTTTCTTTCACGAGCATTAAATTTTCGTTGGGAAAATAAGACAAAACATAGCAAGATAAATTTGTATTTGTTACTTACTTTTATCTAAGAATATTCATTTCCATCGTGTTCCTTTTTGGCTATTAAGGTGTTTTTTAGGACTATATCACCTACTTTAAGGACTATTTTCATAGCGTATTATCCGTAACAACCTTCCTAGTTTCGACGTAATAAGGTCAAATCACTATTGAGATACATTATAGGTACTTCCTTTCTCCTATGTAAGAAAAGTGCTAGGAATAAATTTTAGTGGTCTATTATATTAAGTCAATAAATTAGTTTTCTTTTGAGGTCAACCTATCCAGCTGTCGTTTATTAATCGAATAAGTCTAGTAAATTCCAAACGTTTATTAATTAAAAAATTTAGTTTTGAGACCAATCTCACAAATTCAAGTTAGTGAAGTCGTTTTTTTTATCACTTTAGTAAATTCGATCCTTAATTTTGTATTACAATTGTACCGTTAAATTGTAATATCATTTCCGAGTAAATCGGAAGTCGGACTTGAATATACATGCTCATCGAATCACCATTTGCATTTACTTAAATGTTTATTAAAATCTAAGTAGGCGTATCAAAGGTATTCCAATGGATTCACATGGTGTATATTTGAGAGCAGGTTTACATATAACCATTGCAGACTACACCCTTACAGCATAAGCAAGAATGCTGTAGGTCGCGAAGGACCGACTTTGTTTATTTGAGCAGCAGCAGAACAGTAGCCAGTTAGCCGCAGCGGTGGTCCACAAGATAAATTGTCTGAGATAGATGTTCATAAAAGTGTGTCAAAAGTAAATAATAGTACACGTAAAGTATCTTAGTAGGCCGTAGCCCTATAGGCCAAGAAATTGCCCGAGAAGTCCGTTAAGATATACAGCGCAACAAAACAACACCCAGTATATGGACTAACTGTTTATTTAAATAATAAGTCAGTGAACAAGTTAGAAAAGAACTGGTTCAACGTGAAAATGTAAAACAGATAAATTAGCAATATTTCAATATTACGGTTTAATAACAAACAATACTTCATTCCGCCATATACATATATATTTTACAGTAAATCATACAATGCCAAATTATTCTAATCAAATTTATAGTGCAAATGACGTGTTAAATTATTAATTAACTCAGAAAATACTGAAAAGGTTTCCTACACTAGAGTCGATAGTGTCTGGAAAAATACAGTAGAATTGGCCAGCGATTAACCTCGTTCGTCCGGTAAGTGTGGGATGACTGGTCGGAGAATGAGTGCTTAACGGAGCAGCTTCAATAATGACCAAAAATATATATACTACCTACATATGTATGAAAAAAAACATCAATGTTGGTCGAGTTTCGCAGAATATCTCACTTCAAGCAGGTATCAGAACGTCAAACAGACTCGATAATATGGCTCAGAAAACACATCCACAACGACAACTTCCGTTTATATCCGTCGACAGAAGCGTTCAAAATTCAAAGAAGTGTGGCACGTTTAAACTGCTTGAAACGGTGATGTTCAATGACCCACCTATACAAAAATTCAACGCCAAGCCACGGAGCTAGGGGAAGAAGGGTATAAGAAAGAGTATTCGAAAACAAGTCCACGCACACTTGCGGCTCATCTATCAATGCAGGTGTAAATAGTATAGATATGCTTACATTACATGTGGGCAACAACCGGCATGCGGTCCGCTATAAGATTTGATCCGGCCCGCGAGACGTTGTCGTATTATTTCATGTCTGATATCTATCGCTAAAAATTATGAACACTACTTTTAAACGCGGCCCGCGAAGGTATTTTCACATTAAAGTTTGGCCCACAACATGTCAAAGGTTGTCCATACCTGGCTTACATGATGCATATGGCCTACATACCGACGTACGAAAAAACCCAAAACATATTGAGTCCTACTTTTAGTGGCTTGAATCTAACAAGAAGCTAACATAAAATATGCATAAACTAAATACAATATTTACGATGAAATAAATGAACATATGAGAATGAAGTAATGCGACGTTTGATAAAACTGAATCGAAATAAAACGTTACAGTGACGACATATGAACATACATACATACATAACCAAATACACAGACTGTACAAGGGTCTTGAAAAATGAAATATAATATGTGTAAGATAGAAATTAAACCATAACAAGGGTTTTCTCAACATGCTTCCTACCTGAGGAATAGATTATAATTATGTAATGAATAACTTACTCTTGTACGTCGTTTGGACTTTGAAAAGGTTAGTAACCCAGGACTATCTACTTATTTATTGACATGGTGCTGCAACTAGACTTCCGTTATTGAGTTGACTATGAAAAAGTTGGTGAAAAATTGTAAAATTTAATTAATTTGTATATAATCTGGTACGTAGACTTCCGCGGTCGTGGTCCATGCTATCTGCTTATGGATTTCAGAGTTGGAATCGCGTCACTTGTAAATCTGCCGACGTTTCGTACCCATTTGTATGGGACATCTTCAGGACTGAACTACCAGTTTCAGTGCAGTAGTTCAGCCCTGAAGATGTCCTATGCAAATGGGTACGAAACGTCGGCAGATTTACAAGTGACGCGGTTCCAACCCGGAAACCCAAAAGCAGATAGTAATTTGTATATAATTCATCCAACACTTTAGATCAAGAAGTAAAGGAAGAAGTAAAGGCTTATAACAATCTTCATTGCCGAACATAACTGATATCCAAATTTCTTTACTTTTTACTAATGTTGAAAGCAATAATTCCTGGGCTTTAACGAATCTCATTTCAATACCATGTAATTTACTGTAATTTCTTACTTATTTTTATATAATAATCACAAATCATATTTAATTTTCGGTATATCAACACAATATCAGTATTTTTATGCACTTATAATTTATTCTCTATTTTTTAAAAAAGAACAATAACATCGATTTTTTTGTTATTTACCTAACCCTGTATCAAGCGGCTTCACTAATCATCTACTTTTTAATATTCAGCTACTCAAAAAATAAAAATACATTTGACGGACTAAAAGTTGTCATGCATATACGCGAACTCAGTAGTACGTGCATTATTTTAATTACGTCCAGCTCAGCAATCAACAATTATGACAATTAAATGAAGTTGAATTCACATCGAGTACGCTTTCCGATTACATGTTGTTATCTCGTATTATTGACAGCGCACGTTTTGTACAGGATCAAGCATACAAAATGAACATGACAATTAATAATATTGTCAATAATTTTCAATACGTATATGATAAATGTATATTCCATAAATATTTTTTTATGTAAATAATATTCTATCCAAATTGTAAAGAATGCATATTAAATATTTTAGAAATGTACACAAACATGATTGACAAAAATTTTCAATGAAATTTTGAATAACTCAATAGAGGTTTATTTAAAAGCAACTATGGTATATTTTCATTGAATTTTTTTCTACAGCTTGCTTTCTGGGCTAATTTAACAAAGTAATTCTCTTTAATAAAGTTAATCAGTAATTATAGTTTAATCACTGAAGGTTGAAATATTTATAACCCCTTGCCACACTAATTTTCCAATTCTGTATACGTATTTCGACAACTAAGTTGTCATCATCAGCAGATAATTAAAAAGTGTCGCACCTGGTAAACCACGGCGAAAAGCACAAGTACGAAAACAAACTCCACACGATCCGTGCCATTGAGATCGTCACTTCTCGGTCTGCTAAATTGACAGAAAAGGGTAGTGTAATAAATCATATGTAGGTACTTATCGGTCATGTCCGTGTTCCTTTTTAATGTCTTTCATCCTAGGTTTAGTAAAACAATTTTTAAAATCTTGTGAAACGACTACACAGTGTACATTTTGGTTCTCAACGGCACGGATCGTACGGAGTTTGTTTTCGTACGGGTGTTTTTCGCCGTAGTTTTCCAAGTGCGACACTTTTAAATTATCTGCTGATGATGACAACTTAGTTGTTGAAATACGTATACAGAATTCGAAAATTAATATGGCAAGGGGTTTTATATCAACCTTCAGTGATTAAGTGAATCAACCACAGGCTCCATAAAAATTACTTTCAGTAATTATAGTTAGACAACATATTTTCAGTTTTTTATTTTTGCAGTAACAACAAATATCTTCTAATATAATAGATTTAGCAAAAAAAATAACGTTATAATAACAATGACATAACTATGCATTATGCATAAAGAAGAACAATTGAACTGCGTATGCTAGATAGTAGATATATAAAATTTTAAAAATGGTAAGTAATAATTTATAAAACGTAGTGAAATATTATACATAAAGTTCTAAACCTCTTTCGTGAAATCACAAACTGGATAGGATCTGTTAAATATTTGAAGCATAAGATATATTTCCACAGTTGTTTCAGCAAATCGAGTGTGCGGCGAGGAAAAGATGTTCTTATATGCAAAAAACGACCGTTCTATCTGTATCTAATTATATAATATTTGCATTATTAAAATAATCTATGAAAGTAAATAACGGATCTGTAGAGACACCTTCGCAAATTGCGTTATTATGATAAAAACCGGATCTTGGTCTAAAACACTTGGAAAGCTGTACACGACAAACGTTCTCTATTTATCTACTTCCTCCATTCCACTCCAAATTAATTGTTATGAATAGTTTGTAAACCTGTTTCAACTTGGTTATCTTGAAATTTTGTCTACCTTTTCTTGAAAACTGTAGTTTTTTTTGGATCGAATTTCAAAACCACCTTATTTATCTGGTACGTAGACTTCTGCGGTCGTGGTCCATGCTATCTGCTTCTGGGCTTCCGGGCTGAAACGGCGTCACTCGTATATCTGCCGATGTTTCGTACCCATTTGTATGGGACATCTTCAGGGCTTCAGTGACGCGGTAAACGTGTAAAAATCGGCTGTATTGATTCAAGGATATGCAGACGCAGTCTGTGAAATTGTCGAGTACATTTGAGAGACACTGCCTTTGCACTTGTAATTACTGCATATGCTTTAGATAACATGAGATGCAAGATGCAGCAATGATTTTACACGTAACATGTAAGCTATTACAGTCTTGACTGAGAAGTTACATTAAAATAGATCTTCATATTATCTGCATAAGCCAGAGCACTGAAGTCAAGAATTTCAAGAAAGGATCAGATGTAATACCATTATACTAGTTTTTTTTAATTTACGATTTGAGTAATTGTATAACGCTATGAGAAAGACCCAAATTACTCAACATAGATATAAGTAAAGCATGATCCACTATGTCAAAAGCTTGTTTTAAATTTCGTATATATAACACCCACTTGACGTTTATCAATAGTTTCACAAACATATTATGGAATTTCGGTAAGGTTTGTAATCGTAGACCTTCCAGGAGAAGAAAACGTGTTGCTAGTTAGATGAGCTAGGTCTAAAGCTGCCAAACAACGTAGTATAAAGAGATTTTCAAAGATCTTCCCAAAGTTCAATAATAAAATAATTGGCATATAATTACCAGTATCAGAACTATCTCTTAAAAAATGGTGTTGTTCTGCCAATCTTCCAGTAGTCACAAAGAACTGGTGTTTTCAGCTACTATCGGATAATCAGATTTTCTCTCTTGTCTCGTTTTGTCACAAAATCTACAATGTTAATATATACAAAGCTTACTATCAATTTGATTTGTCAAAAAGGGATGTTGAAGTTCCATTTTATATGGTATATCGTCAGTTTTCCTAAACAAAACTCGACAGTAATCGCCGATCATTGCTGAATCTCAGCACCCTTGGTAACGATGCCTGGTACAGATATCTTGGTGAAAATGCTCACCCTGTTCATCCCAAATCGTTTGAAAAGATGTCTAAGTGTGAATGCAAAAAGTAAATTTCTAATAATATTCTACAACCTACGTTTTTGAAATTGTCTAACAAACCAGTTACTACAACAACATAATCGTAATCTCTTCTGTTACGCAAAAATCCGTTGAATGATGGCCAAACAGCTAGCTCTAGATGCGCAAGCTTAGCATCGAACCTTAGACCTTTCGACAATTTCCTGATTTGTGGCCCAATAAAAATGTCTTCTCAAATCAACGAAAACTAAGAAACGACAAAATTAGTAAAATAATAGATAAATGAACAAAACGATTGACACCATACACGGTTCAACTTGTACTTGTACCGCGCTGCAGCTCGTTTCTTTTCCCAAACATAATGCTGTGGTGCCATCTTGTGGGCATAAATATAAAGTTTTTCAACTGTTTAATACATCGAAATAAATATTAAAACTTGTATAGTTAGTTATTTATTTCATCATTATTTTTTTCGTGAAAGAAAAATTGGAAAAAATATGAAAAATGTATATTTTAAAACAACTTTTTTTTGAAATATCTTAAAAACCTGTCACATTTTACACGGCACAGGAAGAAATGCATAAGAAAATCTTTATTTTAAACCAATGCGAAACGGCCGCTGAGTAATGTATATAAAAATTAGTCGTTTTGTAGTTACAATTTTTTTTATAAGAATAAGATATTGCGACGGTAGTATAACAATATTGTACCCACAATCTTTTTATACCTAAAATCTGCTTCGTTTGAATTTGACCTTGTCCATAGCCACCTACTGTAACCGGCGCCTTAAATTGCTAATTTTTTGTCATAAATGTGTGCCTTAAATTTAAATATTTTTTACCATTCAATCATATAAAATAAACCGTATATTAATTTTGTCTTGTTTTCATCAAATACATACATTCAAACGCATTAAGTAAAATTATAATAGATTCACTAAAATACTCCAGAAATGTATTTATCCCATTATAAATATTAAAGTAATTGTTACAAAATAACATATTCCATAAAAAAATTTTTATTGTAGCTAACACATTTTTGTAAACTCTTAGACATGGACATATGTTTATAATATATTTTCCCTAAAAATATATTACAATCGTATCGCCCTGATGAGACTAGGATGAGAACTTACACGACGACTACTTCATGTGAATAATCAGCTTTACTACTTAATCAAATTATTCCGCTACAACGATAGCAAAAGCTATTATTTTAACAAAGGAATTATCTATTCATATATCGCATTACTAATAGGCTCCTGATAATGCCCACGAGCTTTTAAAATGAAATAAAATTATAAGCAAATGAATCACTTTCAGGTTCACTAACTATTATCGTTGTATCTATTTGTATATTGACACTTAAAGGTCTTCTATGTATATAATTCAATAAATACAATGTTCCAGAGCTAATAACAATATGTAGAAATAAATAAAATTCAGTAAGGACATATATGCATAATCTATGTTGCGAAAGAAACTGTTTTTAATTGAAAATAAAGTGCCGGCAAATTCTATTTGTTCGAATTAAAAGGACGGAGCTAGATTTTCATTTTTTTATGAACAATTTAACGATACAACCAAACGAATATAATTAGTATTCAAAATATAATCAATTGTGATCGATAGCTCTTTGCTATTGTCTGATAAGGTTTTCGTTCTACACCTACATATGTCTTCGCTGTTTTAGAGGCGAAGAACTTACAGCATCCTTCTTTCACCACCACGAAATTGGGAAAAACACGTCTATTACGCTAACTTGGTACAGCGATTGAGAAAAGCTGTAAGAAACTTCGGACATGTGTGCTATTAAAAGGATGGAGCTAGATTTTCATTTTTTTATGAACAATTTAACGATACAAACAAGCAAACATAATTAGTAATCAAAATATAATCAATTATGATCGATAGCTCTCTGCTATTGTCTGGTAAGGTTTTTGTTCTACACCTATGTCTTCGCTATTTTAGAGGCGAAGAACTTACAGCATCCTTCTTTCACCACCACGAAATTGGGAAAAACACGTCTATTACGCTAACTTGGTACAGCGATTGAGAAAAGCTGTGAGAAACTTCGGACATGTGTGCTATTAAAAGGATGGAGCTAGATTTTCATTTTTTTTATGAACAATTTAACGATACAAACAAGCAAACATAATTAGTAATCAAAATATAATCAATTATGATCGATAGCTCTCTGCTATTGTCTGGTAAGGTTTTCGTTCTACACCTATGTCTTCGCTGTTTTAGAGGCGAAGAACTTACAGCATCCTTCTTTCACCACCACGAAATTGGGAAAAACACGTCTATTACGCTAACTTGGTACAGCGATTGAGAAAAGCTGTGAGAAACTTCGGACATGTGTGCTATTAAAAGGATGGAGCTAGATTTTCATTTTTTTATGAACAATTTAACGATACAAACAAGCAAACATAATTAGTAATCAAAATATAATCAATTATGATCGATAGCTCTCTGCTATTGTCTGGTAAGGTTTTTGTTCTACACCTATGTCTTCGCTATTTTAGAGGCGAAGAACTTACAGCATCCTTCTTTCACCACCACGAAATTGGGAAAAACACGTCTATTACGCTAACTTGGTACAGCGATTGAGAAAAGCTGTGAGAAACTTCGGACATGTGTGCTATTAAAAGGATGGAGCTGGATTTTCATTTTTTTTATGAACAATTTAACGATACAAACAAGCAAACATAATTAGTAATCAAAATATAATCAATTATGATCGATAGCTCTCTGCTATTGTCTGGTAAGGTTTTCGTTCTACACCTATGTCTTCGCTGTTTTAGAGGCGAAGAACTTACAGCATCCTTCTTTCACCACCACGAAATTGGGAAAAACACGTCTATTACGCTAACTTGGTACAGCGATTGAGAAAAGCTGTGAGAAACTTCGGACATGTGTGCTATTAAAAGGATGGAGCTAGATTTTCATTTTTTTATGAACAATTTAACGATACAAACAAGCAAACATAATTAGTAATCAAAATATAATCAATTATGATCGATAGCTCTCTGCTATTGGCTGGTAAGGTTTTTGTTCTACGCCTATGTCTTCGCTGTTTTAGAGGCGAAGAAATTACAGCATCCTTCTTTCACCACCACGAAATTGGGAAAAACACGTCTATTACACTAACTTGGTACAGCGATTGAGAAAAGGTGAGAATAACTTCGGAAGTGTGTGCTATTCCTTCAAGACAATAATCCACTACACAAAACGTTCTTCTCCATGGCTGCTATTTATGAAGCTGATTTCGAACTAGCTAAATTCCTCCCATATTGATTTGATCTAGTCTCCACTGACTACCGACTATTCCCTAAACTCAAAAGACATTTCTGTGGAAATAAATCTTTGGATGCCACTGATATTATGTGCTGTGTAGACGAGTGGTAGAGGAAGCGTTCAAAAATATTAAAATGTTGAAGCATCGTTGGACCAAGTTCATGGAACTCTATATGGCTACGTCCAAAAATGAGGTACCAAAAAATTTTCTCAGCTACCTCGAAACAGATTAAGCGTGAAGCATATCTCTACACTCGTAGATCTTGTATTATAAATATGGATGTATTAATGATTGAGTAAATTTATAAACAATATAGTATCACAAATAAACTACAATATTTTGATCAAACAGTATGGATATTAGTTAATTAAATGTAAAGTATGTATTCTTCCTCCAAATTTATTTCACCACTAGCTTCCTTCCGAAATAATATATCTCCCGATTTATATAGCAAGTCTAAAAGCTGATTTACGGTATAGCCTTCAAAACAGCATAGACTGCTTCACCTTTGGCACAATATTCACTGGATTGTTGAGGTGTTTCGAAATCGTAAGCTTAAATACATCTTTTCATTGTTCAGAACAACACGTTTGATAACAGATTAGTAGTCAGAAATAATGATAGTACAAACGTTATACATCGTTTCTTCTAGAAGAAATTGAACGATTTCGAAATCAATCCTGATGAAACACGTCTAAAACGCATATGGTCTTTCAAAATTACTTGTCTCTATCCAAATATAAATCCCAGTATCATTTACAAGATGTCTAATAGTTAATAAACGAATTTTAAACACGACATTTCTTATTCTTTATGTGGTTTTCATCAGTCGACATCGAAGGTCATAAAGATCGCTCTTCATCTTCAAGACGACCTCTGCCTTCTTTGAATAGTTTATAATACCTGAACATTCTTTCTGCTCTTGACATATGCTTGTCAGTAACATTTTCGTGACAATATTCTATTAGTCAAACAAAATTTTATAGAAATTCCTTTCTCAAAAAGAACAGTTATGAAAATCGTAGAAAATGATAATGATATGAAATTTTGTACAAATGTCAAAAACAATGCTGCCAACGTAGAAAAAATACTGAATTCTATCAAATCAACCCGCTCCCTTTAATTGATTTTTTTTTTTTGATAACAGTAGTATGTATGTACAAGGTTATCAAAGTTCATGGAAAATCGTCAGGTAGAGTCATTCTATGATTAATTCTTAGTCAAAGATCCTAATACAGATTATCGTATTGTCATTAATTAGGCCATATGAATTGAATTGTAGTGTAGATTTGGCGACATGGTATAAAACCATCAATAAATCAGTAGGAATCATATGACAAAATACAAATTATATTTAAGTCCAATGAAAATAACAATAATAATGATAATTAACGTAACCTTGACTGAGAACAAACATGCCTGTTTCACGAAGTCTCTGATCCAATAATCGAAATGTATTGGTAGATGTATGCTGCCCGTGTGGATACCGTATTGCATATTCGTCTTTTGCCAATGCGCATTTCCATTGCAAAATCCAGACACCATATGCATATCAGAATTATTCATTGGAAATGAGCATTACAAATTGCTTGGGATACTACAAAAATAAGGTGAGTAATGAGAACGAAAATAATGAACATTAAACTGATAAATGTCAAAGTTCGACAAATAATTATTTTTATATTAATCTGGAGTAAAATTGCCATATGTATTTGATCGTTAATATAAAAATATTGGCATAAAACGATTAATTACACTAACGTAGTGTTGCATAATTCTGTTTGACAGTAAAAAACGTGCTTTTCCATAGAAAAATTCAAAGAATTCGAAATATTTTTTATCGCTTGTTTTCAATATTGATATTCTCGTGTGTCTTAACGACTGGCAATACATTTTTGTAATATAATTGTCAACTTAAAATTAGTCATTGAATCATTCTGTTTTCATTTGAAAGTGAAAAATTGATGACATTAATTGGAAAAAATCATATCGCTCAAATGGCCACCTCCCGAGTTGATGCATAATTGTACTCGTTTTACGGCATTTTGAATTGTTGTGCCAAAACATCTAGCTCCAAATTGGCGATTTCTTCTTCAATGTTAGCTTTCAAGACTTGCAAGGTTCGTGGTTTGTTGTGGCCAGTTCAAATCTCCGAAATGGGAGATCACTCGACCTGGAAATGGGAAATGCCTCAAAATCTCCATCGTCGCCCGAGCTGTGTGAGCGGTTGCTACGTTCTGTTGAAACTAACAATGATCGAGACCCAATGCAGCAACTTGAGGCAAAAAAAACTCGTTTAGCATCTGCCTATAACGCTCACCATTTACGGTTACGGTGGTGCCATCGGCGTCTTCAAAAAAATAAGGGCCAATCACTTTTTTACGGCAAATGCCCCACCAAACAGTCACTTCATGCATTTCATGTGGATTCTCTGTGCCCCAAAAACGCAAATTTTATTTGTTAACATAACCACTTAAATGGAAATGGGTTTCGTCCCTCATTATGACTTTCGATACGAAATCATCCTCTTCTTGCATCAAGTTTAACAGAGTATGGCAGTAAGTTAAGCTTGTCCGATGGTCAGCAGACAGCAATTCGTGAACAGTTTGCACATTGTAGGGCAGCTTTTCAAATCTTTCACCAAAATTCGTTGCAATGAACGCACAATTAAGCATCAGCAGACGATACTTAATTGTGCGTCTCGTTGATGTTTGTGGATTCTCTCTGACATCGTCGGCAACAGCAGCGATGTTCTCGATCAAACGGGCAATACGAGGCCGGCCACTTCTTGCGACATCTGTAGTGGACCCATTTTGTATGAGGCGCTCAGCCAAACGCTTAATTGTTCGAGCACATTCAATACGACGACGAGGAAAACGACGACGAAATTCACGCTGCGCTAAAACAAGAGACTGAAAATTTGTCAAATAAGCGGTAACAAGAATTCCACGTTCTTGAGGTGTGTATCGCTCCATGGCTTATTGACAGCTAATTCTCTATATATCTACATCATAAATGTCAACGCACAGTAACATTTGGCGCCATCTGCAAAAATGGCAACCAATTCAAATTATGACATTACTTTTGCGCCACCTGCGTTACCTGACGATTATCCGTAAATTTCTGATCATCGTATATAAATAATACATTTTCCATATTTCTATATTATAAATGTTCATTCAACATGTTTTATTCATTTCATAAAGAAAGGATAATTTACTTTACTCATACTTAAACCGTTGAAGTAAACAGAATCGTCTGTGCCAATTAGTATAGTACTGACTAATTCAATTAAGAAACTCTCAATTTTTGACGAGCAGTCGGCAAATGCGAAGTTTAATTCACAAATATTCCTGTTTTTCTTATTTTAGACGATCCCGAATCGAACATAAAAAAAAAGCACACCACCAAGATCCCGACGGAAAAATTATATTACATCAAATAGCAATCACTGGGTCTCAATCAGCGCTTCGCCTCAAAGATTGATTATAGTTTCATTCATTTAATTCGTTTGAGTGTTTTACACTTCTTTTTCAGATTGGTCGGTAAGGTTCCTTGGCTCATTCCGACTGAAATGTCGGGATTACGAGAATGAGGTATTAGAGATTGGAGAGTCTCGGAATGGATAAGAAAACCGAACGGAAGGGGAAATGGTTTGAAGAGAGGGCAAGAGTTACGTGTCAGGATAAATTATATCGGGTAGACGTTGTCCTTCGCACTTGGCATCGGGGTACTGAAATATTCACGGCAAATCGTAAATGCGGTCGGACTTTTCCAAACGACTTGACAACGGATATTGATCGAGCTATTAAGAAGTTTGCTAGATGATAACTACAAATTCGATGTCATTTCTCATCTACTTGATACTTTATGTCACGAACAATATTAACAACTCGAAGCTGATGTATATATTGTTAAGAAAATGTTTGTGTGTATATATGTTTATGTTATTTTTGAAATGTTTAACTGCGTGAAAACTATTAAAAATATATACGAGGGTAGTTTGACAAGTAGTGAGAATGGAAAAGAAAAACGAATTTTTTAAATACAAAATAATTTTTAATTCTCAAAATATTCTCCTAAAAGAGCAATACGCGCTCTAATTGGTAAAACAAATGCACTGTAATTTAGGTTGCCTATTTATAAGTTTACATTCCGATATTTAGATAAATCGGTTGATTAGTTTATTTTTGACAGCTGATTGAAGAAGAAGCAACACGTCGTTTTGTTAAAATGGAAAAAGCAGAGTATTGTGCGGTGATTAAATACTTCGTAATTAAGGGTATGAAAGCTACCGAAATAAAAGATGAGTTACAGGAAACATTAGGAGAATCTGCTTCATCAACCGCCACAACAAGTAGATGGGTAAATGAATTTAAACGTGGTAGAACAAGCTGTGATGATGAAAGCGCCCAAAATCGTGACTTCTAGGGAAATGATTATAAAAATCCATAATATTATTACGCAAGATCGACGACTCAAAGTGAGAGAGATAGCAGACATGGTAAACATTTCAATAGAACGCGTACACCACATTTTAACGAAAGAATTGGGCCTTTCCAAGCTTTCGGCAAGATGGGTGCCGCGATTGTTTACGACTGATCAAAAGTTCACTCGTTTGCGCATTTCCAATGAGTGTTTGGACCTTTATAAGCGGAATCCGGTTGATTTTTGTAGGCGATTTGTTACTTGTGATGAAACTTGGATACACTACAGTACACCCGAAACTAAACAACAGTCGAAGCAATGGTTAGAACGTGGTTCTGCACCTCCAAAGAAAGTGAAAACGACTTTATCGGCAAACAAGGTGATGGCATTAATTTTTTGGGATTCAAAGAGCATTTTGCCCATTGATTACCTTCAGAAAGGTGCCACAATAAACGGACAATATTGTGCAGAACTTCTACAAAAATTAAATGTTGAGATTCGTGATAAACGGGCAGGAATGGCAGAGAAAAAGATTCTGTTTCACCAAGACAACGCTCCCTCGCATAACAGGTTGCACAGTTGCGATGTCCAAAATCCACGAGTTGCATTTCCAATTAGTACCGCATGCGCCTCATTCGCCGGATCTAGCCCCTTCCGACTTCCACCCTTTTCCAAAATTGAAAACGGCACTAGGTGGAAAGAAATTTTCGTCTAACGACGAGCTTATCATCTTCGTAAATGAGTATTTTGCAAGCCTTCCGGAATCGCACTTTAGAGATGGCATAAGGGCATTGGAGCAGCGTTGGATTAATGTATTGCTCTTTTAGGAGAATCGAATTGAAAAATAAAAAATATTTTGTATTTAAAAATTCGTTTTTCTTTTCCATTCTCACTACTTGTCAAACTACCCTCGTATTTTCAATCATTTAGTCAATTTATGTATTAAAAACACACACAATACAAACAATAATCAGAAGATGATACAAAGAATCATATTTTTATACAAGGAAATGATTTGAACATTTTCGAATTTTAATCATTATAATACCTGTTATATTCTATTTGGAGTTTAATTAACGATGGTCTTTATTATTTATTTACCCTCATTTGAAATGCATACATCACATATACCTACGAAAAGTGTTTAGTAAACAATTTAAACAAACATTCTCTCTTAGTAAATTAAATGTTTCCAGACAAAGCTTTTTCGGGAATTGTTTTCTTTTGTTGAACACAAATGAAACCTTCTATTCGAAATTCTACAAAGGCTAGCGATAAGAATGAGAGTGAAAAGATACCTAAAGACCAAAAGAAAATAAAAGGACTTAATACATTTTGATAATGTCGTTATTAAAGGATGGTTCATTTATGTAACACACTAGCCCTGTTCTTACAGTTGTAGATGAAATGTATTATAGTGAAGTAGACATCTTTAGTAGCCCATAAAATTCAGATTTGAAAGTAATATATAATCTTATATAAATATATAGTATATGTATAAGTTTTTAAAGCTATTTAATTAATAGTATTAACTTATGATTACTTTACATACTTTTTTTATTATGTTGGTCAGTTTATTCAACTATACATTTTGCTCTTTTGTGTTTGGGTATTTTGACCAAAAGCAGGTAATAAAATACTCAGTTTTTATTATTAACGAAGATTCAGAAGGGGGTTTCCTTGTTATTCAAGTTATTTATTTTCTCTCCTTATAACCCACAAAACTCACAAAACACGTTTACATTTAATGTCGCCTTGAATTAATTTTGAAATCACAATAATAATAACCCAAAATAAAATAAATCTTGATTTCTTATTTGTGTCAAAAAGTAAAATAACAATTAGCATGGAATACATTAGTCATTTGGTACACACATGGCTATCATCCGTCTAATAGTGCATGTCCACAACTTTATGTGCAAATTTTAAATAAAATTTTATTTGAACGCGGTACAACTGTATACATACATAGGAGTTACAAGCAGGAATGGCAAAGAAAAAGATTCTGTTTCACCAAGACAAAGCTCCCTCGCATACCAGCACAGTTGTGATGTCCAAAATCCACGAGTTGCATTTCCAATTAGTACCCCATGCGCCATATTCACCGGATCTAGCCCCTTCCGATTTCCCCCTTTTTCCAAAATTAAAAACGACATCATTACTTGTCAAACTACCCTCGTAGTTTACTATCCTGATTCACGTATCAAAGTTAACTGGTAAAATACAAACGAAAAATCAATTTAAAAATTTAGATTCAAATGAAATTAAATTAATTAAAAAAATTTTAAATGTTAAAAATTAGTTCTTTGGTTGTAACATAAGAACCTCGGACATTTTACCGTTAAATATAATTAAATCGATTTGGTGAAAGCAAATATTTAAAATTTTTAATACGTGTTCTCGTATTCTCTCTTCTAAATGTTGTGTCTGTTCTATCGTGTCTTCAGGCTGAACCTACTTTTTCACCCTGTGTCCTAATTGAAATAAAACACCATTTAATGTATTTTTATTTGGTAACACATGATACATACGTAGATATAATATAAATAAAACTAGACTAGAGTAAACTGTTACTAGACTAAAGTGAAATTGACTGCTGGGTCCTTTGGGGGTCTTGGGTTGCCTAAATCATAAAAATTTGAGAGTAATAAATTGTACATTTATGGAAAATACGCATAGTGTTTTGTAGTAAATTTTGTGGTGAGTAATGTCGTCATATTGATGTGTCATTAGTGTTATGTCAGAACTATTATATATGCGAGCGTTTATGTGGGCCTGAGAATATTTGAGGTTCAAGTCGGGGGATTTTCGTGGTTCGGAATTACTGAGAAGTATTTTCTTAATAGCTCATGCATGAAGTCAGGAATTGTAGAGATTTGTAGGTCGTGGCGTAGAGCGGCGTTTCTAATGTACCAGGGTGCACCTGTCATAACTCTGAGTGTTTTATTTTGAATAACCTGAATTCTCTTGATGTGTGACTTCGCAGCATACCCCAGACGGGAGCTGTATACATCATGGTTGGTCTGATGGCGACCTTGTATACCATCGTCTTCAACTTCAGCTTTAGTTTGCTTGTGAGGTGCAGAAGTGGATACATCTGTACCATGGCTGCCGTTCCTCTGTTGATCATGTTTACCGTGTGGTGTTTTCAGGCCAATTTCTTGCCCATGGTAACCCCCAGGTATGTTATCTTCTCTTCCCATGAGATGGGCAGGTTATTTATCTGCAATTTTGGAATCTGGAGTTTCTCCTTAGACCTGCTGAAACATATAGCAGAACTTCGGAACATTACTGGTTATTCTCAAGGTGGTAAACCAGTCCTCAAACGCTTCAAGTGAGTTCTGCAGTCTCCTCGCAGCAACACCTATATTGGCCTGCTTGCACGAGCTCTCTTCTAAATCTCTGCTTCTGTGCCTTATACATCCAGCGCCGCACCTTTTCGACACTCTCTGGACGTAAAACAACTATTAAGATTAGCCGGCTCAATTTGCAGACAACCAATACGTTAACCGCGTCATCGGTTCAATAATTCTATTTCTCTGGTCTGACGTGTAGATTTCTTGTCGTTGTTCATGGTTATTTCATCTTGGTTTTCGGGCTGAAACCGCATCCTCGGTACTTCTATTGCCAAAATTTCGCCTTCACTTACACGATATATTTTGAGAACTTAACTGCTGCATTGAAACTTTCTCAGTGCTTTCATAACTTTGCCAATAATACCTCCTTTTCCATTTTCCATTTTCCAGATTTCCACCTGTGCTATCGAGAACAGCATCGTTTAAGTGCATATCTTTTTAACAATCCGTCTATGGTTTCACATTTCTCTGATTCTTTATTATTTGTTCTTATTATATTTACTGTTGATTTGTACGTCCTTCATACATACATACATGCATGTTAATACAAAGTTGAACTGAACAGAATTTAAATGTACGTTTATAGCAAGAACATCATTGATTTAATTAATTATTACATGTTTAATTATACGTTAGATAACTAAATTCCATTACGAACGAACAAGTTTGCGAATCTAACAGCAAATTCTCACTTAATCTGGTCAAAATTTCGTCTAGTAAGTTAACCTCTGCGCCGTTATATGTGGCAGACACAAGCTGACAAATGGAAGGGAACGCCCAATGACCGTCAGATAAATGAATTATCCCCAGATTATGCATAATTTCCGCCTTTGGCGGACTTCCGCATTCTCCACTGCCATCCTTTGTAAAAATAACGGTCCGAACTATGAAATTTACTGCATAATCGACCTAAGCAGGTCCACAGAAATTAAATTATTTTTAGGTACAATTAGCCACCTTCAATAATTACACGACAGATGTGACTTTATTCTCTGATATTGTTAAATTTACCTTTAATTAACATTTTAACTTGTGAGCATAAGTTAATTTTAACTTATTTCATATATTTTATATAGAGTTATGATAATTACACTTATATCGTGTATTTTACACGAGATTGTGGTTAAGTAAGATGCGAATTTACTATCTTAATATTTCTGCAATATTAGGCAACAATGAGGCGCTGTAATAGATAAAGGATGACACCAAAAATAAGTAGTTTGACAATAGATTCTAAGGAAGCCAATGATATGAATGGTGAGATGGTGATTGTAGATACAAATGCACAGTAAAACCTTGAAAAAATACGTATCTTTACTCTAGAATAATAATTTTAATTTTAAGTAAGAAAAAAGAAAACAAACTTTTTATCAAAAAAATTATTTTAATTTTCAACAGAATATCCTTGCAGCTATTACATACATTTGGTCTACCCACATTCAAGTCTCTTCATTTGCCCAACAAAGTAAGCTTCATCAAACTGTTCAAAATATGCGTTAGTTCAGTAACTAACTCCTCACTCGACCCAAATCTCTTGCTACCGAGACAAGTTTTAAAATTGTGGAAAAAAATATCTGAAGAGGCCAATCTGACGAATAAGCTGGATAAGTCTAAGGATGCATAGTATCTACCTCTTATCATTTTACCTCTCAAACATAATAATCACTGAAAAGTATCCCACTGCAGTCCTAAAAAGTAGTAGTCATAATCTTTTATGTCGAGTGTAAGGTCTTTGTCTTCTTTGGAACAATTGTTCTAGTCTACATTGTTTTGATTGTCACTTCATTTCAGGTGTATGATGCTGTACTCGGCTTCCATCATCCAATTAATTGGCGTTTTTCAAACCATGCTTAACTTCGCTAAATTACTCATCTAACATCATATCATGTACTTCTTTAATCTTTTTTGGAATACATATGTCTTTTGGACAATCACTACGTTATTCATCAACTATAACATTCGCGTTTAAACTCAGATGTCCATTGTTTAGTGGTTGCGATCGATGGAGATTGGACCCCTAAACAGACTACAGCTCAGCTTTGATTTCGTCGTTTGCTTTATACTTTGAAAGTAAGAACTTAATCACTGTTCGGTACTTAACTTAACAGTCAAAGAAACACCAATGGCAGCTTACGATTCTTAGATACTTTAATAACTATAAATAACCATAAAATAGGAATTTACTTTTTCTAAAGAAAGACCAATTTCAAGAGCGCAAACATCGTAAGCAACTGTTTGAAGTTTGCATTAGAGAGAATGGAGTAGCCAGGCAATTCTTCCAGATAGTCATCCAAAAGAAGAAGCTTTCAGAATCTTCTATGAAGACATGTTTCTTCATGAAATATGCTCTTGGTGGCATATACATGATTAGTTGCTGTCAGGGAGTTTGGGATATAATTCCCAAGAATTGATTCACATGCTAATGCGATTTATTCATCATCATCATTAATAATCTTTTTTTTAATTATAGCAACAAAACTTCTGTAATATAAAATATTTCTGAATTTTTCCTACAGTAAAAACATTTTACACTCTTCCAACAAGGCCATATTAAAAGTTGTCCAAGGAAATTAAAGTAGTGTAAATAGTGTGTTCAGATATTTGTTCACAAAAATGCTTAAACTATAAAATTAAGTTAAATCAACTTTACTTTCAATTTATATGAAATATTCGTTAATTGGTTTGGGCAGCGTATTGAAGCTATTTTATCTTGGAATGCTAATATTTAGATATTCTATAGTTAAAATTTTCTACTCAATTTAGTTTATAACTTTTTCCAGCCCAAAATTGAAAACAAAATTGGTATTGGGGTCAGTTTGTAGAATACATATCTTATATTACAAGTGCTATATTGGTGGTTGTGCTAATTGGTGGTATCGTTCATATGCAATCTATCAAACTGGCTGTTTTTGTTATTTATATTCCACCTTATACTTCTGTTGCTGATTATGAAGGATTATTAGTTTCATTTGAAGTTATTTGTACAAATTATGCCGCCAATATATTATTGTAGGCGATTTCAACCTCACGCGCTTTAATAATCTTAACAACTATCTTTACTAAACTCCTCGATCTAGTACGAATTAATACAATCGTCAAACGTAGACAACGCATTCTATATTTAGCGTTAACGAATATCAAACACATTGTGGCTACACGTGAGTGTATACAGTCTTCCAAGTTTAACTCCTAATGAAAATTATTTTACTTATAATTTCAAAAATGCCAACTCTGTCAATTTATGTAAGGTATTATTGAATATAGATTGATCAATTCTAACTGAATATACAAATACTATTTCTATCCTAAAATATATGATTAATTTATTTGTACCGTTAAAAGGCATTTGTACAAGCTCTTATTCAATATTGTTTATTAAAGAACATGTAAATGACTTGAAGTTGAAGAATAGGTATGGCTTAAACTAAATATAATGAAACATTTTACTGAATTTCTAAAAATATACAAATCTCTACCGCGAAGAACAAAAAGAAATTTCAATTACAATAATTAATTAAACAGAGTACAGGATTCTATAAAATATAATCCTATGTTATATAAAGATTTTATACACAGTAAAAGAGAACAATGTATTCTTTTCTTTTTTAATATGTTGGTTGTTTTGTTTTAATGATAATCTTTACTCTTTTTCATTGGGAGTTTCGACCGTTGAGTTAATGAAACATTTAATTTATATTAACGATGTGTCGGGAGAGGGGCTCTTCTTTTTCAAGTTATTTATTTTCTTCAACCTGCAATACGTTTTACAATTATATATTTTCAATTGTATTCCTTTTTTAAATAAAAAATAAAAACTGTCAATAAAAAAAAGGAAAGATTGTAAAACTTTTCCCAATTTGTCTACCTTGTACTTCTCCCAACGTCTACTATTGACACCCAGAATCGTTTCAGTAGTTAGGGTACTACTGACACAATGCAATACTTATTCGAGAGTCATATCTTTCACAGATTAAAATATCTTAAGAATTCTAATTCTATGAGTAATAACACTATCCCAAGATTCTTGTTTAAAGAATGTGTCTGTGTTCTTGCTACTTCCTTGTGCCAGCTATTCAATTTTGCACTTCGTTCGTATACTTTTCCCAACGTCAGAATGTCCCGTCTTTTGTATTGAATCACTCTGGCCAGCTTTCGCAGTGTTTGGCCGTAAGCTACGGCATTTATGGTGGTACCGTGTTGTATGAAGTCGACCAACAAAACACCATGGCTATCTCAAAACACAGGCGCCATGATCTTTCGCTGGGACAGAGTCTGTTTAGCCTTAGCCCTTACAGGAGAGTGTGTACGCCTCCGCTCTAAGCTCTGTTGTTTCATGTCCCGTTACAATACCACTCAACATGGCGTCGCCTTTTTCGTTATAACGAAGGATGAAGGTGAAAATTCAGCGAACGCTCAAATCTTTTGTTTTTGTGATATAAGTATACGTGCATTTCTTTTAATTCAATTTGTGAACGCAAATTTATTCAGTAAACTTAACATTTTCATCATGGTAAAGTACACGAACGAACAACATCTGCAAATTATAAAAATTTACTACAGAAATTCGGAGTCGGTGACCGCTACTTTAAGAGCGTTAACTCCGATTTTCGGTCGTAATTTTCACCCTAGTATGCTGGCAGTAACAAGTTTAGTGCAAAAATTTGAGTCTACATATTCGTTGTGTGATGTTGCCGTGCCAGTGAGACAACGGGTTGGTCGAAGTGTCGAAAATATCGCTGCCGTTAAAACGTCCGTAGCAAATGATCCATATCAGTCAATTCCAAGGCTTTCTCAAGAGTTGGGCATCGCCCGGACCACTTTATGGCGAATTTTGCGTAAGGATCTTGGTTTACACCCATACAAGATCAAGCTGACTCAAGAATTGAAGCCGATGGACCATTCGAAGCGACGTACGTTCTCCGATTGGTCTCTGGAAAAGATGCGCCAAGATGATCAATTTCATCGCAAAATCATTTTCAGTGACGAAGCTCATATTTGGCTCAATGGGTTCGTCAATAAGCGATAAGCGAAATATGCGTTATTGGTCGGGTGAAAATCCACATGTGCTTCATGAAACACCACTTCATCCACAAAAAATAACTGTTTGGTGCGGTTTGCATGCCAGCGGCGTCATAGGGCCATATTTTTTCGTCGACGATAATGATCGTCACGTTACTGTGAATGCTAATCGTTATCGCGCCATGATTAACGATTATTTTTGGCTCGAATTGGAAGATATAGACTTGGACAACATGTGGTTTCAGCAGGATGGTGCCACAAGCCACACAGCACACGTTACAATCGATTTATTGAAGAGTAAGTTTGATGAGCGTGTTATCTCAAGAAATGGACCAGTCGATCGGCCGCCTCGTTCGTGCGATTTAACGCCTCTAGACTTTTTTCTTTGGAACTACGTCAAGTCATTGGTCTATGCCAACAAGCCGACAACGTTGGAAGAGCTCAGAGCCAACATTGAACGCGAAATAGCAGCCGTTTCGGCCGAATTGTGTGGCCGAGTCATCGAAAATTGGGTCCAACGAATCGACCGCTGCAAACGTGCCCGCGGTGGCCATATGAACGTGGTCGAGTTCCATTCATAAATGTTTTGATTGTACTTCAACCCGAAAATTTTTTTTTAAATATCTCAAATGGTCTGCATTTTATTTTGAGAAAAAGTTGTCAAGTCCTTATTGGGAAACCCTTTATATATATATCTGGTGTAGTTATAAATTTATATTTAGTTTTTAAATGTGAATTGCATACGTTATTTGATATTGTATTGTTCTATAATATAATTTCATATGTCATTATTATTATATTTACAATATTAAAGAAACCAGAAATCATTTAAAATTATTTACGTCAATTCGAATTGATAAACACAAACTCAATTATTCGCAAAATAAAACAAACCATTTCTGTTGATATTAATTACCATTTACAAATAAAAGAGTGCTTGCGATGAAAGCTTTGTGAAAAAAACATTATATTCGATCACCTAAATCACGCTGATGTATTATCAATTATTGCGAAATTGAAATTCGTAATTGAACAATTTCACCGCCTTTACTACGAGGGACTATTGTGAACGGGAAATTCAATTTAAGCCAAACATTTTTATTTGGAAACAGCACATTCTACCAATAAATTCGACTACATGAATAGACTTCCAAATAGGTAGCTATAATGAAGATAAAGGCAAAATAATGATATGAATATTAACAAGGTTTTTGCTGCTGCAGAAAGGATGTCTGTACGGACATGGTGTTCTCGATATCTGGAGCCAACTCTAGGAACCTTTAACAGATTCAAAGGATCGTATTGACATTTTACGGATTTGATATTCTACTATATGTAATAGTCGTATACATATTCGAGGCGCAAGGAATATTTATATGTTTCTTAAAACGATGGAAAGAAAATGATTTAAAAATACTATTTATGAATATCTATTAAGGCAACTTTATAATTTAGACATATACGAGTACATACATATTGCTGTAATATAATTTAAGAACTTTTACTTGTCCTCTTGCTTTATTATTTATAATATTCTTATACAGCATAATATTTATTTAAAGTTGAGACTTTTTATCAAATTCCTTTCTAAAATGTTTCAAGGGCTGAGCTGAGTTTTTTTCAATCAGGCCTAACATCCGGTTAACACAACATTCAGATAAATAAAACGGTATATTAGACACAAACAGACTATTCATATATAAATGTGTTTCAAATTGCGCGGTTTTTTTTAAGAATAAGTAAAATATAGATGGCGCACTGAATTTGCCTGGGTATTTGACCATTTAAAAAGTGTGATGTATGATATTTATAAAAATGGCTTCGTACACGGTACAACAACGCGTTCAAATTGTTGAATTATTTTATGAAAATCAGCATTCTGTGAAAAGAGTTTTTAGAAAATTACGTGAATTTTATGGTTTACATAATCGTCCATCTGAAGGCACTATTGATCGAATTATTAAAAAATTTCAAGAGACCCGTTCCATGGAAGATAAAAAAAGTGAAAAATACAGTTGTAGTAGTCGTTCACAAGAAAATATTGGTTTGGTTCGTGAAAGTGTAGCTAGAGATCCTGAAATGTCCATTAGTTCACAATAACCTGGACTCTGAAGCTCTGAAGGCATATAAGGTTCAAATAACACAGGAACTGAAGCCATTAGATCATTTAAAACGTAGTTCATTTGTCAATTTCATCGATGAACAACCAGCGTAAGATTTGATCCGGCCCACAAGACATTGTCGTATTATTTGATATCTAATAACTATCATTAAAAATTATGAACACTATTTTAAAATGCACTACTTTTAAACGCAGCCCGCGAAGGTATTTGCACATTAAAGTTTGGCCCACAACATGTCAAAAGTTGCCCATACCTGCTGTAAATCGTCTCTACTATTTTAGACATTCTTTTGAACGAGAAATAATTAATCCAGTAAAAAATCAGTTTGATGAAAATGATATGTTACTTTGTTACTTTGTTGAATACTGAAGGCGATAACTTAAGAGTTATTATAAATATTATATGCAATTAAGAGTTATCTTTTTGTATTAATTTTACTGATTCAAAAAGACTTTCCAAAATATCGTTATGATAAAAAGACACTTCTGGATAAAACAGCAATTTTTTAAATAAAATAATAGCAAATTTCTGTTATAACTTAAAATTGATTCAGCAGATTATAAGGTCTCGGTAGATTTTTTGCTTCCAAGATTTTTCTTGCATCTATACGTTTCATTTGATTCACCGTTTCCTCTTCAAGTCGTCGTCATGAATTTTTGCGCATATATTATATAATTATTCTGTTCCTCTTTAAACAGTTCAAAAATGTTACAAAAGCCAGTCCGACATAATCTAATTTATTTATTTATAATTTATACATATTCTTATACACTTAACATCAATTTAACTTTACTTTTAGCATAATATAATAATAATATTCTACATTAATCAATTGTTATAATCTAAAACATAAAACATGAAATCACAAAACATCACTGAACAATATTTAAGTGAAACATTGAAACACAACCTACAAAAGTTAACTACCTTAGAAAACTATCTCAACACTTTTACGCATTTCTATGGACAACTTCGACGTCAAATTTATTTGAACGCGCAGTACTTACTAAATTGTGCTTCGAAACTTTCTTCTCCACGTGCAAGTATTTTGAACATTTATAAACACAATACAAGAATTTCTTATTTTATCCGAGAATACTGTGTACAACGTTTCAAACTCAAGGAGATAATATTCTTTTTTATTATATCAGCCATGAAAAAGTTAACATATTGAGGTTACTTTACGGAATATAGAAATTCAAAGTTTAAAGTAGATATAAGTATACCTCGCAAAGTGGATGAACTTTTTTTTCTTTTTCTGGTTGTAAGATATAGATAACTTTTCTCGTTTTAGAGAAACTTCGGCGGTGTGAAAATCAGCCTTTTGTTAAACGCGAATCATGAGTTTGCCCTTCTTATGTCTTATGTATGGGAAGGACGATGATCTTAGTGTGTGCATACTAATTTACCTAAAAATGTGAATTTTGATCAATAAATAATAAGTAGGAACATTATTGTTGCATAAGTATTATTTAAATATACTTTATTGGAATTTATTGTACACAGTCTATCGCAGAGAAAACCGAACTACTTTAAAATAGTAATTTTTAGTGACGCCATATATTTAAAAAAATACGAGTCAGTAAGGTAGATCTTTCATCAATGTTGTCACAAAATATCATGACATTTGCATCATTAGAAACAGTGAAATTGCACATAAAGTAACAGTGTGTATTTGGCATTTATCGACAAATAAATTTTGAACAAAGAGTAAATATCAAGTTCTGTTTTAAACTCGGTAAATCGTTTACTGAAACGTTTAATTTGGTGCAACAAGTGTGTGGTGATGCATAGTTTTCACGTACGTGTGTGTATGAGTGATTTCAACGATTTAACGGTCGTACAGACATAAATGTCGATTAACATCCTGATTCAAAAAAATTGTGGTTAGAGAAAGTTACATCGAACTTGTGCATGAATTTATCAGAAGTGAGCCTAAATTATCATTGCGTTACGTGGGAATGGAATTAAATATTTCCAAAGATTCAATTCTTCGCATTTTGACACAGTATTTGGGACTGAGAAAGATTCGTACAAGCTTCGTACCACACAAGCTAACTGATGATCAAAAATTACTCTGAATTTGGCATTGTACAGACTTGATTAAAGACGCAAAATAGGAAGAAAGCTTCAGGTATTCTATTGTAACTGGTGATAAGATGTGGTATTGTCAATATGATCCAGAGGACAAGCGTCGAAGCTGTAAATGAAAGCATTCAAGCCAAGAAAGACAAAAAAAGCCGTTTGAAAAAGTTAAAAGCGAAGACAATGTTGATTTGTTTTTATGATTCAAAAAGCATAGGTGCACAAAGAGTTTGAACCAACTAGTCAAACAGTCAATGCTGTATATTATCTTGGTGTTATGAAGAGTCTTTTAGGGCGTGCAATGTCGTGGAAATAGTATCTGGCGTTTGTTACATAATAATGCAACATCTCATCGCTCGACGCTTATCACTGATTTTCTAACCACTAATGGCAATTTAACAATCAACCATTCACGGTATTCACCGGATTTGGCCCTCTGTGATTGCTATTTATTCTCCAAACTACATCGACAGCGATAATAAGCTTTTGTTTTTATTTAAAAAAGCTAGGGTTTCTCTGCGACAGACTGTGTATATGACAGACTTAATTCGAATATGTTAAAATAATATTAATATTTCACATGACATCGTATAGGAAAACTGCCCCACGTTACTGTGTCAAATGTTACGTAATAGATTACATATGTGCACAAATCTCATATTTAATGAAATTGTACTTTTGAACAAACATCACTAGTTAACACAATATTTATTACTTGAAATATTTTAGCTGTTTCTGACTATTGGTAACATGCTCATTTTAAATATACAAGCCGATTTTGTTTACCAGATCTAGTTACAGGTAGTCTATGTTAAGAAAAGAAGAAACGTGTACGTAGTAAGAAAAAAATTTAAAAAATAAGACTAATTATTAAGTTCCAAAAAACTTTTTTAAAACTTTTCCCTTATTTGTAGACTTAGAAACATGCGGTTTTGCAATATGACGCAACAATGAATTGTAGGAAGCTTCTTGTTGCTGCATGTTGAGACATATTCATAGGTGCATAGTAGCCGCCACGCCATGTCGATGGGCTCAGTTATTCATTAGCAGTGAGAGTGTAAAGTGCTTGCGATGGCATCGTGGTCACGAAATGAGATACGGGCAGTTTTGCGTTATTTCGGGCGTGGTTTAAACATAGACCAGTGCTTCGAAGAAATGACTCTTGCACTAAGTGATGTTTGTCCACATCGCACAACGATATTCAGGTGGTATAGAGAATTCCAAAGGGGAAATTTTACTGTGGAGGATGCTGAGAGGCCGGGAAGGCCACGAACGTCAGTTACTACTGTGAGAAAATGCTTGGCGAGGACAGGCGACTGACCTACCAACAGATAGAGGGTACTTCAGGCCTAAATGCACCAGCAATTCGTTCGATTCTGCATGATCATTTGCACGTGAATAAACTTTGTTCTCTGTGGGTGCCGCATCGGCGGACGGGAGATGCTAAAAAAGTTTAATAAGAGACAATCTCGGTATGTGAACATCGTGACAGGTGACGAGACTTGGCTATACTTTTACGATGTGCCGACCAAAGTTCAAAACAAAGTTTGGGTAAAGAAGAAAACGATAGTTGCATTTTTCAAATCGATTGGAATTGTGGAACGCGTCGTTTTAGACAAACAGAAGACAGTCACAGCTAAGTGTTATACTGAACAGTGCCTGCCTAAAATCATTGGATCTATGAAGAACCTGCGGCCAAATTCAGGAATGGACACCTGGTTCCTCCATCACGATAATGCTCCAGCTCATCGCGCCAAAGCCTGCACCGAATATTTGACCACGACAGGATTAAAACTTCTCGAGCACCCTTCCTACAGTCTAGATCTTGCTCCCTGCGACTTTGCACTATTCTCGCATGTGAAGATGAAGCTAAAAGGGAGGCGGATTTTCAGTGATGAGGACCTTCTGCGGACTTGGGACAACGAGTGCGCTTTACTCCCTAGTGAAACTTGGCAGAACTGGTTTAAAGATTAGTTTCGGAGAATGGAGAGGTGTATTGAGTGTAGAGGAAATTACTTTGAAAAAATTAAATGAATGAAGCTGTATTGTAAAACTTTCCTAATACCCTGTGTTACACTCCCTATATATAATAATTTTTTATATCGTTTTTAAGATTAATTTATTTAATTTAAAATACAATTCGATCTTGAATTCCTAAATTATTATACTGTCATTATTTGTCCGGTCCTTGTATATATATTCAGATGCAGAGTCCCTTTTGTGTTAGTCACGTACAATGGTCAAGGTTGCAATAAACACCGAACTCAGGTACCAAAAACTGTACTCGAAGTTACAAAACTTTTCACTAAATTCGATATCAACTTAGTTATATTGATTTTTAAATGCAATTCGCGATTCCAATACCAATCCCAATTTGGTATTTCTTTTACACAGAATACACGTCTACTATTCTGTGTAGATAATTTGCTTAATGCTTATATTGAAATTAAAATCAATTTTAATGTAACTAATTCGTTTCCCGCCCAAGTGGTAGCGTGCCTGTCCCTGTTTGCTATTGGTTAATTCAAACATGACACGCACACATAGCCCCTCAACCTAAGGGTTCCTTATAAAAACCATAACCGTAAGAGAACCAGGGCTCTTCGCTTTCTGTCGTCATTAAGACTACACGCGTCTTTTCACGTGTTTGTGCCGCGAACCTTTATTCGCGCTTCTTGTGACCTCGTGTTTAATTCCGCGACCGCGGAACATAAATACACCTTTCCTGATCCAGGATATATACACATACACAAACAAGCAAGTACATACATATATGCACCGCCCGGTGCCCGTTTTAATCTAACCTTTTATTTTATACTTTATTAGCAGCCTTCGTACATCCAGACTTATATTTTATTGCAGCTTTGCTATTACGTTCATCCTATTTTATTTGTTGCTCTAGTTCTTTTTAACTATTTCTATTTACCACATTCAAGCTTTAAGAATTCATTTAACTTGTGAATAAAATTTTAAAGGCATTTCTGTCGTTTTATTCCACTAATAATCTTTCTTTCAGCTTGGCACGCGTCCTGGACTTTTGACGCTCATTGTACACAGCTATTAATTATTAACTCCTTACATTAACATCGAATTAACCGTTATATTTATATATTCATTCATTTCTTTTTACATTCAATTATATTACTTTCTTGTCTTTTATTTGCATTTATTGCAGTGCTTTAGCTAGTCGGACACGCGCTCGTAATAAATTGACTAACCAACACGTGCAAATAAATATTCTCTGTTAAATAATATCCCTATTATTATTTATTAAAACAAAGGAGGTAATAAATTGTCTCAATCAATCAATCAATCATCCACCTTAAATTAAATTTCAATTACATTCTCAATCAATTTTTCATCGTTTTAATTAAAAGGAGGAGGTAATACCTGTGTATATTCAAATCAGATCGATTTACTCGAAAATGTTATTATAATTTAACTGTAAAGACTGTACAAGTATGTAGCAGTTTATGTGTGTATATTTGACTTATTTCTAGAGTATGTATGTCACGGAGAAGTAATTTTGTTGTAATATCTGTTATTATTATTATTATTACTATTATTATTAAAAAATATATCAGAATTCATTTTAATATTTTTTCCATTTTCTATTGTAATATCGTAATTTTCCCAAATTTATTAATTTCATCTATTGAAACAATTGAGACATGTTTATGAATATTATCTTTTTAATTCGCGAAAGCATCTGTTTAAATGGACACATTCGAAATTCCAACAAAGCCACAAGCAAATAAACAGAAAAAAAGAAAAATTAATAATTCTTAAGTGTAAGATAATATACAGGCAAATAAAGAATGAAGTCAAAACAATATTTTTGGAGTTAGCTTCTGTCAAAGCATCTCGTTTCAAAAAAAAAAATAATTTAAGAGAACAGTGTCGACGCAAATTGTTCAGAAATTATGGAAACTGGAGGGTCCATTAAACGGAAAAACACAATTACTCATAACAAAATTGCCTCAATAAAAATACCATAAAAAATAATAATTTCGTCATGCATCTTCACGTCTAATAAATCCCGAAATATAGGTTTCACTTTTTTACGATTCTTTTTTTTTACGGCGCACTCCAAAGGCAATTCGATTTTCCTTTCACTTCGGGGCATAAAAATGACAGAACGAAAAAGAAATTCTTAATTTCCTTTTTCTCTTAATGCCTTACTATTGCGTAATTAGCGGTTTAATTCCTCGAATGTTAAAAATTCGGATAAATAAAGTCCCATCGTTGGATGGACGAACCCGACGCAAAAACTGATGAGAATAAAAGAATGGTCGGCGCGATATAAATTATGAACCCCGGCGAGGAAAGGAAAGAAAGAGAATTGATGGTAGCGACAGCTTATTAAATGGGCTAGTTAATCAAATTTTGATTAATGATTCCCTGGTGCGTTTTAACAACTGAAAACAAGAATTTTCGGATAATCAAGAAGAAAAAAGAACGCCGACGACGCCTCATATTTGTTATGAATCATTTATCGATAAACGACTTCCAATTACAGATTTAAATATTAACAAAAAAGATAGCGAAAGTCATATATTAAGTACACTGATTGTAAATGATTTACAATTTAATTTAAAACGAAGGAAAAATTAAAAATACAAAAGAAATATTTAATTATTATTGTGATAAAGGTATCCATTCCTATGGTATGTGAATAGTATTCTAATTTACACTCATTTTTACTCTACCGTTTGAATTTATTATTTATATATAAAATAGAAAATAACACAAGATCTACGAAGGGATTAAACACGAGTGCAAAAAATATATAGACTAGTGCAAGCACAAACTGTAATAATTACAAAGCAAAATCTGTTGTTCGAACAACAATGTGGCAAAATAGAACTTTCAGAAACAGAGAAAGAATTACAAATATCGAAAACAAAAAAGTTGTAAAAAGTTTGTGTGAAAATTGCTAAAAACAATTCCATCATTTAACTAATAATCAGAGAAGAACTGCAGCCAATAATATTATGGCCAAGTTTACACCAGCCTGCAGAACAGAAGCAACATCAATATAAAAGGTATTTCAAATTTCACGGTTTTTTTAAAGAATAAATAAAACACATAATTTGCATTCACTTTCAAAAACTTTTTATAGGTAAGTGAAGTATCAGTTACGACGTTTATATGCGAACAATAATATCTGCCAAATGGCCTCCTCTTACAGCTCCACAGACGTCCACTTTTTTGTTAAAATTTTCAATGACATTTTCACATAATTGAGGCTCTATCTCACCAATGACACGAATAATTTTATCTTTCGAAGCAGGAATTGACTGTGGATTGTTTTTATAAATCTGACTTTTCACATAACATAGTCTAACGGTGCTAAATCACATGACCTTGGTGGCCAATTAACATCACCGTTTCTTGAGATTACACGTCCAGGAAATTTATCTCTCAATAAATCAATTGATTCGTGTGTAAAGTGAGGTGTAACGCCATCCTGTGGAAACCACATATCCTCTAGATCAATATTCATTAATTCAGGCCACAAAAATTTGGTTATCATCCGACGATATCGATCACCATTGACAGTTACAGCTTCGCCAACAGCATTTTTTCAAAGAAGTAAGATCCAATTACACCACCTGACCATAATCCACACCAAACAGTAACTCGTTTAGAATGCATGGGTTTCTCATGAATAATTCGTGGATTTTCCTCCCCCCAGATACGGCAATTTTGTTTATTAGCATAGTCACCGAGTTCAAAATGTGCCACATCGGAAAACATTATTTTTTGAAAAAAATCAACTGATTGTTCATTGATGAAATTAACAAATGAACGACGTTTTAAATGATCTAATAGCTTCAGTTCCTGTGTTATTCGAACCTTATACGCCTTCAGAGCTAAATCCTTGTGTAAAATACGCCATGTTGTTGACCCACTAAATCAAAGTTGTTGTGAACGTCGTCTAATAGACATTTCAGGATCTTCAGCAACACTTTCACGAACCAAACCAATATTTTCTTGTGAACGACCACTACGACTGTATTTTTCACTTTTTTGATCTTCCACGGAACCGGTCTCTTGAATTTTTTTAATAATTCGACCAATAGTGCTTTCAAATGGGCGATTATGTAAACCATAAAGTTCGCGTAATTTTCTAAAAACTCTTTTTACAGAACGCTGATTTTCATAAAATAATCCAACAATTTGCACGCGTTGTTGTACCGTGTACGAAGCCATTTTTATAAATGTCATACATCACACTTTTTAAATGCCCACATACTCAGACAAATTCAGTGCGCCATCCATATTCTGCTTTTTTAATTGCAATTTGAAAGCAAAAAATCTTTTGAGTTTTATTAATACATTTAAAAGAACAATTTTAAATATTGAAAATGATTAATATAAAATAAGTTTTAAAAATTAGATTTTCAATGTGGTTCCGTGGTGTAGCGGTTATCACGTCTGCTTTACACGCAGAAGGTCCCCGGTTCGATCCCGGGCGGAACCAGTAGCAATTTTTTTTAGTTTTAAGAAAATTCATTGATTGTCCAAAATAACGTAAATACAACGAAAGTGCAAAATGAACCACATTTTTTACGAAATAGCATCGATTTTTGAGAATTAATACATTTTTGTGTTAAATGAATTTATGTAATTTAATAATTTAATTAATCAGCTATATTTCAGTGTTGCAATTTATATAATTTATCGATACAATTTCGATTGAAAAATTTTCATATTTAAATGAAGCGTTCCCATTTTTTATATTTTATTTTCAATGCTCGCCTGCTTCATGTAGAAGCAATCTAGATTATCTCGAAGTTTTCGTTACCGATAAAAGAAACGGCATGATTAAAAAAAATAAGAGAGACAAAAATTAACTTTATTTGAAAGTTTCAAGGAACATCACAAAAGTTCTATTTCCCATTTGTTTCGAGAAGCTAAGTTTAAATTGCTCTTAAATTCAATTTCTAATTTAAATTACGAAAGTGCTACAGTTTCATGTTGACAATAAGTCAAAGTATCAAACGTATAGTCTTAAGTGTTGTTAAAGTTCATTTTATTGCTGTTTTGATAGTCTTTCGTTAATAAAAATTTCTATAAATACACAACTCACATATCAGTTTCAATTGATTTTTTTACGTCTAGACAGAGGTAATTTGAATAGAATAAATATAGCTATCGTGTGTACATACATAAACACGGGAAATTAGGAACAAGGTATAATAGCTATGTTTCAAAGTTTTTTGGAAAGGTGAACATAATTGTAAGTAATTTAACGTTATCTTAGGTTCATAGGAAATAGAGTGGCGATTTAGACGAAGCTTAATACAGATGTAAGGACCTTAACGATATAAATGTCTTACCTTCCCTTTAAGAGCGCGCGATTCCTTTCTGGTGAACGCGTCTAAGTACTAAGTTTAATTAACTTGTATTGACTTTTCCAACCGCAAAATCAATATCCGTAATAATGAAACATGTTCGGTACCGCTGTGCACCGCTAATAGTTTATTTATTCCTCCAATATGGCATTCACGATATTGAAGCAGACACCTGTAAATCACTATTTTGCGACGTAGAACTTATTAAATAAAATTTGTTAATCCTCTTAAGACAAGTATACGTAGCACATTTCAAAAAGGTGTTGAAAAGTACTTAGCTTTCTATGTAAAATGGTAAAATAAGGGGTGATCCATTTGGAGGTACTTTTTTCATAAATAAAAGAAAATAAAAACTTCAATTTTATCGGGTATTATTATCATACAAAAGAACCATTCTTGACATTTACTTTTTAAAAATTATTTCCTTTAAGTGTTGGCCGTAACTGCGCCTAACATGGTCCATTCTGAACTTCCCATTTTCGATGACACGTCGAGCATTTCAAGTGGCATTTAGCAAATAACGCGAGTAATGTTGGCTTCCAATGGCTCAATCGTATCTGGCTGATTCATGTAGACTTTGGACTTTACGTAGTCCGAAAGGAAAAGGTTGAAAGATGTGATATCAGACGATCTAGGCAGCCATTGCACAGGTCCGTTACGTGAAATTAAATGTTCACCAAATTATTCTCGCAATAAATCCATGCTTTCACGGGCTGTGTATTAAGTGGCGCTGTCTTGTTGGAACCAAATATCGTCGAGATCACGGGTTCCAATTTCAGGCAGCAAATAGTCCGATATCATGGCGCGATAATGCGCGCCATTCGCAGTCAACGTTGCGGACGTCATCATTTTTGTAAAAATATATAACGATGATTCCACTTGCCCATAAACCACACCTAACCTTGGTTTTTGTCAGGATGTAATGGCTTGAAGGTTTTTCCAGTTGCTCTTCACTCCGAATACGACAATTGTTTTCATTGGCAACTTCAACTTCTTTATTGATTATTTGAGTTAGGGCTCTGCTTTTTTACTCTTAGTCCTCAATTTGATTAATCATGACATTGGGTTCTTGTTACTACTGGTGTTTAATCCGTATCTTCACTATCGATTTACATTCGCGGTCGTCTGTATTTTGAGTGTTTTGTTGAGTATCCCGTTACGTGTGTAAGTGTTGGGTGTTCTTATTGACGTAGCCATTAAGACAGAAATAGGCTTCATCGTAGAGAGAGACTAAAAACTGGAAAGGTAACGATTCGAAAAGTCGGCCGCTTAGGTAAAATACGCCAAATTGTGGCATACGACAAGCCAAACTGTTGAGATATACGTCGAATCAATTCTGCACAGCCATCGCGTACACTCTCAGATACCATCGCTATATTACAATATTTTCTTCACTACGTGCTGGATGTGGTCTATTCGATCGCGTATTATCCAGTAACGACAATTGTGTTTCAAATTTTTCGATGGCATAGCGAATTATGCGTTCGCGGGCCGATTACGTAGACCATAAGTTACTCCGAGCGCACGAAACACATTTCTCGTTGAAGGCTAATTTTCGTAATACAGCTGAATAATTTATAGACGTTGCGCCAGGCCGAGTCTTTCCATCATAAAATATCATACAATACTTCACTAAAATAGAGTGAAAGTTTGACACTATTCACCCTTTATCTGTCGCTATTGAAGAAAGTGCATCATAATGAATCACCCATTATATCAAAACAAAATTTAATTTATTCAACATGATATTCTATTGGAATTAAAGTTTGTGACGTATTTTCATACTATTAGAATTGAAATCATCTGTATAACAACAATTTACAACTAATGGGTAGAGCAATGTACATTTTTGTATTGAGCGATGTTTTCTATTCACATCCATCCACTAACATAAGCTCGCATAAACATTTGCGGAACCTCTATAGGATTCGCTTTCTCTAAATTTCCTTTCCCGGATAGTCAGTCGGGGATGCTTTTCTTTCTTGGGAATTTTTTATTTACTTTTCGTTTATTATAAATAAGCATAATTGTTAAAAAAATGTTGCTTACTTTATTATTTTTACTTCCTCAATAAACTTATACGTCAGGTGCAAAGAAATTTAATTTAATCATTAATGGAGAGCGGAAATTTTGTCGGCGCTTCATTAGGAGTGCGTCAAGAAAAGTTGAATTGGTTTCATCGCTGATATGTATGTACGTATTGCGGTGCGCGTCTTCTTTTGGATGTGTTGTATTATGATATTTTGCAACTTGTAATAAATTGTGTACTTATATGTTATGTATAATAGGTCGACAAGAAACCTTGATCTAACACAGTAAATAAGTTTATTTGTGAATTCCCGGATTTAATGTACGATGGAAAAGTGAAATGTTTAATTTGCGATAGAATACTCATGTGCTGGACGAAATATGATTGAAAAAGACACGTGGATAGTGGACAGCACAAAAAGTAAACTGGCGTACGATCGAATGAGCAATTTCTAACCGATCTATGTTCAACACTGATGGTATGCTATTTATTTATATTTTATTCTTTCTGGTATAAATACGCCACCAAGAAATTACCTATTTTGAAAACGTTTAACGGTAAAATTTTGTACCATCCGCTTGCGGACGTATTGAAAATTAAATGGCAATTGGAATCTAAAAATCTCTGATTATGTGTAGACAAAACAACAGATTATAAAAAAATATATTGTTAATATCATAGTTCGTACAATGAAACTTCTTAAACCTTACTAGCTTCCAGAAGAGTACTAGAACGTACTGCCGAAGTTATTTCAAAAGTGGTTTTAAGTGTATTGGAAGAATTAAACACGACGAACTTTTTACGTGTCTTATTTCCTCTATATGTTGTGGCAGAAACGATTTGATGTTATAAATAGCTTAGGCACACAAAAGCTATATTCCTCAAATTCCGTAAACGTATTCGAGAATTTCACACATTTCCGAAAGATATTTACACGTTGGAAAACTCGGTTTGTTACGCTCCGCATACAAATAATAATTCTTTATATCATGTTTTTTAAATTAAGTTATTTAAATTTAAAAATAGTTCGAGTTTCAAGTAACAAATTATTATTTATCTTGATCTTTTTGTGATATATACAAATGCAGGAATCTTTTGTATTCGTCACGTACGTCCGGCTGTAATAAAACAACGTCTACCCGCCGTTTTCTAGGAAGTCGAATATTGCGCGCCAATTTCGAGCGTGCCTGTTCTCGTTTGCTATTGGTTGGTTCATACATGACCAGTATCCTTACTCTTAAGCATACGGGGTGTCTTAAGAGCAGCCGCGTGTAAGACACAGAGACTTTCTTCTCAGAGCATGACAAAGTACACACGTATTCCTTCGACGTGATCGTGAAGTTGTTTTCCCGCGCTTATTGTGCGACCGCAAAATATACCTAACATCCTGGCCCAGGATATTTATACAAACAAAGCGCAAGTATTTTTACGTATCGTCCGATACACATTTTAATCTAACCCTTCTTTTATATTTTATTAAGCAGCCGCATATCGCTAGATTTACATTTTATTACAGCTTTGGTATTACGTTTATCTTGTTTTATTTGTTGCTTAGTGAATAAAATTTTAAAGGCAATCTTGTTGTTTTATTCGCACTAATAATCCTTCTTTCAACTTAGCACACGTCCTAGACTTTTGATGCTCATTGTACACAACTACTAATTATTAACTCCTGACATTACATTCAATTAAATTACTTTCTTTGTATTCGAATTTATTACAACGCTTCGCCTAGCCGGACACGTGCCCGGAATAAATTGACTGACCATCACGTGCAAGTAAATATTCTCTATTAAATATCTCTATTATTATTTATTAAAACAAAGGAGGTAATAAATTGTCTCATTCACACATAACAACAACAGCATTCGCTCATTAAACAAAGGAGGAGGTAACAGTTTAAAGGCAGTATTTAATTATTTTTTGCTTTTCCAAAACATTAAATCTGTGATTTTAGAGTTTGATCCAAGAGAAAGATTCCCGTTTCATAAATTATAATATATACTATATATTTTATTTTATTTATCTACTATCAAGCGCACGCCTCTAGTGCACCAACCAAATTCCTCACTCTAATCATCTTTTGTCAAGGAAATTAACTTGATAAGTTACAAATGATATTTAATTTATTCATTCATTTATTTGAATAAATACACTTTTTCTATTCAGCTCTATATAGGTATTTTTAGTCAGAACGTAATGTCCTAGGCCTACATGCGACAATTCCTTCAAATGCAAATGGCTTTCGCAGATAACAAGAATGTATTGAGCGATGTTTTCTATTCACATCCGTCCACTAACATAAGCTCGCATAAACATTTTCGGAACGTCTTAACCGCTAAAGTATTTGCTTTCTCTAAGTTTCCTTTCCCGGGTAGTCGGTCGGGGATGCTTTTCTTTCGATTTAGTTCCAGTACAGATTTAAGAAACTGATAGATCACCTTATTTTTTCGCTTTCGTCTCGAATACTTCCAACACCAGGAGATAAATTTACTTTTCCGAGACGGTTTTTTTTTCTTTTCCTCTGTCTATTTTTTTCTTTTTCTTGTAAAACATTCTTAAGTAGAATTCGACGTCTGGTAAAAGTGAATAGCTAAGTAATGAAATAATTCTTCGCGTATTAGCGGACTTTAAATTGATTAAATAAGTTTTACATTAATTTATCAGCTATACTTTTAATGATAAATACTGTTGTTTTTAAATAATCCCTTACTAGAATGTTAAAAGGAATAATTCTAATATTAATAACATCCTGACTACTACATATGTTTCATATATATCGCTGATCTTCAGGCAGACTTGTGTTATTAATGAACGAGTCCTCTAGCGTTTATCATATCATTTCGATACAGAAAAATAATGAATAAACATAGGGCCTCTCTCTCTCGTCCAACACCAAAATGTATTGAACGACAAAGCGAGAGCGCGTCTCTCTCGCATGTCGATAACTAAGTTACCAGAGCGTATAGACAGACAAAGACAGACAAAGCAATTAATATGCTTTCATAAGTATCTAATTCGCTGTAATTATTCATATTTTTCATTAAATATAGACAATCAGCGGTTACACGTGTTTCACTTTCGGCACACGTAGGTATAAGTTAGACGATTTCCTTAACAAATTAAATTTAAAATTCACCGTAGAAAAAGAACACAATAACACCTTAGTAATTAGAAATAATCATAAAATAAAAACGGATATTTTTCGAAAAGAAGCTAGTAGTCGATTCATTATGGCGGTTTCAAATCATAGCATGCAACAAAGGATGGCTTCTTTCAATTTCTTTATAATCCGTTTGTTTAGTTTTCCGCTGGCAAAAGTGAGATTTGAAAGAAAATTAAATTTTATTGAGAATATTGCGAGACACAGGTTTTGATTCAGAAATAGTCAATAGATTAATTAGGAAAACTATCTTAAAAAAGGGATACCACTTGTTTGTCACCTCAAAATAATCGAGACAAGCAACTTATATGCTTCCTGTTGCATCCAGTGAAGAAAAATTTAAGTAGAGTTTTTAAAGAGGGCGGATTTCAGTTTTCATGTCGATGCAGGAACTCTATTAAATCTCTCTTAAGAGATACGAAAGATAAAATCGACTTAAATCAAAAATCGGGGAATTATGAAATAAAATACCTAGATTGTACTAAACTATACATTGGTCAGACTAGACGTTAAATAGATTGATACTTCCTTTACTTAAACACGTATATTCCTGACAATACTTCTGATTCTTTGACTTTTCATTATATCTTATCTACTAAATTAGACCTCATCTCATTTATACGTGCTGTCAATATTGGCGTATATTCTATACATTTACAAGTACATATATACATTGAAAATCAGTCGTTTATCATGCAATTGCTCTATCTTTATTTTCTTCGGAACACTTGTGGTAGCCTGAATCCATTGTTTTGATGGTTGCTTTATTTCGCGTATTTAATGGTATGTTCAGGTTTCATCAGTCGTTATTAATTAGTGCCAAAATCTTTCCAATAATATCTTACTTTGGCTACATTGATAGCTGAAAGACAATCTCGCGCTCGAGGTCCACAGTCAATAAACGCGGCACCCATCAATTAGAGCATTTTTTATTTCACGTAATTATATTCTACGGAAAATTTTGATAGTTTTATTCCTTAAAAATAAGATCTTAATTGATGTTCGTTACTCCAATTTTTCTATATTTCAAGGCTTTAGCTTATCTTGAAATATGGAAAAACAGTTAATTTTCTATTCAAATAGTTCCCTCTCCTTACGATGTTGATAGATTTTGAAGTAATACCAAGTTGAAAAACAAGTAAAAGTGTTTGTTGGTGCTACCCACTTTCGTCAGACTCACAAATTTCCGATCGACCCTCGTAAATAAGAAATAAAAAGTGTTTCTATGTTATCCCAAGATAATATAAGGTTCTAAAACAATAGTAATCTTGGAAACTACACTAGAACTGTGTAGTTCCTGTTGTTAGACAGCAACTGGATTTTTGTTGAATTTAAATTTGTACAAATTCCATATTATTTTATGTAAAAAACATGTTTAAGGTTACAATTTCATTAAACATACTTTTCAAGTACATTTTTGTACAAACATGTGATTATAATTTCAAATTCTTTTACGCTTCTGTATATTTTCACTAATTGTTGTCTTCGTGTGTATAATTTGTAATACGCATTTGAAGTTATTAACCAAATAATAAGATTTACTTGTGCCTTAAAGAGAGTAAGACAAAATTGTATGTAAAACAAACTAAGATGAAAAGGGAATAACTGAATAGTCAAATTTAAGGACTATTTGAAACTGCATTTGCTCGCTACTTGAGAGCTCTTTATTTCTCTCACTTCGTCATCACGTATTTTGACGATGTATTTGTATTCAGAGTAGTTTACTTCGTATAGTAAATCGAAACCATTTCAGCTCGTTTTCGGCAGTAAAAGAAAACATAAAAGTATTGAAGACTATATTTAATTAGAAGGGAATTCGATGACTCCTTATTTTATGTTTCTAATGCATTATTTACAGAAAACTACTGCTAAATTTCAGCAGTAAACAAATTAATTAGAAATATTTTAACGAACATTTTAACGTATGCATACATTGTGATCCATTAAAACCGTCCGGAGTTGATAGTATTAAAATGTCTCTAAACATAGGTCATATTTACTTTTGTGAATAGTCTAGTCTTGCTTAATTCGACTAATTTCAAAATATTTCCTGTCATTTGCTTTGCTTTTGTGAATAGTCCATCCTTGCATAATTTGACTAATTTCAAAATATTTCCCGTCATTTGTTTTGCTTTTGAAATATTAGTTGTTATTTATTGTCGTCGTTTATATATTTTCACATTTCGTTGGAGTTTTTTTTCTATTTGTTTCAAGACAATGCAGTTTACTGTTCAACGTATGGTGATGGCGCATTTTCGAAGTACAACGTCAAATCTGGATGGATTTTGGACGTATTCGTTGCAAACCTACTTTAAATAATTAGTAGCAGAATTCTTTGATTTTAAAATACAAATTGTTACGTTTAGATGACACTGCAAGTAATTGCTTGAGAGGTTTATGCAGACCGGTAGTGTTTTGGAGTTTTTTTCTAGTTGTTTGAAGACAATGAAGTTTACTGTTCAACGTATGATGATGACGCTTTTTCGAAGTACAACGTCAAATCTGGATGGATTTTAGACGTATTCGTTGCAAACCTACTTTAAATAATTAGTAGCAGAATTCTTTGGTTTTAAAATACAAATTGTTACGTTTAGATAACACCGCAAGCAATTGCTTGAGAGGTTTATGCAGACCGGTAGTGTTTTGGAGTTTTTTTCTAGTTGTTTGAAGACAATGAAGTTTACTGTTCAACGTATGATGATGACGCTTTTTCGAAGTAAAACGTCAAATCTGGATGGATTTTAGACGTATTCGTTGCAAACCTACTTTAAATAATTAGTAGCAGAATTCTTTGATTTTAAAATACAAATTGTTACGTTTAGATGACACTGCAAGTAATTGCTTGAGAGGTTTATGCAGACCGGTAGTGTTTTGGAGTTGTTTTCTAGTTGTTTGAAGACAATGAAGTTTATTGTTCAACGTATGATGATGACGCTTTTTCGAAGTACAACATTAAATCTCGATGGATTTTTACGTATTCGTTGCAAACCTACTTTAAATAATTAGTAGCAGAATTCTCTGGTTTTAAAATACAAATTGTTACGTTTAGATGACACTGCAAGTAATTGCTTGAGAGGTTTATGCAGACCGGTAGTGTTTTAGAGTTTTTTTTCTAGTTGTTTGAAGACAATGAAGTTTATTGTTCAACGTATGATGATGACGCTTTTTCGAAGTACAACGTCAAATCTGGATGGATTTTAGACGTATTCGTTGCAAACCTACTTTAAATAATTAGTAGCAGAATTCTTTGATTTTAAAATACAAATTGTTACGTTTAGATGACACTGCAAGTAATTGCTTGAGAGGTTTATGCAGACCGGTAGTGTTTTGGAGTTGTTTTCTAGTTGTTTGAAGACAATGAAGTTTACTGTTCAACGTATGATGATGACGCTTTTTCGAAGTACAACATTAAATCTCGATGGAGTTTTACGTATTCGTTGCAAACCTACTTTAAATAATTAGTAGCAGAATTCTCTGGTTTTAAAATACAAATTGTTACGTTTAGATGACACTGCAAGTAATTGCTTGAGAGGTTTATGCAGACCGGTAGTGTTTTGGAGTTTTTTTTCTAGTTGTTTGAAGACAATGAAGTTTATTGTTCAACGTATGATGATGACGCTTTTTCGAAGTACAACGTCAAATCTGGATGGATTTTAGACGTATTCGTTGCAAACCTACTTTAAATAATTAGTAGCAGAATTCTTTGATTTTAAAATACAAATTGTTACGTTTAGATGACACTGCAAGTAATTGCTTGAGAGGTTTATGCAGACCGGTAGTGTTTTGGAGTTGTTTTCTAGAAGTTGTTTTCTAGTTGTTTGAAGACAATGAAGTTTACTGTTCAACGTATGATGATGACGCTTTTTCGAAGTACAACATTAAATCTCGATGGAGTTTTACGTATTCGTTGCAAACCTACTTTAAATAATTAGTAGCAGAATTCTCTGGTTTTAAAATACAAATTGTTACGTTTAGATGACACTGCAAGTAATTGCTTGAGAGGTTTATGCAGACCGGTAGTGTTTTGGAGTTGTTTTCTAGTTGTTTGAAGACAATGAAGTTTATTGTTCAACGTATGATGATGACGCTTTTTCGAAGTACAACATTAAATCTCGATGGAGTTTTACGTATTCGTTGCAAACCTACTTTAAATAATTAGTAGCAGAATTCTCTGGTTTTAAAATACAAATTGTTACGTTTAGATGACACTGCAAGTAATTGCTTGAGAGGTTTATGCAGACCGGTAGTGTTTTAAAACTTAAACCTCAAAAGGAACCTTTTCTTTTAACTGAGAACATTGTTGAAGATATTAAACAAGAAAAGGAAGTCAATTCTCACAAGTCTGTGCAGAAGTTGTCTGCCCAAGTAAGTCTGCTTTAATTTTAAAAAAAAATTGCTTTTTTACATTAATTTTTTAAATTACAAATGTCTCCTACTGAAGTGCTGACAGACCCTTAAAACAAAAATTACACACCCTTATAAAGCTTCCGTTATGCAACATTTGCGTGTTCATAACTTCAAGCAGGAGATAAATGACTATCTAATACGTGTATTGTGAACAATTATTTGAAATATTTAGTACAGTAATTAAATGTTCCATCAATGTATAAGGTATCGCATTTGCACAGTCGTGACATGTTTATGAAGTAAGAAAAAATAACAATATTTTTGACAATACAATGTATTCGGAAACGTCAACAACGTCGAACTTAGGTTAATAGTATCTTCTTTTTTTGCATTCCCAATCATTACCCATATCACTTCTTCAAAAATAAAATTGTTAATTAAAAAACATAAAAGAGAATTACTACAAATAAATTCAAACTGGAAGTAAAACGTTGGAACAGACGTGTTTCACCTCCGAGGCCTATAGAACGACTTTGCACACAATAAAGAACGACCATAATATAAGTACACATGCATATATAGAATAGTTATGTTTCTGTACTATAATTTAAGAGTTTCAGTGCAGCAACGTTAGTATCAATAGCAGCTCTGAAGATTGTTACGGTATATTACATATGCTTTTATTTCCTAATTTCCGAAAACACTGTACAGTATGTTAATAATTATAAATAAATATATAATTAAGCACTTAACGCTGGGAAGAAATTTATATTTTCTGTTACACCATCGATGATTAAAATCACAGAAATTATTTGAAAATTTCTACAATGGTAAAGGACTCAAACCTCCATCTACCGTTTACTAGACGTCTGCCTTACTAATTGGTGAGGTAGCCGAGATTTGAGTCCTTCTCCAGCACAGAAATTTTTAAATAACTGGTAGGCAGCAGTCTAGTAAATTCTTATTAACGGATCGAGCTTTCCACGATTGTTCCTTAATCTACATAATTTGTTGAGATGTAGTTGATATAACGAGATGTTGCATTTTTAAACTTCTCTAGCATTTCGCGGAGCTTTCTTCATTTGTTCATTAATAAGGGCCTTACCTTACACAAAACTTGTCACAGCGTATAACAATCAACTGCGCCATGTTAAAAAAACTCTTGCGAATCTCTTTGTACGGTTAGTGTATAATTTTATTAGTAGTTATATTTCGGGAAAAGAATAGTTCACAACAACTAAATGCTTCGAATTTTTTTGCAAAAAGTAATGATAGATTGTCAGAAATTCGGTTTATTTTCATTTTTATTAAAACTTCATCAGCTTTGGAAACATATGTATATATACACATACGTTTATTTTATTATTTCTCAGATATTTCATCTTACCATTGTCACCTATACAATAGGTTACAGCCATTCATAACAGGAAATAAAATAAGTTTAAGATAAAACTGTCACGAAAGATAAATTCGCTATATTTTCTCTAGGAAGGATTGGGATTATGTGAAAAATGTAAAGCTTCTGTCATTTGCTTACGCTTCTCGAAATTATGGGTGTTTTTCTTCCACTAAATAACAATTTTATCATTCGACGGCTACAACTAAAATCAATTTAAAACTGAGACAGAAAACAGTTCATTTAGACGATGTGTTTAACGTATCTGTACGATAGTTGCAGTTTCTAGTTAAGAAAGGGTAGTTAAACAACGTACTTGTTTCTATATGAACTTTATCTGTAGCTATTTATCTTAGTTACATTTTGTTGGTGACAAGAGTTGCTCTGGTGTAGAATTCATTTTTACTTCATGGCATTTATTTGGGTTTAAAAATTGAAATTGAGAAAAATCGATGTTAACTCGATAACTTTGTTATGAACTTTAAACATAATAAATGAATACAGATACTTTGCAAATATGGACAAAATCGAAAAAAAATCATAGAACCCGAGAGAATGAGAAGAATATTAGTAATATTCAAAGCTTCGAACATACTCCTACGTTCAATTTAAAAAACATGTCAATGCATACATACAATGATAGTTTGACAAATAGTGAGAATGGAAAGGAAAAACGACAACATTTAATTTTTATAGAAGATCTTTATAATATTGTCCGTTTATTGTGGCACCTTTCTGAAGGTAATAAATGAGCAAAATGCCCTTTGAATCCCAAAAAATTGATGCCATCACCTTGTTTGCCGATGAAGTGGTTTTCGCTTTCTTCGGAGGTGCAGAACCACGTTCTAACCATTGTTTCGATTGTTGTATAGTTTCGGGTGTACTATAGTGTATCCAAGTTTCATCGCAAGTAACAAATCGCCTACAAAGCTCAACCTGATTCTGCTTATAAAGGTCCAAACACTCATTGGAAATGCGCAAACGAGTGTACGATACGAAAGAGAATTGAACTTCATTAAGAATATCGCGAGATACAATGGTTTTGATTCGGAAATAATCAATGGATTAATTAGAAAGGCTCACATAAGAAAAACAATTCGTGATACCACATGTCTATCAGCACAGAGCAATCGGGAAAAGCAGTTTGTTTGTTTACCTTATCATCGTATGACCAAAAATTTAAATAGTATTTTTAAAGAGCGCGGTTTTCAAGTTTGTTTTCGCTCCAGTAATTTAATTAAAACCCTTTTAGGAAATGCAAAAGACGAAATCGAAGAAAATAGAAAGTCGGGAATCTACCGAATTGAATATTTAGATTGCAGTAAACAATACATCGGCCAAACTAAACGATTGATCGAAACCCGGTATAAAGAACACCTTGCGCACATAAAATTCAACCGACCAGAAGAATCAGGTATAGCAAAGCATGTTTTAGAAAATAACCACAGTGTTAAAATGGATTGTTTACATTTGATAAAGAACGTGTATAATTATCGTGAATTAGACACGTATGAAAGCATGCACATTTTAAAAAATAAAAGCCATGTAGTGAATAGTGACACCGGACTGATCCAGACGGTCTGCTTAATGTCAGAAGAAGAGAAACACTGTAATAAATCACATGGAGGTACTTATCGGTCGTCTCCGTGTTCTCTTTTTTCAATATCATTCATCCTAGTTTAAGTAAAACAATTTTTAAAAATCTTGTGAAACGTACTTTCAGTGTACATTTAGGTTCTCAACGGTGTGTATCGCGTACGGAGTTTGTTTTCGCACAGGTATTTTTCGCCGTGGTTTACCAGGTGCGACACAGTTTAAGTACCTGCTGATGATGACAACTTGGTTGTCGAAATGCGTATACAGAATTACAAAAGTTAATGTGGAAAGGGGTTATATATCAACCTTAGTGATTATGTGTGTAGTGGAACAGTATTAATGTAAAATATAGTTATTTCAAAAATGTAGAACTAATTCAGTATAATTTCAGAATAACAGGAGAGTATTCGTCGCTTCGTAATTGAAAATAAATGTAGAAGTTAATACTCTACGCTCTGGTGCTCCATCGACTATAACTGCTAAAGATAAATGTTAGCGTGTGCATGTATATTCGGTAAATCCTAACGTTCAAATATTATCGTTTAAAACAGGGGGTTCGTTCATTATCTGCATGTTTTGTTGAAATTGTTTTCGATGTCGAGGAGATAGCGCGAAACATTGGAGATGAGAAGTACGTCAATAACACTACAGAACCACCCGTGGCTTTAGCGAAGTGTGTGTCTACATAGTACCTTTGCCAGCGATAGCTCTATTACCTTCATACGGAGCGAGAAATAACAATAAAAAGGGTGATGTGTTCCTCTAAAATGCATGATAAGCAATCTTTTCTGCCTGTAAATCATTTCGGCTTCTTGTTTTGCAAAATTATTAGACGCATTATTTCACGAAATTCGAGTTGGTACTACATGTAACTTAAACGTTAACATCGTCTTTTATTCTTTAAGCCATGATTAAATTAGTGGTGTGATAATTACATAATACCATGTTAAGATGTATAAATTTCACAATTAAAAATAAAGAGTAAGTTTTATAAATTTGCTCTTTTAACTCCATCAATTCGGTACTTCAAAATGAAAGTGCAGATCGAATATGTTACCAATGAATAAATGACATGCTGGAAAATCGAATAATGCAGACCTCACTTGTGGGAGAGATAGCTTCGGTCCGGAATATAACAATCTTCCATTAGAAGAGAATGTTGTCGCCGTTGTTGTATAAAATAAAGTAAAGAAAAGTAAAGGGTACTCTGGAATATTCATAACCCAAAACAAATTTAACAGGATAGTTAGAAACTGAATGCAACAGTCTCGAAATTGGCAAGAGTATGGGGGAAAAAATGAAGACTCAAAATAAGCCCATATAAAACAACCATAGTTCCGTGCACACGCTGAAGGAATATGGAAGCATTAGGGTTTTTAAGACTCCAAAGAGCAGATTTGAAAATCTAAGGGGGATGAAGTATCTCAGCTAACATATTAATAGAATATCGTTAAAGACGCATACAACTCTTATGATAACTAAACACACAGGAAGACATAGAAGTCAAAGCTATCAATGGTGTACTGACTACATGCAATGGAGGTGATCCCAGTTCTCAGTTATACATCGCTAGTGTGATAGATAAAATCATTGCAACCTTTAGCGACGGAAGGATTAATCAAGATACAAAGACTTGCTTGATTCAATATTTAGGCGGCTACGAATAGATGGCCCAACACAGACTGCATATTAGTATTGGCAAATATATGAAAGACGTATCTCTTGACATATTAATAGATCACGTGACAGCCAAATACACTTTTAATCCTCCATTTGAGTAAACAATATTGTTTCGGTATGTTACGACGCTAGCAAACCTAGTACACAGGTGGATCTAAGGCCGAAGATGGCACTAAAGTGCGAAACTTGAAAATCATCCATAGGTGATCTTTGGGAAAATACGACCACAGTTCAAGCAAAAATTTATGAAATTCTGAAATGTGCAAAAGGAATTAATTAATAAGAGTGCTTACTCTCATAAGTTGATCACATTTCTACAGATGGCCGGGCTGCTTTAGAAACCAGTCTAGTATGGAAATGCTGTGGAGATCTCGGAGAGGTGGCAGGACTGAATATAGCAAAGTTGCTATGGATGCCAATATAATGAGAAATCTCAAGAAAGGATCAGTCTCACTATATATTTCACCAGAACATGTACTGAGTGACTAAAAGCATTATCCGGAAACGGATAAGTAGATGAACTGAGGTTCAATACAGAAGGCGCTTGGGAAACAGATCTCAGCATAATCATAGTAAACCCTTTATTGGTCATAAAAAGCTGACGAATTGCTGCCGCCAGAAGAAAACCAGCTTAGAATAATAGCAGGATATCGCCCGTTGGACAATTACTGTGAAAAATTATCAGATATAATGATCAGAAATAATAACCTTAGGTGCAGATAAGACAGAAATTAAATCACAAGTGACAAATCATCTATGAACAACCTAAGGTAGATCCAACATCATACAACAGCCGACTAGCTCTGGATCTATTCAGATTAGTACAGAGGACAGAAATACTCAATTGATTGAAGTAGTTATATTGAGGGAATATATATTAAGCCAAATAAGACTACAGTGCTTTGGGGACTATCCCAGTCGAACAACTTTCTGGAGAAAAAAAAGGGGAGAAAGAATATTTCCATACAACATGCAGATATTTAATAAAATTAGAGAAAAGTATTGCAAAAAGTAATTACATGGAAATGCTTTTCAAACTGTTGACCTGATTGGTTCATATTAAATGTGAAAATTTGTTTCTGTGAAGACAATTTTAAAAAACATCTATCAGTAAAATTTATACAGATTTTGGAATATGGAAAATATTCTTATTTCGTAATTTTGCAGACACCATTTCTGTCAAACTAAAAGATATTCTAGTTTGGTGAATATACAGGCACGATGAAAAGGTTATTAACGCTTCCAATGAATACATCTTTTGTAATGTTAATTTAGTATTTTAAGCATTTTTTTAACTACTAAATATACGTCGTTGTTTTCCCGCACACATAATCGAAATGATTTGATTGAAAGCCGAAAGAGTTACAAAATTTTCACAGAAGCTATTTTCTTTAATTAAAATATTCTGCTTTAGCAAAAATAGAAAGATTACATGCGATTAGTCGCTTCCACTGTTTATTAAGTAATTGGTTGCACCTTGAATTGGATTGGATAAACTGACTATTGGGTTATTTCGAAAGTAATTTCATAATTTTTTATGGAAATAAAGAACAATTCTTGTCTAATATATAAATATTTTATTCAATTATGTATTGACAATTGTGGTCCAATACATTTTACCATCTTTCTGGCAGTACCATGATTCCATCCTCGTAAAATTTCTGATATTTCTTTGCTAATGAACCAAGTAATTTTTGAGGTCTTCATTGGAACTAAATGGTTTTCCATCTAAAGAATTTTATAAAGTTCAGAACACATTATTACATGTGTTAGTTTCGTACAAAGAAAAAAACGTAAGAGTCATTTCGGCGAATCACATCTTAGTATGCCATGTAAACTCAAGTTCACTTGACTGCGGAAAAGAGATCTTCTCCTAAAATTAAATCAGTATTCTAAATTCCAACAGATTGCGAATGAATTCATATCGGGAAAGGGAAACAAAGACGGTTTATATTCAATAATATCCGCACCAAATGTTCAACAATAAAAGACAACTGAAAATATTGAATGAACTTACCGGATAATGCAAAAGGAATAAAGAGGTTGTAAAGTGGACGTGCAGATTATTTGATTTATTCTTACCATAAAGTATAACTAAAGGTAACGTATGGAATACAAATACTCATTCGACTTAAAGTTTAAAGTTAAGGATAGAACGGTAGCGTTTTATAAATTGAGATATATGTGTTAGAAAAAATAAAATGAAAATGGTATACATACATATGTTAGAAACTTAATTTATTTGGTGAAAGAACGACTCGTATCTTTGCGATTTATTCAACACATAAAATTTGGAGAACTCATTCTTGTGAGCTTATAACTTTGAATTTCTGAGATTTTATTGTCCCATCAACTATTTTATATTTTAAGGTCAATAAAGACCTTTCGACGCTTGAATTCAAAATTGTTACATTTGGAATAGAAATTGTAATATACGGTATCGTTTGTGAATAAAATAAATAGTTTTATCTGTTGTAAAACTACGTACAATATAGCATATTAAATAATATTAAATATCATTCTAAAATTCTAGACAAACTGATGAATCCAAAATTATTAGATGAAAATTTTATTACCCATTGACTGATCTTCAGATTAAATCGCGTTTAATATCGAAACGTCAGTAAATGTAAGAAAAATATACAGGGTGGGACAGAAATAACTCCCAAATATGACACGTAACAAAGCAACACTAGAAGCTAGTCGAAATTTTTTTTTACAATTTGAAAACCAACGTTTGCCATTTACTTTATATACTGCATTATAAATTGGGATTTACATTGATTTACCCCAATACAATTCTCAATTCATAGACAATTTAAATTCAGTCAATATTGCCAACATTCCTGACAGAGAAACCATTTTATTGTGGGTCACCAATTTGAGAAGAACGGATTTGCCTTTAAAAACAAAGTCATCTAGTAAGTCTTGTAGTGATCGAATACCAGAGAACATTCGTGCAGTGAGACAAATCATTGCAAAATCCCCTCAGCATTGCCAAGAAAAAGACGTTCTGCACTTGGAGGATACTTTCAAAACCAAGTTGGGTGTATGTATGTGTATGTGAAATAAATAGCAAACATTGTTCTTTTAAACTGTGTGACAAATTTTTGAATAACATCTGGGGTTGATATATTGTATACCCAATCCGACAGAGTGATCACCATAGTATTATTATCATCACATTTATTAATACAAGAAAAGATCAATCAATTATATATTGCCATTTTCCTTCGATAACCTATTGCCATCTTCCAAAGCACTTGATAATTCCTCATTCATGGAAGGCCTTATCCTTCACAGTGAATAACTTTACAAGGTGCTGATTCATAGCCCCTTGTAGAACAAACTTTTTCCCACACAAAGAATTTTGAAAGGAACGGCAACGCGTCTGAAGACGCAAGGTGCAGCGTATGTGGTGAATGTAACAACACATGTCATACGAAATCCAATAATTTTTGACAGGGCGGTCAAACTTGCGCGAGGTCTCACGATATCGTGACGAAATATCTCACCTTTATAATTAATGAACCCTGGACGTTTCTGGATGACAAATTCGATCAATTGTCTTTTCCATTTTCAGATTTTTATAAATTTCACTCACCAAATCACTCAATGTATGTTCATAATGAAACTAGGATGTCAGCATTTTGAAAAACGACTATTTTTAATTTAAGATCACGGTGGTAATCAGATTTAAGTATTCTTATTTCTCTTTTTAAAAATAAAACTAAATTTCTTTAGGAACAATTTGGTGTTTCTATTTTTGCAGAATCCATTAATTTGGCAAAATTACTGACATTTCGAACTGGAAGCTTACTTTTGAATAACCCTGTAAAACTCAATATATTGGAAATATTGTATCAAAGACACAATTCCATGTCGGCTAAGGGTACAGCAATCACCCATTAATTAAAAAATCGAAATCTCGGCTACATAATTGACAGTCTACTCGATTTGAAAAGGCGTTTTCTTTATTTTTCTCCCACAACCTTTTCCAATATTAAATTAAAGCACCATCTTATTGAAAGTCTGGTAACAATGTCAAATGCTTTCGAATTATGATTAATTACAAACCTGTTTTTAAAAAGGTTTTTGTCTAATCAGAAATTAAAAGAGATTGAATAATGTCGTCTACAATGCTAATTATCTTAATTAATTTTATAATTCTAAACAATTTCTATTTTAGTATGATAGTGTATTTTTATATACATACAATTTACGTAATTTTAAATACACAAAAGACATGATGGTAACATTGTTCTTAATTCTCTACAAGTCTGTGTATAGAATTGTGATAACCTTAACATATCCTTAATCACTTAAGGTTGATATATAACCCCTTTCCATATTAATTTTTGTATTCAGTATACGTATTTCGACAACTAAGTTGCCATAATCAGCAGATAATTAAACAGTGTCGCACCTGGTAACTTACGGTATAAACCCACACGAAATAAACTTCCGTACACGATCTGTACCGTCGAAAGTCAAAACGCACGCTGTCGCATGACAGCATAACGCATGATCATGATTGCTTTAGCCATTTAGCGCGTATTGTAGGATCCATGTGCTTCAGCATTAGCAAGGATACTTCTAGGGATTAAACGCTGTAGGAACTTTTGTACAATAACTCCCGTCTACTCTTCGAATTAACTGGCTAGTTCCTCTCTAGAAGAAACAAAAGACAACAACAGACAGTTTCAATTGTTAGACATCAACTGACGTTTAATCAACATTCTGACAATTTAAATATCTGCATATTACTCTTTAGGTGCTTCTGGGCTTCCGGGCTGGAACCGCGTCACTGATATAACTGCCGACGTTTCGTACCCACTCGTATGGGATATCTTCAGGGCTCGACTACTGCTACTAACTGTCGCACCGAAACGTCGGCAGTTATATCAGTGACACGGTTCCAGCCCGGAAGGCTAGAAGCAGATAGTATGGACCACGACCGCGGAAGTCTTCGTACCAGATTAACTCTTTAGGGTTTTTAATGAGTGTTTCTAGACGCTTTAGAGATATTGTAGTATTAAAATCTCTTTATTACATTATTGTTATTAGCAGGCTGGAATATGCTGATATTATATGGTACCCTGCTCTTGCTTCTCATTGTCTACTGCTTGATGGAATACGTAGACGATTCCTAAAATTTTTAACTCAAAAATGAAACAAGTCGCAATCTCTTACGGACAGAAGCATTGTACATTGTACGAAATTTTTAAGGAATTTATTTGCAGGATGAGATTGTCTGTGTGTTCCTAGGATTTTTGCCAGGCATGAAAGCATATTCTATCGTACGGCGGCAAGGAATTATGTTCTACAAAGAACGCCTATAACAATAATGTGTCTTATTGCTGATAGACTTATATCGGACATTTTTTTAATTTCCTATTTGTCTTATTACTTAGAATCTGAGTCTAGTTTTACATTTTCGAAATATCACAATTTAGTTGCCTTGCTCTTTAGAATTTGAATGTTGTATTTATATTTTCCTGCCTTATATTCTACGTTTATAACTAATTATTTTATTTGTTTGTATTTGCTTTTCATATTTTTGTCCTATGACTGAGTAATTCCGCTGGATAATTAAAATTTTTTATTATTATATAGTAAAACATATTTGTATACGTAATTCATCACTTAAGGTTAGTATATAACCCCCCACATACTGTTGGCGTTTTGGCTTTCGACGGTACAGATCGTGTACGGAATTTGTTCCGTATTGGTTTTTACGGTGATTTCCAGGTGCGACACTGTTTAATTATCTGCTGATGATGACAACTTAGTTTTCCAAATAGGTAAACAGCATACGAAAAATAATTTGTAAAGGGGTTGTATATTAACCTTAAGTGATTAAGTTAGTCAACCACAGACTCAACCAAATTTACCTACTTAATTCATCTCAAAACTTCCATGTTCAGGGTATATTTATTAGGAAGTACCCGTTCCAAAATTAAGACAAAATTGAAAGAACTAAAATACTATATAGTATAGAATATCTACACTCATGTATTACCATATTGACATCTATCACAATTTTTAGGTTAAAATAACAGCAAACATACACCATTAATTTATTATTCTGTCAAAGTATTCCAAAATCACATCCAGGAAGCTTTGATACTCGATAAATATATAATAAGCATATCCCTGCACAACTAACATGAACGCCATGAAAATACTACAACACGGATACTGTCGAACTTACACACTTACATATGTACGTTTCGCGAAGTATTGAAATTAGAGATGCTTTCCTTCAAGCATATATATATTAGAAAAGGACGGTGAAAGCAAACAGTGATGCTGTTCCCCTTACCCATCACTCTCTTCAACCGTTCCAGTCAAAAAGGGGTGCATTACACATACGCTAGAGAGCGCATACGTATACACACGTAAGCATACAAATACACAGAAACGTCTATCTTCCAACAATGCGAATCCTGAATTGCATTACGGTTCAGGGATTTTCAATACAATATCATAGATAGATGGCTTTTATTAGGAACACTGGAGAGCGTGAAAAATATTTTCCATATTGAACGGTGACGTGAAGTGAGTGTCCTCGGAGTTTCTTTCCAAATATTTATATGCAGATAAAAACGCGGAGCTATACATCATAATATCTAACCGCAATAGAGTATTTTTACGTATTTATACACCAATATACCAATAGATAGATACATCTTTTATCTAAAATTAAGGGAAAATGAGAATTAATTAAATTATTCAATTATATTTTTATTTTTAAAAATCCAGAAAATTAAAATATTTTTAGTACTCGTATTTAATGTTTCCAATATTAAATTACATTTAAGCCTCCTTTCAATTGTCAGGAACATAACTATTACTAAAAAGAAATTGAGAAAGATAACATAGTTATCTGTAGCAAATGTAGTTGAACTATTAACCTTCAAATAATGTTACTATTAATATGATTTTTGTAGTACTAGCCGGAGGAGGAAATGTAAATGTGAACGCGTATTCAAAAGACAAGTGAGTGCAGGTTTACATAATAGTTGAGTTTTCATATATGTATGTATAAGTTTTACTTTCATTTATGTATGTGCAAAAATATTATTAGTCGTATATAGCACATTACTTTAATAGCGTGCCCTTCGCCATTATACTCATTTATTGTTATTTGTGTTCACGACTGTATAACCGCCATTTTACTCTACGATTCCAGTCTTGGTAATAATACTTAGAAAATGTATAGAAGAAATTACCCAATTGCTTCTATGACATGAATACTGCTTATGAAAATTATCTAACTCAATTATTGAGGATCCGATAATCTGCTGACGATATTTGAATAATTGAGATTTGGAGCAGCGAATTATACATATTGCTATGAAGAACATTACATGGTGCGCAGAAACTGATTAAAAATTTAAGAAAACTCCTTATAACTTTCACGAAAGTATACAAACGAAAACACTTTTTGAAACTCATAATAAAGAATTTAAAGTTTCTTTACTGATTTTTCTAAGTTTAACAAAATGAATATATAAAAATACCTATCATATAAGGAGATATATCAACTCTCCGTCGTTTTATATGTAACCTTGTATTAATACTGTTTAACGATCTACACTTAAATGCATTTATAACATGTAATAATTTTAGGGATGTATCAATCCTCCATCATTTTATGCATAACCTTGTATATCATAAATTATTATTATTATATTATTATTTGAGAAGAATTAATTTTGTCGTAGTTTTCTAACTTGTGTGTTATCTTTCATTGTTATTCGCTTTTCTAATTTTTGAGTTGAATCAAGCTTGAAATTAATTATACAGTTTCTAAATTGAACTGTTTTTCATTGTCAGTATCGTAACATTATTGCTTTATTGTATATAATTACTTGCTTTTCAGTTTCTCATTATAAAAGTGCAATGGAAACTTTCTATGGATTTCATTAATATGTTTCCATAATGAAATTTATGAAGTTAATTGATTAGTGAATAATCTCATATCTCCCTCTCTCCACCAATACATAAATGTATTGACCGACAAAGCAAGAACGCTTCTATCTTACAGATCGGAGACTATGTTTCCAGTGTATAATAGACAGAAACTTACATCTAGGCTTTATGCCAATTAAAGAATGTTAAAAAGGAATCATTCTATTATTAATAACACCCTATCAACTACATATGTTTCATCGAATTCACGAATCGTCAGGTTAATTTGTGTTATTAATGAACGATTCCTTCAGATTCCTTAGAATATCACGATTGTATATGATCCAGTAGTTTATATACATTCAATAAACATGCAATATATATATATATATATGTGTGTGTGTGTGTGTGTGTGTGTGTGTGTGTGTGTGTGTGTGTGTGTGTGTGTGCATTACAAGGTAAATGTACAATGTATTTTGAATATATATTTCATTTTGAAACGAACATGTTTTTCAATAAAAAGTAAGTTCTTTATATCAAAGGAGTTGATATAATTACTTTCTATAATATAAAAGGGTGCCAAACCTCAGATGCATAAACTGAGGAAGCGATTTTTCTGTTAAAAAGAGTAACATTATATTTGGCCGTAAACAAGGATTTATAGAGCCAGTTTTAATAAAGAGTAAATATTACCCGTAATATTTCTTTACATGCAGTTCTAACTTTCCAATTTTATATATTTTTTTTAACATAACAATTGTAAAATATTTAGAGATATGTATATCTTAGTAACAATTCGACTCACGTTGCAGAATTCTCTATTAAAAAAAATGTCTGTTACCATTTCGACTAACTTGAGAGCAGACTAAGCAGAGATGGGTTTGCCAAAAGTGAGGAAAAACATATTTATCATTGCATACGAGGGTGGTTCCAGAAGTATCCGATCCCACAAAGAAAACACAAAAATTTTGGAGAGAAATATATTTATTTATTTTTCAACATAATCTCCTTCCAGTTCTATACACTTTTCCCAGCGATGTTCAATAAGTTCGATACCCTTTTTTATAATAAGAACTGTCTTGCTCCTCAAAATAGCCATTAACTGCCGATACTACTTCTTCATCTTTGGAAAATCTTTGACCATCGAGACATTTTTTTCGAGTTTGCGAACAGAAAATAATCCGAGGGGCTAAATCTGGCGAATAGGTACATGAGGTAGCAAGTCAAACTTTAATTCATTAATGTTGGTCATTTGCAATAACAGATTTGTGAGCTGGTGCATTGTCTCGATGAAACAACACTTTCTTCTTAGCCAAATGCGGTCGTTTTTGCTTGATTTCTTCGCTCAAACGTTGCAATAAGCTCGCAAATTACTCGCCGTTGATAGTTTTTCCTTTTTCAAGATAGTCAATGAAAATTATTCCATGCGCATCCCAAGAAACCGATGCCATGACCTTGCCTGCAGATGAAACGGTTTTCGCCTTCTTTGGAGCCGGTTCTCTCTTTAATTGTTCTTTTGTCACGGGTGTGAAGTGATGGACCCATGTTTCATCCATGGTTATAAAATGGCGCAAAAATTCTGCTTTGTTGCTGTGAAACTTCGCTAAACACTCAATTGAAACATCTTCACGACACTGTTTTTGCTCGAGTGTGAGCAAACGCGGCACCCATCGTACACACAGCTTTCTCATGTCCAAATTTTCAGATAATATGCGATGTACCGCACTTTTTGAAATGCCTACTATGTCTGCTAGCTAGCGCACTTTCAGTCGACGATCATCCAATACGGCTTTGTAGATTTTCTTCACCATTTCTGGAGTTGTCGTCTCATTTTATCGACAACTACGATGCTCGTCTTGACAACTCGTACGGCCTCGTTTAAACTCTGCTACCCAATATTTCACTGTTATAAACGAAGGAGCAGGCTCACCCAGAGTAAAATCAAGTTCAGCTTTTAAATCGGTTGAGTATTGTATCACGTAACGATGACCAATTTTCTCCATTTTTACAAATTCACTGACAACGTTCAATATTGATGGCTGCCAAACAAATACTAAACAACATAGCGTCTTCAAACTTACAACGTATGCTTTATAGATTGTGTTCTTTCTAATACAGCGATATTTTTTAAACAACCACAACCATCTCTAGGTCAAGTCGGGTACTTATAGTACCACCCTCGTACAACTAATAAATAGCCTCGAAATGTCCTTGTAGGTAGAGTAGAGGTTACTTGCCCTTATGTGAAGACAAATGCAGGAAATTTCTAACATGCTATATGAACTAAATACATTTAACTGTGTCCTGTAACATGTTACACTCTCCTGGGCATAATGCATAAATCCAATGTTTTAAAATCGATGAAGAAATATGGAGGAGTCCGGGAGAATTATAGAAACATTAAACTATTAATAAATGAATTTACAACTGCTTTGATAGTTAACGTTATACAAATATTTACTTATATTTATCTACTCTTTCGCCAGTCTTTTAAATTAGGAAATCATATAACATGGAAATAAAGCTAGTCAAGTACCACTAACAAGCAATTTATCTAACCTACTATATTTTTTGAATGCTAGAAAATGTTAATTTCCTTTCATGTTGATTTCAACTTTTTAATACAATTCCACAATTTATCCATTCGTCGGAATAACCCTGCATTACGACGCCATTAGAATAACGTCACGAAAGAAGCGAAGTTAAATGAAGTTGCAAATTATAGGAAAGTTGAAAGTAGTTTCAACCAGTATATATACGGGAATATCTACGATTTTGATCGATTAACAACTGCAGTTGCATTTCGTCTGGCACGCAAACTATCCAAAGTAATATTACGTTATTGAAATTACTCGGAAACTAAACCGAATTAATTCTAAGGTTTTCGTTTAAGTTTAAAGTTGAAATAGTTTTATTGAACTATATACACATACTGAAGTAAATTAAGAAATGTTTTTGAATGTCGTGTGAAAAAACGTGTAAAACCGTATAATTTTTATTGAAATCAACACATAAAGATCATCCAAATCAAGAAAATATTTATTGTTTTCTTCTTTGTTCACGTCCTCTCAATGTTAGGTCATTTTGGCATCAATATATTCAGACTTAAGATATCATATTCTTCGGTCCTAATTTTTTAATCACTTCTTTGGTTTACGAGGCGTTTTAAAAAGAACTGAAACAGTTACAATGTCTTCTTGGGAGTAGTTTTCATTATTATACGAAACGTAATAAATTAATGGACGTGAATGAAAAGGCATACGAGGATAGTTTGACAAGTAGTGAGAATGGCACATAGGTGGCACTCTAATTGGTAAAACAAATGCACTGTAATTTAGGCTGCCCATTTATATGTTTACATTCCGATATTTAGATAAATCGGTTGATTAGATCGACGACTCAAAGTGAGAGAGATAGCAGACATGATAAACGTTTCAACAGAACGCGTACACCACATTTTAACGAAAGAATTGGGCTGATCAAAAGTTCACTCGTTTACGCATTTCCAATGACTGTTTGGACCTTTATAAGCGGAATCCGGTTGTTTTTTGTAGGCGATGTGTTACTTGCGACAAAACTTGGACACACTACAATACACCCGAAACTAAAAACAGTCGAAACAATGGTTAGATCGTGGTTCTGCACCTCCAAAGAAAGCTAAAACCACTTTATCGGTAAATAAGGCGATGGCATCAATTTTGTTGGCATTCAAAAGGCATTTTGCTCATTGATTACCTTCAGAAAGGTGCCACAATAAACGGACAATATTATGCAGAACTTCTAACGAAAGAATTGGGCCTTTCCAAGCTTTCGGCAAGATGGGTGCCGCGATTGCTTACGACTGATCAAAAATTCACTCGTTTGCGCATTTCCAATGAGTGTTTGGACCTTTATAAGCGGAATCCGGCTGATTTTTGTAGGCGATTTGTTACTTGCGATGAAACTTGGATACACTACAGTACACGCGAAACTAAACAACAGTCGAAACAATGGCTAGAACGTGATTCTGCACCTCCAAAGAAAGCGAAAATCACTTTATCGGAAAACAAGGTGATGGCATCAATTTTTTGGGATTCAGAGGGCATTTTTCTCATTGATTGCCTTCAGAAAGGTGCCACAATAAACGGACTATATTATGCAGAACTTCTGCAAAAATTAAATGTTGAGATTCGTGCTAAACGACCAGGAATGGCAAAGAAAAAGATTCTGTTTCACCAAGACAACGCTTCCTCGTATACCAGCACAGTTGCGATGTCCAAAATCCACGAGTTGCATTTCCAATTAGTACCGCCTGCGCCTTATTAGCCGGATCTAGCCCCTTCCGACTTCCACCTTTCTCCAAAATTGAAAACGGCACCAGGTGGAAAGAAATTTTCATCTAACGACGAGCTTATCATCTTCGTAAATGAGTATTTTGCAAGCCTTCCGGAATAGCATTTTAGAGATGGCATAAGGGCATTGGAGCACCGTTGTAATAAATGTATTTCTCTTTTAGGAGAATATATTGAAAAATAAAAATTATTTTGTATTTAAAAAATTCGTTTTTCTTTTCCATTCTCACTACTTGTCAAACTACCCTCGTAGCTTTTACAGTGGCTTTTCCCACATCTGTATATTATATAACATTTCATTTTGTATACCATATCCCACCTGACGTGTCATTATCGTTAACCTTGACCTCGTTGATAGTTCACTTCCGGTTTTCCATAATTTTCTAGTTTTACTTTATACCCTTTGGTTAGTATAGATGTATTTGATTTCCCTTTTATATTTTTAGTTTAATGTTAGTGTCGTATATATTTATCATTTTCTAGAGTCACATCTTCATATGTACTCCCTTTTCATAATTTTCGGCATGGATTGTCTCAACAAGAATGCATCGGCGAGCTGAATTCTTTGTATGATGATGAAGCACCATTGAAAACTACAGTCAATCGTTGGTATAGTGAATTCAAACTTAGACGGCATTCTTTGGACGATGAATTTCTTGAAGGTCGTCCCACAAATGTTGTGTCGGAAAACATTAATGCACTATCTGAATTGAAAGTGCAATACCGTCAGGTGACATACCGTGAGATTGAGGCATCTCTAGATATTAGTAACACCAGCGCGCATAAGATCCTGCGTGAACATTTAGCCGTTAAGAAGCTATGTTCACGTTGGGTACCACGTAATTTGTCAACCGCTCAAGAAAGGACTTACGTCGATTGGTGTCAAGATATGCACAAAAAATACAATGGCGGTGCTTCAAAGAACATTTATGAAATCGTCATAGGTGATGAATCTTGGATCTATACGTATGAGCTCGATAGTAAACAGCAGTCGACCGTGTGGGTATTCCAAGATGAGCCAAAACCAACAAAAGTTGTTCGCGCTCGAAGCACATCAAAACAAATAAGCCTCTTTTTTCGGAAAAACCGGTCACGTTGCAACCGTGCCTTTAGAGAATTGTAGAACGGTCAATGGTACACAACTATATGTTTGCCAAGAGTTTTTGAAGAAATAGGGAAAACAACCCGAAAACAACAGATCATTCTCGACCATGATAATGCGAGCTCTCACAGGTCGGTTCAAACAATTAAATATTCGACCGAACAAAACATTGAATTGATGAGCCATCCGCAGTACAGCCCTGATCTATCACCCTGTGACTTCTTTTTGTTCCCACATGTGAAGAATAAACTTCGTGGTCAACGGTTTTCTGCGCCGGAAGAGGCAGTTGAGGCATTCAAAACTCATATTTTGGAGATACGGCCTTCACAGTGGCAGCAATGCTTTTCGGATTGGTATAAACAAATGCAAAAGTGCATTGGTTTTCAAGGAGAATATTTTGAAAAGCCATAAAATTATTTTCGCTAAAAGATTTTTTTGTTTACTATTCCTGAAATATAAACGGCTACCCTCGTATAGACCCACGGTATTGGTACTTGCTGATACCATAATCTTGTTGGATCCGGCCCTAATACCTAACCTTCATTACTTTTCTAGTATCTAATACTTTTTTTCAATCCATCAAAATAATCTATTTGCGATTTTATAAGAATAGTAAATGTGTTCTGAATTATTTAGTTAGCAAATATTAGCAGTTAAGAACGCAGAACATTAATTATAATACTCCAATACAAAATTCATGTATGAGCATTATCTTTATTGTTAATTAAACAAGTCACTAATGTACTTCATTTATTTTTAATGACCGTAACAATGCTAAACGTGAAAATAAAGCGCTTGGAATTATTTGCTTAAGTAGAAAAGTAAACAAATGCGAAATGAATTTCTGCCCTACAGTGTATGTTCGTAGCTATTAAAAATACGATGAACAAATAATATTTCGCAAACTAAATACAAAATACGCTTCAGTATGTTCCATGAAATCTCATGCTATTGATGACAAAATAAACATCGGATATTAAATTTTTCCAATATGTTGAAGTCGAGCATAACATGAAAACAAACAATCATATCACATGTAATTGTGTTTTCTTTAAAAATTCGCATTGTTTAAATAAACAATGTAAACACGCTGCCAATATAATTACAATTTAACGTGTAAAAAATGTTCAGTTATCTCCCCAAAACGAAATATGCTGTGTAAATTAGCTTTTCTGCTGTAAATGCGAAAAAATGCCAATTAACACGTAAAATAATTCGCAGTTATATTTTGTATCAAAAATTAATACTTATTATGGTTTTATTAATTATATAATAATGACAATAATAATTAAATTACTGGAGCATTAGCAAATAGTTATACTACGCCCATTGTGCAACTTAAGATCATTGGCTGTTAATATTCACTTCAAAGTAGAGGGGAAACAACAAAAAATCTACCCGGGTGAAAGCCTTAGAACTACCATTTAGGGCTGAACTATCAGCCAACTTCAAATTTACACCAGTGCGAAATATTATTTCTTAATCAAAATTATACGAACCGATGGATTGGGCGAGGTTAAAAAGTTGCCTGGCCACCAAGGTCGCCAAACTTTAATCCCTTGAATTATTTTTTATGTGGAAGAGAAATTTGGTTTATGCAGAACAACTGCAGATAACCGTATTTTCTGAAACTAAAATCGATTACTACATAATCTGACTATTGCCATCATTCATTAATTTACATTCCACAAATTTTCTTCAGGGTTTGAAGGTGATTTTGGTGAAGCCTGTGGTTGGTTAACTTAATCACTAAATTTAATCACTAAGGTTGATATATAACCCCCTTCCACATTAACTTTTGTACTTCCGTATACGCATTTCGACAACTAAGTTGTCATCATCAGCATATAATTGCAAAGTGTCGCACCTGATAGACCGCGGCGCTGAGAACCAAGATGTACACAGTGTACATCTTGGTTCTCAGCGGTATAGATCGCGCAAGGAGTTTGTTTTCCTACAAGTATTTTTCGCCGTGGTTTACCAGGTGCGACAATTTTGCAATTATCTGCTGATGATGACAACTTAGTTGTCGAAATGCGTATACAGAATTACAAAAGTTAATGTGGAAAGGGGTTATATATCAACCTTAGTGATTAAGTTAATCAACCACAGGCTCCATCAAATTCAACTATAATCACTAAAGATTGATATATAACCCCTTTTCACATTCATTTTCGTAATTCCGTGTACGTATTTCGACAACTAAGTTGTCATCATCAGCAGATAATTAAGCAGTGTCGCACCTGGGGAACTACGACAAGAAATACCCGTACGAAAAAACTAATTCCGCACACGATACGTACCGTTGAAAGCCACTCAGTGTGCGTCTTGACTTCCTAGGCTTGGGTATTTCTTGTCGTAGTTCCCCAGGTGCGACACTGCTTAATTATCTGCTGATGATGACAACTTAGTAGTCAAAATACGTATACAGAATTACAAAAATTAATGTGGAAAAGGGTTATATATCTATCTTTAGTGATTCAGGGTTCGAAATAAACATTTTTTGTAGATTCACTTTGAAAGGTTTAACCCATATGAAATAAATTCTCCTACATTTTCAATAATTAAAAGAATAATCTGCAAGACTTAATTGCGGTAATCAGCTGTTTGAAAGCTTAAAATCGGTCGCACCCGATGATGTCATTAAAAAAATTCAGTGAAAAATCGAACATATCAGGCAATGTTCGGACTTTTCTCGACGTAATCTCTCTTACCTTTTGGACCACTTTATAACTGTTCATAAAACTTTAATCTGTCATTACACAGTGTAAATCAAACAATAGCCTACATACGGTAGAAGCTTATTCAAATGTTCTGAAGAAGGCAAGAACAGTTACATCGGCTGGAAAGGCCATGTTCTCTGTTTTCACTTTGAAAGTAAAATTGTATTTCTTTGACATCAAACATTTTCACTTGACTCTTGCACTAAAATATATACATGTTTTTAAGTTACTGCCTAATGTGAATTATATAAATGTATAACTAGAAAAGGCAACAGTGAGTGGCGATTCAGAAGACGTGAAGAAACAACTATGAAAATACCGGGTATATCTTCACAGTTGTTTCTGTACATCTTATGAATCACTGCGCACTCTTGCCTTCTCTAGTTATACAAAAAAAAGCAAATATTAAACCGATATTATCCATTTTGTTATGAGAGTAAGTGTTTCAGAACGTTTTATAATATATAACTTAATAAATATTTTATTTTATTTACCAACTACTCGAATTTAGACATTTTGCTCTCTCTGTATAAAACTAATAAATTGCCAGACCAAAATATAGAATATTCACAATTTTTTTGTGTATTTTAACATACACATATTGCTGTGTATCTTATCACGTGCTACTGAAGACATGTGCAAAAGCGTCGTTACATAATGGGTGTTTTTTAAGCTGCATGAAAACTATCAATATCGATAACTAAGGTTTGACAACTGATAATGTCCAACTGTGTTGACATTTCTGTTCAGTAAAGTTTGGCAAGGCATCATGAATCGTTTAACGCCAGAACAACGCTTTCAAATTGTGTAAATTTACTTTGAAAAAATAAATCTGTTCCCGATGTTCATAGAGCACTTCGTCTATTTTACGGTCAACATAATCGGCTTAGTGAGCAAGCAATTCCTGCAGTTATTAATCGTTTTCGCAATAATTTTACTCTTCTCGATTCAAAACTATCAACGAGACAAAGAAATGCGCGTACCGGACCGAATATTGCTGCTGTAGGGCGAAGTATTGAAAGACATCGGAATGTCGATTCGTCGTCGTTCTCGACTTGTTGGCCTTTATCCTTCGACTACTTGGAAAATTTTACGTAAGGATCTTTGCTTACATGCCTATAAAATACAGCTCGTGCAAGAATTGAAGCCAAACGACCATCGTTTGCGTCGCGTTTTTTCTGATTAGGCTCATTTGAAACTAGCCGAAGTTGAGCATTTTTATCAAAGAATTGTGTTTAGTGATGAAGCTCATTTCTGGTTAAATGGCTAAGTCAATAAGCAAAATTGCCATATTTGGAGCGAAGACAATCCTCAAGCCGTTAGCGAATCACCATTACATCCATTAAAATTGACTGTTTGGTGCAGTTTACACGCTGGTGGCATCATCGATCCTTATTTCTTTCGAAATGAGGAAGGAGCTGCCGTTACGGTGAATGGCGAGCGCGATAGAGCCATGCCGACTAAATTTTTGTTTCTAAAAATTAGTCAGCTGAACATCGACGATATTTGGTTCCAATAAGACGGCGCAGCTTGCCATACAACGCGCTTAACAATCGATTTATTGCAAAATCAATTTGGTGACAACTTTATTTCCAGAAGTGGTCCTGTTCACTGTCCCCTTCATTCGTGCGATTTAACGCCTCTGGATTACTTTTTATGGGGTTATGTTAAGTCATTGGTTTATGCCGACAAACCAGCAACTCTTAAAGCATTGGAAGCCAATATTCAAACCACCATTGACGCCATATGGCCAAATTTATTGGAAAAACTAGTCAAAAATGGGACTGATCGAATGGACCATGTAACTCGTAGCCGCGGCAGACATATGCCGAAAATCATATTAAAAAAATAAATGCCATGAAATTATCTATCAGATTATAATAAAAAAAATTTCATTTCAACAATATTTCTGTCTTGTATTATCATTTTAAGTTCTCAAGCTCTTAAAAAAATACCCATTACTTTAAAATTATTTTAATTTTTTTTAAGTTCAAATATTCGTTTGAGATAAATTCTTTATTCAATTAGACGCAGCATCCAAAAATTCACACTTCATTCAAATAGTAAAAACAAATTTATTTACAGAAAAACACATTGTTGTTTACAATTCATATGAGTAATTCGAAATTATAAATTTAGTAAATATATTGAAAGTAAAACCAAATCAAAGAGCATACTAGATAATAATAATAGTTTATTTCCAAAAAGAAAATACAATTTCCATAATCACAGGGTGCATATCAAGTTCAAACAAAGTTGTTCTTCCTATGCACCCTGAGACTAACAAACAAATTGACAAAAAAAGAAAATGCCTAAAAACTAACTTAACCTAAAATTCTGTAAGTACATACATCGGGAAGAAAAAAAAAACTTTTTTCAATGATACACAACAAGTTGAATTCGAATAATCAGGTAAGATGAAGAGAAGACAACACACAACTATCTGGACAACAACTCTTGCTTCAAGAGAAATCTAAAACGTGGAAGAGAGAAGCCCTTAAATTTACTAGGCACAGCATTGTAGACTTTAGCAATCTGGTATGAATACAAGCGCTCATACAATGCCTTTCGATGCAGATAATGTATAATTTTGATAATCTTATATTCCGCAAGAAATAAATGATTATACATAAAAAAGTAACTTTAAAAAAATTTATTTACAAGTGAAATAGTATCTACAGTTCTACCTCCAACTCTGCATCGCAGTCTTATATACATCAATTAAATACCAATGTTATAATAATTACATCGAATTATAATCGCTCACGCTTCAAAAGGTTGATTTCTCGTTTTAATTAAAAATGTAAAATGAGTACATTATCCGTCTGATATACGAGGAACTATCTGCTTTTAATAATGGGTCGGCAGTATAATCTGCAAACTTGAATATAAATTCTTAATAACCCCAAAGTTCTAAATACAAACTTGAGATACCAAGCTTAGAATCCACCTGCTTCCTCCATCTTTTGATGCATAAGCTCATACATTATAAATTTTAAAATATTTGTTTTAAAGGAAGTATCAAATAAGAAAATCAAACATATATGTGTATTAAGCTATAGGAATCGAAAGAAACTTTATTGGAATATATTAAAATTTTTACATTGCTTTTCCTTCAAATTCACAGTTGTAAAAACTACTTTCCATCATGATGTCATCATGTATGCCTTATCTATTAACAATTTGGATATATTATAGTACCTCGGAAATTACACTAATGCAGTTATTGTATACAATTCCATTTTAAATCGTAACAAATAAGCTAACTTACTTAGATTAACATTTAAATACATATTCAAAAATATGCTTTTAATAACATCTCAGCTAGTAATGAGAATTATCTTCACATATTATTACATTCTTCTATTATCACATTTATTTATTGCCCTTCAAAATATTTGATTTTTTTCCCAATTAATGGCTTTATACATACATATCCTTCGCACTGTTTTATTTTTCGATGTACTCAACTATATAACGAGAAAGATATTACATACTACATGCAACTAGAATCTTCGTGTTTTTATAGTGTTCCCACATTGGTATCTATTAAAAATGATGTTCCAGTAGTCTTTCCTCGACAACATTATCAACTATTCTTTTTTCTATTCACCAGATTGTGTTTGACTGGTTGGTACAAACTCTTTGTGCGCTATGCCTTTCGAATCATAAAAACAAATCAACATTGGTTTCACTTTTAACTCCTCCAAAACGCTTTTTCTCGGTCTTTATTCGCTTGGATGGTTTCATTCAAAGCTACGAGGCTTGGTCTATGGATCATATTGAAAACAGCACGTCTCGTCGCCAGTTACAATAGAATATCTGAAGTTTTCGTCCTTTTTTGAGTCTCTAATCAAATCTGTACAATGTTGAATTCAGTTAGTTTGTGTGGTACAAACCTTGCACAAATCTTTCTCAGACCCAAATGCTGTGTCAAAATGCGATGAATTGAATCTTTGGAAATATTGACGTGTTTTGAGACGTCGGTTGGTTATGAAGCCGTACAAGTTACAGATGTTACAAGCTCTGCGTCCTGATGACAAACGGAAACGTGTGGCATTTCGTAACAAGATTCATGATGCTATTGACAATGATAACGCTTTCGCACAACGCATTGTGTTCAGTGATGAAGCGACTTTCCATGTTGGTAGTCTGGTAAACAAACACAATGTTCGCATTTGGGGTCTACAGAACCCACGTGCAGCCATTGAACATGTACGAGATTAGCCTAAAATCAATGTTTTGTGCGATATCCCGATCATCTGTTTACGACTCATTCTTCTTTGATGGAAACACGGTTAACGGCCAGCAGTATCTCGCTATGTTACAAAACTGGTTGTTTCTGAGGCTGCACGAAGACAATTTCATTTTTCAACAAGACGGGACACCCCCTCACTGGAGTCGCCAAGTGCGTGAATATCTGAATGAAACTCTACCGAACCGTTGGACTGGTCGTCAAGGAGCTGGCGACTTAGCATGTCTCAGCTGGACTGCACGGTCACCGGATTTGACACCCTGCGACTTCTTCCTGTGGGGGTTTCGTTAAAGACCACTCCCACAGAACCTGGAAGAGTTGAAGAACCGGATCCGTACTGCCATAACATCAGTGACAAAGGACATGCTTGCCCGAGTATTGGAGGAATTTGAGAATCGATGTGATATTGTTCGTGTCGCTGATGGAGAACATATTGAACATCTGTAATCTAAACTTGAGAGGTTCGTAAATATGTGTGTAAAGTTTCATATTTGTTTGTCTTAAAGTTTAATAAATATGTGCATTCGAAATACGTATGTTCTTTTTGAAACACCCTGTATATCATTTTATTTTCCTCGACATAAATAAGATGGCGAAAACAACTTTGCAAAATATACGAGGCAAACTTTAACACTATATTCATAGGTCTGTATTATAATCCGAATGAATTCTTGTTATTTCTCGTAGCATTACAAACAAAACCCTGGCCTAGACGATAAAGGATAAACACTAGATATTATCTAATTTAAGTAACTTCCAAACTTAATATGTTACAGAAGATTTTATCTTTGGTATTTTTCACATCTTTAATACATATTAATCTCCCGATAAGAGTTAACATTGACTGTACGTACTTCATAGTTAGCTATTATCCCAGTTTAGATCTTCCACAAAGTTGCAAAGAACAGAGATTAAACAGGTAACAGTTTATTTTGAGGAATTTTCAACTTTAATGGCAACATATATTAAATGTCACTGGGGCGTTTTGTTGGAGTTCTGAAACGTTTTTCGTTATCAGTAACATGGTATAAATTAAATAGAGTAGTATGTATTCTATGTATGTATACAGTCGCAGAAGCAAGTTAAAAGTTTTGCGAGGATTTCGCATAATAGAAATCCCTAAATATAGCCGGTGCTCGAAAATTCTAATTCTTCGTCTGTATTCTGACTTATTTATTAAGTTGGTAATGTAAAACTACTCCATTTATATTGCAAATTTCCTAAGTTTATCGAAGAAAAATAACAGAAACCTGTACCTTACAAAGAATGTAACGAATTTCCGAACGAACCTTCAGTCCAAATGACATTCTAAAAACTTTTCAAATAGATTTTAGGCGCCATAATTAAAATTGTTTTCATAGTACAAATATAAGCCTGTGCTTATCTTTCGAACTATATTATGTCGCTTAAAGTTATACAAAGGGTACTAGGAAAGGTTTGCAATATAACGCAACAATGAATCGTAGGAAGCTCTTCGAACATGTAGGGCAATGCGGTCTACATCCATCATTGCTTTTTGAGTTCAGGCGCAAGAACTGCCAATGGAATTACGCAGACAATTTTTATCAGCTAAGTACAGTTAAATACAAAGGGTACTAGGGAAGTTTTGCAATATGACGCAACAATGAATCGTAAAAACCTGCTTGTTGCTGCATGTTGTGACATGTTCATAGGTACACAGTAGACGCCGCGCCATGTCAATGGGCTCAGTTATTCATTAGCAGTGAGAGTGTAAAGTGCTTGCGATGGCACCATGGTCACGAAATGAGCACTAGGTGATATTTGTCCACATCGCACGACGATATTCAGGTGGTAAAGGGAATTCCAAAGGGGAAATTTAACTGTGGAGGATGCTGATAGGCCGGGAAGGCCACGAACGTTAGTTACGGAGGAAAACGTTACTACTGTGAGGAAAATGCTTAACGTGGGCAGGCGAGTGACCTACCAACAGATAGAGGGTACTTCAGGCCTAAATGCACCAGCAGTTCGTTCTATTCTGCATGATCATTTGCACGTGAAGAAACTTTGTTCTCTCTGGGTGCCGCATCGACTGGCTGAAGAGCAGATGACACGAGGTGTAACTTGGTGTCGGTAGATGCTAAAAAAGTTTGATAAGGGACAATCTCGGTATGTGAACAACATCGTGACAGGTGACGAGAACTTGACTGTACTATTACGATGTGCAGACGAAAGCTCAAAACAATGTTTGGGTCTTTGATGATGAAGACACACCCGTAGTTGTCAGAAACTCCCGATCTGTAAAGAAGAAAATGATTGCTGTATTTTTCAAATAGAGTGGAATTGTGGAACGCTTCATTTTGAACACACAGAAGACAGTCACAGCTAAGTGTTATACTGAACAGTGCCTGCCTAAAGTCATTGGATCTATGAAGAACCTGCGGCCAAAGTCAAGAATGGACACCTGGTTCCTCCGTCACGACAATGCCCCAGCTCATCGCGCCAAAGTCTGCACCGAATATTTGATCACGACAGAATTAAAACTTCTCGAGTACCCTCACCACAGTCCAGATCTTGCTCCCTGCGACTTTGCACTGTTCCCGCCTCTGAAAATGAAGCTAAAAGGAATGCGGTTTCCCAGTGATGAGGGCCTTCTGCGGGCTTGGGACAACGAGTGTGCTTTACTCCCTAGCGAAACTTGCAAGAACTGGTTTAAAGATTGGTGTCGGAGGCTGGAGAGGTGTATTGAGTGTAGAGGAAATTACTTTGAAAAAATTAAATAAACAAAGCTGTATTGCAAAACTTTCCGAGTACCCTTTGTATAGCTATAAAGAAACAATGAACAACACTGCACTGTCATCTCACGGAGCAACCAGAGAACCGGCCGACCGAAAGATGATGGCATTTACATCTTCTATATGTTAGATAGCACTGCTATCAACAAACGTGCAAACAAAGACGTTACGCCAACGACAATTCGTAAGCTACCAATAATTGAATCAATCAAATATTAATCAACAAAGTAATGACCGAAATGCGTTTCCTCGTAATGCCAACGCCTCATCAGTCGATTTAATTTTGTCAACAAATGTAATAGCCAGACCAGATCTTCGATCGAAATAATATACAGAAAACAGTGAACGGCACGGCAAATGTAATAACCACACCGGATCTTCCATCGAAATAACACTAAAAACAATTAACAGCACTGCACTGTCATCTCACGGAGCAACAAGAGAACTAGCCGACCGAAAGATAGTGCCGTTTAAATCTTTTAAATACCCTTAGATATCATTACTATCAACAAACATGTAAACAAAGACGTTAGGTCAACGGCAATTGATAAACTGCCAATAATTGAAATCAATCCAATATTTGTCAACAAAGTAATGATCGAAACGTATTTCGTCGTAATGCCAGCGACTCATCAGTCGATCTGACTGTCGACAAATCAGTCAGTGTATATTGGGAATTATGCGAAATTCTCCTGCGCGAGTTTTGCCGTGAATCCACACACGACACTGTGTTTAATTTCCTGCTGATGATGACAACTTACTTGTCGAAATACGCATACAAAACAAATACGAACATTGATGTGGTAAGGCGTTTTATTTACCTTTTCTGTTTAATTCGATTAACCACAGCCTCCATTTAAATTTATCTAGAACACCTCAGTATATTCCTCTAGAATAGTTTCATTCTATATGAAATATGGAAATATAGTTCTCTCACTATTTTGTTGACCTATCGTTTCGATATGACAACCATGTGTGTAACTGTCGACCAGGGCACTGATTAACTGAGGAGCATCGGTATTACCCGAAACGCCTCTTAATCATTACACCTTATAGACAATAGTTGTTTTTATCCAAATTTGACCAAGCTCACGAAATTCTATGGCCAATAACTAAGCACGAAGAGGCAAAACGGAATTACAGTGAATAACTAAAACGTAATTGTTAAAAGCTTTGGGCATAATCATACACGATCTTCCGTAATTGTAGCATACATTACTTAAAATAACTTGTCATTAATATTTTTAACATACACATATTACAGAGGAAGTTCATCTAGGCTAAAACATCTATTATTGCAGTTAAAGCAGCAAAGAGATTAAGTTAATAGAGAATTCGTGTCAACATTGTTATGCCAACTTCTTTATCTATTCAGGTTTTGTTTAATTAAAAATTCAAAATGAAACGGCGGCAAAAGACATGAAAAAAAGAACCGGTAGCGTGGATTAAATAAAATTAAAAACCCTCGCGAACAAAACAAACTTAGAATTGAATTATTTGGAATTACCCCATCCACGAACGTTGTATTAAAATTAAGAGGATAACGCGATTAGGAATTTTTTTGACATCGTTAAATGTATCTGCAGACTAAGAGCGACGAAAATCTTTTGTTTTCACAGAGAATTCACCAAAATTACATGGTATACATGCAGATATATATATCTATATATATATATATATATATATATATATATATATATATTATTATTATTATATATATATATATATATATATATATATATATATATATATATATATTGCTATGAATATGAGTTGTTAATGAGATGATTGTGTTTATCACAAGCTTCACATTGGATCGCCAAATTTGTTATATTTTTTATACTTTTTTATGAGAAATAAATAATGTATGAATAAATGATGTGTGTGTGTCCTGAATTGATGTGTGTTTTTGATGATAATACATATGATTGTGTTTAAAGTGTCCTATGTAAATTAAACGCTTTATAACGAGTGTATAAAATAATAATTACATTTGATACTTACGTGTTTATAAAAGCTGTTTCAAATTGCGCGGTTTTTTTCTTAAGAATAAATAAAATATAGATGGCGCACTGAATTTGTCTGGGTATGTGGGCATTTAAAAAGTGTGATGTATGACATTTATAAAAAACGGCTTCGTACACAGTACAACAACGCGTTCAAAATATTGAAATATTTTTAGAAAATTGCGCGAATTTTATGGTTTACATAATCGTCTATCTGAAAACACTATTGGTCGAATTATTAAAAAATTTCAACAGACCGGTTCCGTGGAAGATCAAAAAAGGGAAAAATACAGTCGTAGTGGTCGTTCACAAGAAAATATTGGTTCGGTTCGTGAAAGTGTTGCTGAAGATCCTAAAATGTCCATTAGACGACGTTCACAACAACTTGGACTTAGTGGATCAACAACCCAACCAGCTGATTTTTCTCAAAAAAATAATGTTTTCCGATGAGGCACATTTCGAACTTGGTGGCTACGTTAATAAACAAAATTGCCGTATTTGGGGTGAGGAAAATCCACGAATTATTCATGAGAAACCTATGCAACCTAAACGAGTTACTGTTTGGTGTGCATTATGGTTAGGTGGTGTAATTGGACCTTACTTCTTTGAAAATGCTGCTAGTGAAGCTGTAACTGTCAATGGTGATCGATATCGTCGGATGATAACCGAATATTTGTGGCCTGAATTAATGAATATTGATCTAGAGGATATGTGGCTTCAACAGGATGACGGTACACCTCACTTTGCACACGAATCAATTGATTTTTGACAAATTATGTCAAAATGTCATTGAAAATTTTAACAAAAGAGTGGACGTCTGTGGAGCTGCAAGAGGAGGCCATTTGGCAGATGTTATTTTTCGCATATAAATGTCATAACTGATACTTCAATTACCAATAAAAAGTTTTTGAAAGTGAATGCTAATTATGTGTTTTATTTCTTTAAAAAACCCACGAAATTTGAAATACCCTTTATCTACCTTATATTGAAAGATATTTATATTTTTTTATATAAGATAGTTGTATTTATTTGACTATGTTAGGTTAGCATATGCACTATGTATATTTATAAGAAAGTAAACTTATTAATCATTTTTTATAATATAGTTATTCTAAGAAATAAGACAAGTATAGTATATAGTGATATATTTCGAAATGCCAGATTAGATTCATGGCGGCAAATCGACGGCGTTGTTTGTTATATTCGACGAGTATTAAATAGATTTATATTATTAAATGTATTGTTTGCAATATCAACATTTTACCGTACAGTATTTTTGTGTGTAAAAGACATGTTAATAACAACCAACACCGGTTAAATGCACAATGTGATGTACCATATTATAAATTTCTATGTGACTTTATTTTTATGTTAAGTGTGTGCAACATTACACAACATATTGTACAATGTTGAATTAAGAGCAATTTTTGATCATCAGTTAACTTGTGTGGTACGAAGCTTGCACAAATCTTTCTCAGTCCCAAATGCTATATCGAAAATGCGATGAATTGAATCTTTAGAAATATTTAATTCCATTCCCACGAAAAAAATTCAAGTTTTTTTCACTTTTTGTATCAAAATCATTCAAAGTCTGGAGATGTATACTGCTATCCAACTATTTTCAAAATTTAAAAACGCGCTTTAATGATGAAATTTCTCTAATATATCTAATATTTCACAAACTACGAGACAGTACTCTGGAAAATTACGTAGTTACTTTTCAGTAATAAAAATGTCGTTCAAGTCACTTTAAACGTTTAAAAAATGTAAAGAAAACATTAAAAAAATATAATAGAAACATTATTAAAAACAAGATTATATTCTCGAAAAAAACAACTGAAATGGAAAACATAAATAAGAGTTACTGAATTTATTAAGGAAAATATATCACCATCAAGCGGACGATGTCATTCTGGCGGTATTCACAAAACCACTATCAGGGCCAACGAAAAAAATGTACAAACTGTTCTAAAAAAAACACTAGAGTAACTGAACCAGCTTCAAATAAATATATCAGAGTGAACATTGACCACAATTCTAACCGCGTGTATTTTTCATGAGAACTATCTCCATTTAATAAATATTAAATAGAAGAATTAATCAATGGATATAAATTGCATAATTCTCATGTTTATTATTGCGAGCGAAAAGTTTTTTTCGTAATTAACAACAATTATTCAAAAAATATTTTGTATCAGCGTTGCTTTGGCGACATCTACTTTAAAAAAATTGAACTTATAGAGATCCTATTCGTTTCAAGCTATCGTGTTCTTTTCAGAGAGGGCGCAAATAGTATTATTGCGGAGTAATATTGATAATTTTCATTTACAAGTATTAAAAGTAAACAATACTTAAATATTTACAATTTGTGAAAAATATTTTGATTTTATAATTACCAATCGAAAAATTTATATTAGAAACATTTAAAATTTTTTAGAAGGTATGTGTGTATGCATGTGTATTGCTTTAATATAATACACACGCAGCCCTCACGCTGTAGGAAAGACGATAGAGAGAGATGCACTTTTTCTAGGAGCCGTAAACATAGGAAGGACTAGAGATTGCATCTTAATAAGATTGTTTTCAAAATATTCAACCAATATTAATTAATGAAGAAGAAAATTTTTCAATAAAATATAAATATTGTCAATATAATTTATAATAATTTCTTATATATATATATATATATATATATATATATATATATGTGTGTGTATATACGAGGGGTGTTTCCAATATTCTGGGAATTGGTGCTATAATTAAATAACGCAGAACTTATACGCAATGTTATTGATGCGAAACAAGGTTTGACATGTTTATGCAACTATCTAGTGCAACATTGTTCAGTCTGATTCAGGTATTCGACTGATGTAGACGCGTTTTAGTAGCACTGTTTTTGTAACCACGGAACACGCGGCAAAATCTCAAAGAGCGATAATTTTCTTTTTGTGGAAAGAAGATGTGAAAACGTCAGAAGTTATTAGTCGTCTGCAAGAAGTAATTGGTGAATCTGCAGAATCCAGAAGTACTGTTTATCGGTGGATCGATCGTTTTAAAACCGGTAGAACATCACTACAAGACGATCCACGTAGTGGGCGGCCAAGCACGTCGGTAAATGAAAGAAACATTACTGCCGTCGAAAACCTACTGAAAGACGACAGGCGAATGCCTATTCGTCAAATTAGAGTACACCTAGGGATAGGTACACAAGTTCATGACATCTTGCATAATTGTTTGCGCGTTAGCAAGGTTTCGGCGCGCTGGGTGCCAAGGCTGTTGGAACCAGAACAGAAACTCAATAGGTCCGATACTTGTCGTCAACTTCAAGGGCTGCTAGCCCGTTACGGTGATGAATTTTGGCAACGAATAATAACCACTGACGAAACGTGGATTTCTTATTTCAATCCCGAGACGAAAAGTCAATCCAAAGAATGGCGCAAACCTGTAGAAGGGCCTCCAGTTATGGCGCGTGCAGTTCCGTCTGTTGGAAAGGTAATGCTTACTGTATTCTGGGATTGCGAAGGGATTATTTTCATGGATTATCTGCCGAGAGGTACTCCAATTAATACAGATTATTCAAATTTATTATCCGGACCACTGCGACAGGCACTAGTCAAAAAACGGCCTGGAAAGTTGCATAAGCGTCCTCTATTCCAACAGGACAATGCAAAATGAAGGATATTTTGAACGATTTACGATGGGAATTGTTGCCGCACCCACCTTTTTCCCCGGATCTTGCACCCAGTGATTACCATCTGTTCCCAGATTTGAAAAAACCCTTACGAGGTATTCGATTTGAAAGTTTAACTGACGTAAAACGTGCCATAAATAGGTGGATCGACAAGACACCGAAAAACTTCTTTGAGGACGGCTTAAAAAATTAGTTTATCGTTGGGATAAATGTATTCAGTTAAATGGAGATTATGTTGAGAAACGACATTGTAATATTGACGAAAATTAACAAAATTATATGAAATTCCCAGAACTTTGGAGACATCCCTCGTATATAATATCCTGCAATAAAATGTGGACACCTCAACGAAAAGGAGCACAGTTACAGAAAATGCCTTCTTTAAGAATATTTCAAGAATTAAGTATTGCATATGTAATATCCTGTAACAAAATGTGGAAACGGAATCTAATTAAAACAGTAAAATTAAACAATACCTGTTTATATGTAAAAAGACCGATATGCTTCTATTTTGAATCCCCTAAAATGTGTATTTAAAGTAGTCAAATGGTAGTCGAACATAACCTTAACAAAAAGGAACAAAACTATAGCAAATCACTTCTTGTTTAAGAATATTTCAAGAATTAAATCTTTTGTATGGTCTAGAGCCCAGGTGGCGATAAATAAAGCAACGTAAATCTCCATAAAACCATGCAAAATTATAAAGTATTATTAAATCATTTTTTTATATAATTACCACAAATTACATTCAATTAAAAAAATTATTATTTACATAAAAATATAATATGTAATAAATTTTTATGTAAATTGCGGTTTTTAAATAGCTTTTAATATTACAATATTCACATTGGTTTTATTTTGTTTCTAGTGGAATCTATTTGTTTTTAAATTGAAATGAAATAATTTTTATTCATTTGTGGTGTTAATAAACAGTAAATTTTTTAATATATTGTAATTTAATACAGCCGTCATTATTAATTAAATATTAAATAAATTAAATTGTAATTACAAAACATAAAATATTTGTGATAAAAATTTGTTTTCAATACGTAACATAATCAATTTCTTTATGCACAAAAACTTTTTTTATGAAAATATATTTATATACGAGGTTGGGTGGAAAAGTTGGGTGAAACGTAAATAAATAATACGTTTATTTTTTCAATAAAATTCCCTACCACTTCGCTACATTTAGACCAATCTACAGGTTGGTAGAAAAGTTTTGAAAGCGACACCTATTAAGCAGTAGATGAATCAAAATTCATACGCCATTTTAATATTTCATGTCTCATATAAATACACTAAAAATTTTATCTCGATCTGTCAATTCATTCATTGTTAGCAATCCATTTGAATTAGACGTGTCGGTGTATTTTTTAACAATGGAAAAAAACTGAATATCGCGCTGTGATAAAATTCTTTGATTTGGAAGGTTTATCAGCAACAGAGATTCATACAAAAATGGTGAACGTGTTAAAGGAATGGGCTCCTTCATTTCCAACAGTACATCGATGGGTTTTAGAGTTTAAACGTGGTCGTACAAGCGTTGAAGATGAACCACGTAGTGGACGACCAAAAACTGCAATAACAGCAGTAATCATTGAGCAACTACATAATATGGTTAGTGAAGATCCGAATTTGACTAAGCGTGAAATTGCTAATACCACAGGCATCTCAGACGAACGAGTACTCCATATTTTACATGAACAATTACATATGAAAAAGCTGTTTGGAAAGTTAGTGCCGCATTCGTTAACAATTCAACAAAAACTGGATCGAAAACAAATTTCTCAGCGTAACTTGGTGCGTTTCAAGCGGAATAAAACCGATTTCTTGCGTCGTTTTATAACTATGGATGGGACTTGGATCTACCACCATGATCCTAAATTGAAACAAGAACGATTACAGTGGACTACAGTTGGTTGTTCAACTCCAAAAGAGGTGAAGTCAGGACGATCGGCAAAAAAGGTTATGGCATCAGTGTTTTGGGATGCAAAATGAATTTTATCGATTGATTATCTTGAAAAAGGTAAAACAATTAACTCAGAGTATTATTGTAACCTTTTAGATCAACTGGATGCAAAAATTCGTGAAAAAAGATCTGGTTTAGCGAAAAAAAAATAATATTTCATCAAGACAATGCGCCTTCACACAAAAGTGTTTTGACGATGGCTAAATTGAATGAATTAAAGTACGAATTGCTTGAACAACCACCGTATTCACCAGATTTGGCTCCGAGTAATTACTACCTCTACAGAAACTTGAAACAATTCGTTCGTGGAAAGCGTTTTTCATCGAATGAAGAAGCTATTTCAGCCGTGGAACAGTATTTTGCAGAGCTTCCAGAAAATCATTACGGAGATGGTATAAAATTATTGGAGGATCATTGGAATAAATGTATTGAAGTTGGGGGAGATTACATTGAATAAAAAAACTAAATTCATTTAAAAATTCACATTCTTTCAGTTTTGCTTTCAAAACTTTTCTACTAACCTGTATGCTTTGATAAAATTCAGAAATGTCCAATTAGTTAAAGTAAAAATCTACAGCAGCTTGAATACTGTGACATGTTGAAAACTTCTGACTTGCTGACTTCTTAATTCGTTACTGTTATGTCGTCTCTTTTAAATATATTGCAAAGCATTCGGTAAATATGGACAACATATATATTTCATTATCATTTTTATGAAGTTATAATTCAATTTAATGACCAACTCGCGATTATGAATTCGTAATATCAATCTATCACATAATAAATGCAATATTTTTATTTTAAATTAGCAAAACGGTAAATCAAGCCAGCAAATGTTCACGAAAGAAAGTTCAAACTTCTACGCAAAGTATTCTTAATGTTATCGCTTTTTTTTAAGACATTTCAACATGGTATACACACACATACATCATAATTATTATGTTTGTTTTTATGACTCCTTACGGGATCCTTTACAGTTGGTGTTTGCTTATTTGGTTACATTTCAAGACGACAACAAATATTTTTCCTTTGTTGTTGTTATCATCTGCGTACAATTTTAATAAAATTATAATAACTATTTCAGAAATGTCTCTGGTTTCTTGGATACGTCACAGAAAAGTGTTAATTAGTTTGAATGAACATGAAAAAATATTCAAATGTTTGATTAAAATTACGAATTCTTTGCTGTAAATTTTTTGTGATGATAATCGACCTTTTACGTGTCACGATTTAGAAAATATACTTTTGCAAACTAAGTTGATGATAATGACAACTTATTTATCGAAATACACAGTGTGTCGCAGAAAAAAAAACGATCGCTTTTAAAATAGTAATTCTTACTGGCGTCATTTATTAAAAAAAATATGCGTCGGTAAGGTAGATCTCTTACCAATGTTATGTCAAAATATGACATTTGAATCATTAAAATCAGAGAAATTGCGCATAAAGTAACAGTGTGTATTTAAAATTGGTTGAAAAATGAACTTTGGAAAAGATCAAATATTAAGTTCCGTTTTAAACTCGGTAAATCGTTTACTGAAACATATAATTTGAGGAAATAAGTGTGCAGTCATGCGTGTTTATCACGTACTAGTGTGTATGAGTGGTATAAACGATTTAAAGACGGTCATACGGTCATAAATGACGACAAACATCCTGTTGCAAAAAAACTGCGGTTACGGAATTGTGCATGAATTTATCAGAAATGAACCGAAATCCTCATTGCGATATGTGACAATGGAATTAAATATTTCCAAAGATTCAATTTATCGCATTTTGACACAGCATTCGGGACTGAGAAAGATTTGTGCAAGGTGTGCCTGAATTCCAACTGAATTCAACATTGTACAAACTTGATTAAAGATCCAAAAGTGGACGAAAACTTCAGGTATTCTATTGCAACTGCCGATGAGACGTGTTTTCAATATGATCCAGAGACTAAGCGTCAGAACTCTAAATGGAAGCATTCAAGCGAAGAAAGACCGAAAAATGAGCCGTTTGGAGAAGTCAAAAGTGAAGACAATGTTGATTTGTTTTTATGATTCGAAAGTCGTAGTGCATAAAGAGTTTGTACCAACTAGTCAAACAGTAAATGCTGTATATTATCTTGGTGTAACGAAGCATCTTTTGGCACGTATTCGTCGTATACGTCCTCAACATCGTGAAAATTGTAGCTGACATTTGTTGCATGATAATGCACCATCTCATCGATCAACGCTTGTCACTGATTCTCTAACTACAAATGGCGTTTTAACTATCAGCCATTCCACCGTATTCACCGGACTTGGCCCCCTGTGATTTCTATCTGTTCTTCAAACTACATTTGGTGATGAAAGGACAGCGTTATACCGACGTCAAAGCCATTAAAAAAGCATCGACAGCGATTTTGAAGGACATCTCTAAAGATGAACTTAAAAATTCTTTCGACGTGTAAATTGACCGTGCAAAACTTTGCATTGAAGCCGATGGCGGCTACTTTAATAAAATATTCACCAATTAATGTACTCTTCACAAGGATTAAAATGAGCACAAGCGCATCGCTGTAGAGCGAACCGTTTGGCCGCAGTGGCAGTTTGAATTTTCGCAAAAATTTTCGGTTTTCCGGTCATAACTCGAGAACGCGACGTCGTAGAAGGTTCCGGTTTGAAGCAGTCGATTCCGGACGTCAATACGCATCCGGCAGTGTCCGCGCCGTCTCCGAGAGGCCCTTGGTTCGCGAGATAGCATGCCGATTTGAACGAAAATCCAAAATTTTCGCGATTTTCGCAACTTGCAAAAGTGTTTTTTGCGAATATCTCGAGAACCGAAAGAGATACGATGCCAAATAGGTACATTTTCTGAATCAGCAGATCAAAATACATAAGATAGAACCATCGAATCGGCGAAAATCGCAACTTTATTTTTTTCGAGAACCGTAAGAGATACGATGCCAAGTAGGGGTTGTTTCTGAATCAGGAGATCAAAATACGTACGATAGGACCATCGAAACGGCGAAAATCGCAATTTTAATTTTTTCGACTTCACCAAATTTAGTTTTTCGCGAATATCTCGAGAACCGAAAGAGCTAGCGCATTCCCGATGCGTTTTTCGTAATCAGCGGGTTCGAATACATAAAATAGAGTCATCAAAACGTCGAAAATCCACACTTTGATTTTTCCGTTTTTTAAATTTCATCACTTGAGGTTCAAAAAAATCGCAAAAATCGTCAAACGGCCATAGCTTCCACATTTTTCGTCCCATCGCCACAAAATTTTCACCAATTAATGTACTCTTCACAAGGATTAAAATGAGCACAAGCGCATCGCTGTAGAGCGAACCGTTTGGCCGCAGTGGCAGTTTGAATTTTCGCAAAAATTTTCGGTTTTCCGGTCATAACTCGAGAACGCGACGTCGTAGAAGGTTCCGGTTTGAAGCAGTCGATTCCGGACGTCAATACGCATCCGGCAGTGTCCGCGCCGTCTCCGAGAGGCCCTTGGTTCGCGAGATAGCATGCCGATTTGAACGAAAATCCAAAATTTTCGCGATTTTCGCAACTTGCAAAAGTGTTTTTTGCGAATATCTCGAGAACCGAAAGAGATACGATGCCAAATAGGTACATTTTCTGAATCAGCAGATCAAAATACATAAGATAGAACCATCGAATCGGCGAAAATCGCAACTTTATTTTTTTCGAGAACCGTAAGAGATACGATGCCAAGTAGGGGTTGTTTCTGAATCAGGAGATCAAAATACGTACGATAGGACCATCGAAACGGCGAAAATCGCAATTTTAATTTTTTCGACTTCACCAAATTTAGTTTTTCGCGAATATCTCGAGAACCGAAAGAGCTAGCGCATTCCCGATGCGTTTTTCGTAATCAGCGGGTTCGAATACATAAAATAGAGTCATCAAAACGTCGAAAATCCACACTTTGATTTTTCCGTTTTTTAAATTTCATCACTTGAGGTTCAAAAAAATCGCAAAAATCGTCAAACGGCCATAGCTTCCACATTTTTCGTCCCATCGCCACAAAATTTTCACCAATTAATGTACTCTTCACAAGGATTAAAATGAGCACAAGCGCATCGCTGTAGAGCGAACCGTTTGGCCGCAGTGGCAGTTTGAATTTTCGCAAAAATTTTCGGTTTTCCGGTCATAACTCGAGAACGCGACGTCGTAGAAGGTTCCGGTTTGAAGCAGTCGATTCCGGACGTCAATACGCATCCGGCAGTGTCCGCGCCGTCTCCGAGAGGCCCTTGGTTCGCGAGATAGCATGCCGATTTGAACGAAAATCCAAAATTTTCGCGATTTTCGCAACTTGCAAAAGTGTTTTTTGCGAATATCTCGAGAACCGAAAGAGATACGATGCCAAATAGGTACATTTTCTGAATCAGCAGATCAAAATACATAAGATAGAACCATCGAATCGGCGAAAATCGCAACTTTATTTTTTTCGAGAACCGTAAGAGATACGATGCCAAGTAGGGGTTGTTTCTGAATCAGGAGATCAAAATACGTACGATAGGACCATCGAAACGGCGAAAATCGCAATTTTAATTTTTTCGACTTCACCAAATTTAGTTTTTCGCGAATATCTCGAGAACCGAAAGAGCTAGCGCATTCCCGATGCGTTTTTCGTAATCAGCGGGTTCGAATACATAAAATAGAGTCATCAAAACGTCGAAAATCCACACTTTGATTTTTCCGTTTTTTAAATTTCATCACTTGAGGTTCAAAAAAATCGCAAAAATCGTCAAACGGCCATAGCTTCCACATTTTTCGTCCCATCGCCACAAAATTTTCACCAATTAATGTACTCTTCACAAGGATTAAAATGAGCACAAGCGCATCGCTGTAGAGCGAACCGTTTGGCCGCAGTGGCAGTTTGAATTTTCGCAAAAATTTTCGGTTTTCCGGTCATAACTCGAGAACGCGACGTCGTAGAAGGTTCCGGTTTGAAGCAGTCGATTCCGGACGTCAATACGCATCCGGCAGTGTCCGCGCCGTCTCCGAGAGGCCCTTGGTTCGCGAGATAGCATGCCGATTTGAACGAAAATCCAAAATTTTCGCGATTTTCGCAACTTGCAAAAGTGTTTTTTGCGAATATCTCGAGAACCGAAAGAGATACGATGCCAAATAGGTACATTTTCTGAATCAGCAGATCAAAATACATAAGATAGAACCATCGAATCGGCGAAAATCGCAACTTTATTTTTTTCGAGAACCGTAAGAGATACGATGCCAAGTAGGGGTTGTTTCTGAATCAGGAGATCAAAATACGTACGATAGGACCATCGAAACGGCGAAAATCGCAATTTTAATTTTTTCGACTTCACCAAATTTAGTTTTTCGCGAATATCTCGAGAACCGAAAGAGCTAGCGCATTCCCGATGCGTTTTTCGTAATCAGCGGGTTCGAATACATAAAATAGAGTCATCAAAACGTCGAAAATCCACACTTTGATTTTTCCGTTTTTTAAATTTCATCACTTGAGGTTCAAAAAAATCGCAAAAATCGTCAAACGGCCATAGCTTCCACATTTTTCGTCCCATCGCCACAAAATTTTCACCAATTAATGTACTCTTCACAAGGATTAAAATGAGCACAAGCGCATCGCTGTAGAGCGAACCGTTTGGCCGCAGTGGCAGTTTGAATTTTCGCAAAAATTTTCGGTTTTCCGGTCATAACTCGAGAACGCGACGTCGTAGAAGGTTCCGGTTTGAAGCAGTCGATTCCGGACGTCAATACGCATCCGGCAGTGTCCGCGCCGTCTCCGAGAGGCCCTTGGTTCGCGAGATAGCATGCCGATTTGAACGAAAATCCAAAATTTTCGCGATTTTCGCAACTTGCAAAAGTGTTTTTTGCGAATATCTCGAGAACCGAAAGAGATACGATGCCAAATAGGTACATTTTCTGAATCAGCAGATCAAAATACATAAGATAGAACCATCGAATCGGCGAAAATCGCAACTTTATTTTTTTCGAGAACCGTAAGAGATACGATGCCAAGTAGGGGTTGTTTCTGAATCAGGAGATCAAAATACGTACGATAGGACCATCGAAACGGCGAAAATCGCAATTTTAATTTTTTCGACTTCACCAAATTTAGTTTTTCGCGAATATCTCGAGAACCGAAAGAGCTAGCGCATTCCCGATGCGTTTTTCGTAATCAGCGGGTTCGAATACATAAAATAGAGTCATCAAAACGTCGAAAATCCACACTTTGATTTTTCCGTTTTTTAAATTTCATCACTTGAGGTTCAAAAAAATCGCAAAAATCGTCAAACGGCCATAGCTTCCACATTTTTCGTCCCATCGCCACAAAATTTTCACCAATTAATGTACTCTTCACAAGGATTAAAATGAGCACAAGCGCATCGCTGTAGAGCGAACCGTTTGGCCGCAGTGGCAGTTTGAATTTTCGCAAAAATTTTCGGTTTTCCGGTCATAACTCGAGAACGCGACGTCGTAGAAGGTTCCGGTTTGAAGCAGTCGATTCCGGACGTCAATACGCATCCGGCAGTGTCCGCGCCGTCTCCGAGAGGCCCTTGGTTCGCGAGATAGCATGCCGATTTGAACGAAAATCCAAAATTTTCGCGATTTTCGCAACTTGCAAAAGTGTTTTTTGCGAATATCTCGAGAACCGAAAGAGATACGATGCCAAATAGGTACATTTTCTGAATCAGCAGATCAAAATACATAAGATAGAACCATCGAATCGGCGAAAATCGCAACTTTATTTTTTTCGAGAACCGTAAGAGATACGATGCCAAGTAGGGGTTGTTTCTGAATCAGGAGATCAAAATACGTACGATAGGACCATCGAAACGGCGAAAATCGCAATTTTAATTTTTTCGACTTCACCAAATTTAGTTTTTCGCGAATATCTCGAGAACCGAAAGAGCTAGCGCATTCCCGATGCGTTTTTCGTAATCAGCGGGTTCGAATACATAAAATAGAGTCATCAAAACGTCGAAAATCCACACTTTGATTTTTCCGTTTTTTAAATTTCATCACTTGAGGTTCAAAAAAATCGCAAAAATCGTCAAACGGCCATAGCTTCCACATTTTTCGTCCCATCGCCACAAAATTTTCACCAATTAATGTACTCTTCACAAGGATTAAAATGAGCACAAGCGCATCGCTGTAGAGCGAACCGTTTGGCCGCAGTGGCAGTTTGAATTTTCGCAAAAATTTTCGGTTTTCCGGTCATAACTCGAGAACGCGACGTCGTAGAAGGTTCCGGTTTGAAGCAGTCGATTCCGGACGTCAATACGCATCCGGCAGTGTCCGCGCCGTCTCCGAGAGGCCCTTGGTTCGCGAGATAGCATGCCGATTTGAACGAAAATCCAAAATTTTCGCGATTTTCGCAACTTGCAAAAGTGTTTTTTGCGAATATCTCGAGAACCGAAAGAGATACGATGCCAAATAGGTACATTTTCTGAATCAGCAGATCAAAATACATAAGATAGAACCATCGAATCGGCGAAAATCGCAACTTTATTTTTTTCGAGAACCGTAAGAGATACGATGCCAAGTAGGGGTTGTTTCTGAATCAGGAGATCAAAATACGTACGATAGGACCATCGAAACGGCGAAAATCGCAATTTTAATTTTTTCGACTTCACCAAATTTAGTTTTTCGCGAATATCTCGAGAACCGAAAGAGCTAGCGCATTCCCGATGCGTTTTTCGTAATCAGCGGGTTCGAATACATAAAATAGAGTCATCAAAACGTCGAAAATCCACACTTTGATTTTTCCGTTTTTTAAATTTCATCACTTGAGGTTCAAAAAAATCGCAAAAATCGTCAAACGGCCATAGCTTCCACATTTTTCGTCCCATCGCCACAAAATTTTCACCAATTAATGTACTCTTCACAAGGATTAAAATGAGCACAAGCGCATCGCTGTAGAGCGAACCGTTTGGCCGCAGTGGCAGTTTGAATTTTCGCAAAAATTTTCGGTTTTCCGGTCATAACTCGAGAACGCGACGTCGTAGAAGGTTCCGGTTTGAAGCAGTCGATTCCGGACGTCAATACGCATCCGGCAGTGTCCGCGCCGTCTCCGAGAGGCCCTTGGTTCGCGAGATAGCATGCCGATTTGAACGAAAATCCAAAATTTTCGCGATTTTCGCAACTTGCAAAAGTGTTTTTTGCGAATATCTCGAGAACCGAAAGAGATACGATGCCAAATAGGTACATTTTCTGAATCAGCAGATCAAAATACATAAGATAGAACCATCGAATCGGCGAAAATCGCAACTTTATTTTTTTCGAGAACCGTAAGAGATACGATGCCAAGTAGGGGTTGTTTCTGAATCAGGAGATCAAAATACGTACGATAGGACCATCGAAACGGCGAAAATCGCAATTTTAATTTTTTCGACTTCACCAAATTTAGTTTTTCGCGAATATCTCGAGAACCGAAAGAGCTAGCGCATTCCCGATGCGTTTTTCGTAATCAGCGGGTTCGAATACATAAAATAGAGTCATCAAAACGTCGAAAATCCACACTTTGATTTTTCCGTTTTTTAAATTTCATCACTTGAGGTTCAAAAAAATCGCAAAAATCGTCAAACGGCCATAGCTTCCACATTTTTCGTCCCATCGCCACAAAATTTTCACCAATTAATGTACTCTTCACAAGGATTAAAATGAGCACAAGCGCATCGCTGTAGAGCGAACCGTTTGGCCGCAGTGGCAGTTTGAATTTTCGCAAAAATTTTCGGTTTTCCGGTCATAACTCGAGAACGCGACGTCGTAGAAGGTTCCGGTTTGAAGCAGTCGATTCCGGACGTCAATACGCATCCGGCAGTGTCCGCGCCGTCTCCGAGAGGCCCTTGGTTCGCGAGATAGCATGCCGATTTGAACGAAAATCCAAAATTTTCGCGATTTTCGCAACTTGCAAAAGTGTTTTTTGCGAATATCTCGAGAACCGAAAGAGATACGATGCCAAATAGGTACATTTTCTGAATCAGCAGATCAAAATACATAAGATAGAACCATCGAATCGGCGAAAATCGCAACTTTATTTTTTTCGAGAACCGTAAGAGATACGATGCCAAGTAGGGGTTGTTTCTGAATCAGGAGATCAAAATACGTACGATAGGACCATCGAAACGGCGAAAATCGCAATTTTAATTTTTTCGACTTCACCAAATTTAGTTTTTCGCGAATATCTCGAGAACCGAAAGAGCTAGCGCATTCCCGATGCGTTTTTCGTAATCAGCGGGTTCGAATACATAAAATAGAGTCATCAAAACGTCGAAAATCCACACTTTGATTTTTCCGTTTTTTAAATTTCATCACTTGAGGTTCAAAAAAATCGCAAAAATCGTCAAACGGCCATAGCTTCCACATTTTTCGTCCCATCGCCACAAAATTTTCACCAATTAATGTACTCTTCACAAGGATTAAAATGAGCACAAGCGCATCGCTGTAGAGCGAACCGTTTGGCCGCAGTGGCAGTTTGAATTTTCGCAAAAATTTTCGGTTTTCCGGTCATAACTCGAGAACGCGACGTCGTAGAAGGTTCCATTCTCGAAATATTTTTAAAGAAGGCAGTTTCTGTAACTTTGCTCCTTTTCGCTGAGGTTTTAAATTAGCTTTTTTGAACGCATTTAAAGCCGTTTCCTCAATATTATTTCGATCGTCATTAACATTTTTTCATCGCGCAATTTTTTGTTTCTGTCATGGTTAACTAGATTTTTTTTTCTAATCATCTTCTACTACCTAATTAATCTCGTGATATGAAACAGAAATGATATTTTATTTAAATTAACTAATTAAAACCTTATAACACTTCGCTAAAGTAATATTCTAGAACAACATATTACATACACACACACACACACGCGCACACACACCTATATATTATTATGAAATATTTTCAATGACGTGTGATTTAATTTGAAATTAATATTATATTAATAAAATGACTATTTATGGCACGCGTTGGCTTGCGTCAAATATTATGTGAATATTTTTGAGGTGTGATAATGATTAAATTAAAAGATACTTGCTTTTATTTATTTTTTTCGTTTTCTTTTTGGATTTCTTTACTCGTTCTCGAGGTTATAGGATTGTGCACCGCATTGAGGTGATATGGGTCAAGTTAAACATACAAACAATAAAAATACATATATACCAGCTACAGCATTCAATAAATTAATTAGTGAATAATTTTCAAAGAAACGTACGTGTTTCATTCATGTCTTATACATAATACAATGACTCTTTTAAATAATCTGTGTTCATGCATTCATAGAAACAATTAGAGTCTGTATAATTATTAACTGATTTAATATTCAAAAGAAAATTGATATAATACTTTGAAATTCCTAACGTCTAATGACTATAAGATATGTATATTTTTTTAATTAAGCTTCGTAAATGAAATATGCGAAATTTTTTAAACAAATTGTATATTATAACATTTTTACAATATAACTTTAATTTTATTATTTAATTGAATCTATAATTGAATTTTTAATCTTTTACTTTTCTTATTAATTAATAAATGAATATTACTTTATAAACATTTAAATAATTCTATTCCTTATTCCCCAAACACGTGCCAAATTTGTATACTTTATTTAAATAATTTTCCTATTTCATTTTATATAATATTCAATTTTTTTCAATTATACACTGTCTGTCGCAGAGAAAACCGAACTTTTTTATAATAAAAACAAAAGCTTACTATTTTTAAATTCATCTTTAGAGATGTCCTTCCATTTTTAGTGGCTTCGACGTCGGCATTACGCTGTCCTCTCATCGGCAAATGTAGTGTGGAGAATAGATGATAGATATCACAGGGGGCAAATCCGGTGAATATGGTGAATGGTTGATGGTTAAAATGCCATTTGTAGTTAGAAAATCGGTGGTTAGCGTCGAGTGATGAGATGGTGCATTATCATGTAACGAACGCCAAGTTCGCCAAGATAATATACAGCATTGACTGTTTGACTAGTTAGTACAAACTCTCTGTGCACTACGCTCTTCGAATCATAAAAACAAATCAACATTGTCTTCACTTTTGATTTCTCCAAACAGCTTTTTTTCGGTCTTTCTTCGCTTGGATGCTTCCATTCAGAGCTTCGACGCTTGGTCTCTGGACCATATTGAAAACACCACGTCTCATCGCCAGTTACAATAAAAAACCTGAAGTTTTCTTCCTTTTTTAAGTCTTCAATCAAGTCTGTACAATGTTGAATTCAGTTAGCTTGTGTGGTACAAACCTTGCACAAATCTTTTTCAATCCCAAATGCTGTGTCAAAATGCGATGAATTGAATCTTTGGAAATATTTAATTCCATTCCCACGTATCGTTATGAGGACTTCGTCTCATTTCTGATAAATTCAGGCACAAGTTTGATGTTACTTTCCGTAACCACAGATTCTTTTGCACCAGGATGTTCGTCGTCATTTATTTGCGTACGACCGTCTTTAAATCGTTTATACCACTCATACACACTCGTACGTGATAAACACGCATCACCATACACTTGTTTCATCAAATAAAACGTTTCAGTAAACGATTTGCTGAGTTTAAAACAAAACTTGATATTGCTCTTTGTTCAAAATTCAGTTTTCGACCAATGCCAACACACTGCTATATTATGCGTAATTTCTCTGCTTCTAATGATGCAAATGTGATATTTTGACATAACATTGGTGAAAGATCTACCTTACCGACGCATATTTTTTTAATAGATGGCGCCACTGAGAATTACTATTTTAAAAAAGTTCGGTTTCCTCTGCGACAGACTGTGTTATGCAAAAGAAAGTTCGTTTTAGTCTTTTTTGAAAATGCTGCAGAATGATACCAAACAGTGACATGTACATATAGACACGGTTCAATTGCCAAATAAAGCTTAGTTAATGAAAACTACTGTCAAAAAGAAGCGGTCGGCGGACAACGTCAACATGTTTTGGTCGAAAGAATTCTGGCCTCCCAACAGCCCAGATTTAACTCCTTTGAACTTCTATGTATGGAGCGTAGTTGAAAGAATCACGAACAAGTCCAGACATCCAAACGTCGCATCTTTGAGAGCCGCTATTGCCGCGGCGTTCACCGATATGGACCGTGACACATTAAAGCGCGCCTGCGCAAGCTTCTGATCGAGAATGGAAGCGGTCTTTCAAGCAAACGGGGGATAGATTGCGTACATGTGTTGTCTTTATAACTTTGCAAATAATGTGGTTACAAATTTTTTGTAAACCTCTTCGTTTTTGCAATAAAAAATATGTTTGGAAAAAATGTATAATTTGTTCGGATCTTAGCGCCGCACCTTTTAAAATTAAAAAAAAAGCGACCAACGATTAGAAATCCGGATTCTTTAAACTCATACGTATTTTATAGATAAATACATCGTCTGAAAGCGTAATAAACTGGTCGATACATAAACATATTTACGTATTAATTTACGTAAGTAGATTGACACTTTACTAAAAATTGTATAAAAAAACTTCATAAAATAAAAAAACTATAATGGAAAAAGTGGCTTCGTTTAGAGTATGTTAATTAGATAGTTCCATTTTGTTAAGTTAATAAATGTTAATTCATTCTTTATTTAATCTCAAGTATTTACAATTTAATATCTTAAAAATATATTTTTTTTAATTTGCCGTCATAAGAATGTTATAAACAACGCGCAGTTTAATTTATCTAAAGTGGTCAATCGAAATTTTATGTGAAATCCAGAAGATGTGAAGTGGAGTTTCATACAGAATTATAGAATTACGATTACAAATGTCATAATGTGTTGATTGCGTTTTGTGACACACGCAAGTGGAACTTAGAGATTTCGACGTTAAATTCAAAATTCGTGACCATTAATCAACCACATTCCATCATCAACCACAGGCTCCATCAAATTCAAATTAAATTTACGATAGAAAGAAAAAAAATAACACTACCTTTCTTGAAGTGCAAGATGTGTTCTTTATACAGAAGCTCTATAGAGCGTTTCATTTGACCAATGTATTTTTTATCACAATCTCAGTTTATTTCATAAATCCCGGATATCTGATTATCTCAACCTTATTTTTCGCCTTTCGTAAAAGAGAATTTCTAACGTTTCTGAATCGGTAAAGACCCTAGTAATTAAAAATAATCGTAAAATAGAAATTATTGTCCGAAAAGAAATTAATGTTGAATGGGTTTATTACGCCGGATTCAAATCATAGCATGCAAAAATTTTATTAATCGTTTGCTTAGTTTTCCATTAATAACAACGAGATACGAAAGAGAATTAAGTGTTATTAAGAACGTCTCGTGGTACAATGGTTTTGATTCGGAAATAATCATGGGATTAATTAGGGAAGCTAGCTTAAAAAAGACGACCCGTGGTGCCATTTGTTTGTCACCTCAAAATAACCGCGACAAACAATTTATATGCTTACCCTTTCACCCATTTACATAAAATTTGAAGAACGCAGTTTTCAAAATATATTTCAGTCTAGAAACGCTAGAAATTCCCTTTTAAGAAAATGCGAAAAATAAATCAGAAATCCGGGATTTATGAAATGAACTGCCGAGATTGTGACGAAAAATACATTGGTCAAACGAAAGGCTCTATAGAGTTTCGGCATAAAGAACATATATTAGACATCGAGATTAATCGGTCTTTTGTTTTGTTAATTATTATTACTTATTAACATCAAGTGTTATTATGTATATGTAATGTATCTAAAAGGTGTTCCAATAAGACATTTCATTTTCAATAGCCCGGCATTTTAACAGTTGTCATGACTCGACCTGTAACTACTCACACATGACAAGTAAAAACTACGCCATTAATAAAAATGGAAGGATACACGCTTCAACAACGCATTGAAGTTTTTAAAATTCACTACAAAAATGGTGAAAATTTCGCGGTCACAGTTCGCAAAACTATAGCATTTTTGGGTCGTCGTGAAGCTCCTTCTCGGCCAGCAATTGTGAAACTGGTAGGAAAACTTGAGCTGTTGGGACAAGTTACTGATGCGAAGAATCAAACTCGTACACGTCGCTCAAAAATAACTGAGGATATTACTGTTGTAGCCCATAGTGTTGAGGAAAACCCAGGCTTGTCCATTACGCGTCGATCATTGGAATTTGGCATTCCACAAACGACGTTACACCGCATTTTGCATAAAGACTTAGGTCTTAAGGCTTTTAAAGTTCAGTTAACACAAGAACTCACGCCTACCGACTATCAACAACGTCGTGTCTTTGTTGATTGGGTCCTTGAAATGCATCAAACTGATCCGGAATTTCATCGAAAAATCATCTTGAGTGATGAAGTCAATTTTCACCTCGGAAGCTCGGAAAACCCAAGAATTATTGTTGAAGAGCCTCTCCATCCTCAACGTGTGACTGTTTGTTGCGGTTTTTGGTCTGGTGGGGTCATTGGACCTTACTTTTTCGAAAATGAGGCTGGAGCAACTGTTACAGTGAATAGATTGCGCTATCGAACCATGATTAATGATTTTGTATGGCCGGAATTGGAAGATATTGATGTGGATGACGTTTATTGCCAACGAGACGGCGCTACGTGCTACACAAGAAACGATACCATCGCTCTTTTGCGTGAAAAGTTTCCTGACCGTGTGATTCTCGAAGAGGCGATCACAATTGACCACCGAGATCTTGTGATTTAACACCTTTACACTTTTTCTTTTGAGCTACGTAAAAGATAAGGCCTATGCCAATGGCCCACAATCGATTCAAGACCTCAAAGCTGGAATTCGTGGAGTTATCGTGGACGTAACATACAGCCGCAAATGTGCGAATTGGTGATGGAAAATTTCATAAAAAGAATATGGTCCTGCAAGCGTAGCCATAGCGGCCATATGGCTGATATTGTTTTCCATTATTAATGGCACACCCTCCTCTTTACAATTAAATAAACATCCGATAATTTCGCTTAAAAATACTCGTTTCTTCTTACATATCAAAATGAATCTTCTCTTATTGGAAGACACTATATAATGACGTACTAATTAGACCTTTTTTAAAAAAATAAATAAAATAATAAAATTACAAAACGAATATCTCTACACATAAAAACAATTTTAACCCACCGGTTTCATATTTCATGTTCTCAAATTTAATTTTACCGCGTAAAATTGATTTTAGGAATTTCGTAGGTTGTAATTTGGTCTTGGGAGTCTGTTCCGAAACTTAACTCTCTCTTTTTAAAACAGAGTATGGTGGAAAGTTAAACTTTGCGCATGCTTATACAATAGGGAAATGAAAACTTGCGATTAACAATGAAAAATATTTTTAAATATTTTTTCTACGAAACATGAGATAAATAGTGAGTCATTCGTGCTTGTTATATGACTTCCTACTTACATTACTTTATTATCTATTATTCTATCAATATTTACATGCTTCTGTACAAGTATATTTGTTTTCTATCTGCATATACACACATATACATGTATGTGTTTACAAATAATTCAACCAAATATCAAAAAATATCTCATTGCAAATATTTGCACATGAAAAACGCCAGTCATTTTCCTAGTATGTCTGTGTCGAATCGTGTTATTGATTGCCAATTATTGTAAAATACTATTTACATTTCAAATTTATGCTTTTGACTCGTGACCAAAAATAGCTCTGACCTCTCTGTTAGCAAATGCATATGCTTGCTTATACCCCAAAATGTCTACCAACAAAGCCTTATTTACTGAACTTTTATTTGTATTTTTTAAGCAGAACTACAGGTTATTCAAGTCAGCTGGATTTGCACAATTTGAGATGTTTAATCTGTAAGGACAGCAATCGATTGACGCGCTAAGGTTATATAAAATGATGTACAAATTGGGCTTCAATGTTTATTTGCTTGGATTAAACAGATAAAATGACTTGAATTTGACATTAGACATTAATGTTTCAATTATTGGCTTGTAAATATTTACCAAAATAACTGTCAAGAATGTTAAAATCATAATTAAGAGATGCTCTTCGATGACTTTGTTAAATCCCAATATTTATTAACATACACAGTCTGTCGCGACGTAAACCGAACTTTTTTAAAATAGTATTTCCTAGTGGCGCCATCTATTAAAAAAGATATGCGTGGGTAAGGTAGATCTTTCACCAATGTTATGTCAAAATATCACATTTACTTCATTAGAAGCAGAAAAATTGCGCATAAAATGGCAGTGTGTTGGCATTGGTCGAAAAATGAATTTTGAACAAAGAGCAAATGTCAAGTTCTGTTTTAAACTCGGTAAATCGTTTACTGAAACGTTTAATTTGATGAAACAAGTATATGGTGATGCGTGTTTATCACGTGCGAGTGTGTACGAGTGGTATAAATGACTTAAAGATAGTCGTACGGACATAAATGACGACGACGAACATCCTGGTGCAAAAAAATCTGTTACGGAAAGTAACATCGAACTTGTGCATGTATTTATCAGAAACGAGCCGAAATTCTCATTACGATACGTGGGGATGGAATTAAATATTTCCAAAGATTCAATTCGTAGCATTTTGACACAGCATTTGGAAACGAGAAAGATTTGTGCAAGGTTTGTACCACACAAGGTAACTGAATTCAACATTGTACAGACTTTATTAAAGACTCGAAAAACCACAAAAACTATTCTATTGTAATTGGCGATGAGACGTGGTGTTTTATGATCCAGAGACCAAGCGCCAAAGCTCTGAATGGAAGCATCCAAGCGAAGAAAGACCGAAAAAAAACACAAGCTAACTAACAGACTTGATTAAAGACTCAAAAAAGGACGAAAACTTCAGGTACTCTATTGTACAAAATAAGGCTGCAGAAACGAGTGCTTTCGCAGTAGCGTACGGCGCAGTGGCGTACGGCTCAGTTACCATCAATATTTAAAATAATAAAAGTAATTACTTACTATTTTAGTTTGTTTTTGTGTTGTTGATGTAGAGTGTAACTTGTAAATAGTATCTATTGTAAAGGAATTGAATAATTTTCGGAAATTTGCTCTATTTGACTATGGATTTCGGTATCTGAAACCAGCCGCTGACTTACCGAAGTTGCTTGAGCATCTTCATATTCTTAAAGACAAACTGATATAAATAGAAGATAAACTTTAATGGAGGCATCTTGCGGATTTAAATTTAAGATACAAGGTTTAATAATGTGTAAAAATTTCTCATAATATAAAACAGCTTTAAGCCACGTTCCCCATCTCGGCAATACTGGCTGTGGTAGCTCAGGAATGTCCCGACAAGCCTATTTAAACTCACGAATGCGTGTTGGAGATTTAATAAAAACTTTTTTGGTAGAACAACTCTCGTGTTTTAGGCATTTTTCTTCAACAAATAACTGACACAACGTGAAAAAATAGGATAATCTAATTGATCTCTACCACAAACTCACAAACGCACGTTGCTCACACACTGCTACAATGACACTAAATTTCTAAAATCCACAATTTCCCCTTTCCACCTATTCTTTTCAATAGGGGATTAACTAGGGTATTTAAAAACGCATTTCTGTAAATACCATTAACTATTTTTACGGTTAATTTCCGTCAGACTTGGATAATACCGAGAATAAGGGTTTTTACCTGGGGTGTCTAATACATCTGAGCATGGTTGTATATCATCGTCGCCAGTGAGTGCGCACTCGTTTCTGTAGGCTTAATTCAAAAGACTTGCATAACTTTTTATTCATACTTCTCATAATTATTTATTAACAATTTATACAAACTACAAGAATTTATTACGCAATATATAATACTCGTACGTTCATCTCTTTTAGGAAAAAAAAGACGCAAAATTCGCCCGACAACAATAAAATTATTTTAACTAGCACGTACGTTCTCTCATCGTCGTCACAATAAAGAAACAGAAGACTTTCACAACACGATATTGCGTTCGCGTAGATAAATCCTCCAATTCTATTCTCCATTGAATTTTTCACACGATTCCATACACAAATGTTATATTTATCTATGCATAGACACCGGTATTGTACAACAATTGGTAGTTGAGAGTGCGAAAACGTTAAAACAACATAGAGCAGGTAATAGAGTGACGTAATGGGTCTCTAGAAAATACATAGGTTTAATGAATGTGTTCTTAATGGAAGACACTTTCCTTTTTATGTCTTAATGTATCAAAATTCTTGCAATTCTGAAAGGTAAACTCTGACGAAGTTAAAACTTTCGTTGTTTTTTCTTTATTTTAGTATTTATTTGAAAAATAAAATTTGTATTTTATTTTATTTTTTTTTTATTATAATTCCACGAAAGAGTAATTAAGAAATAATATTTTTTCGAATATTAAGTAGTTTAAACTAAAAGAAAATGTAATTGTGTTTTTTGTATGTATATTTTTAACAATATATTTATTTTTCAAATCAAATAACTTACAACGGAGATTGCCAAGAAGTTAACAATACGAGCACACTTAAAAAAAAGATATTATTGGAAGAAATACAAACAAAGAAGTGTAATACGACGGTAGCCGTTTATATTTCGGGAATAGCAAACAAAAAAAAATTTTTATTATCGAAAATAGTTTTCTTGCTTTTCAAAATAATCTCCTTGAAAATCAATGCACTTTTGCATTCGTTTAAACCAATCCGAAAAGCATTGCTGCCACTGTAAGGGTGGTATCTCCAAAATATGAGTTTTGAATGCCTCAACTGCCTCTTCCGGCGTAGAAAACCGTTGACCACGAAGTTTCTTCACGTGTGGGAACAAAAAGAAATCACAGGGTGCTAGATCGAGGCTGTACGGCGGATAGCTCATAGATTCAATGTTTCGCCCGGTCAAATATTCAAAAGTTTGAACCGACCTGTCCACGCATTGTCCTGGTAGAGAATGATCTGTCGTTTTCGGTTCGTTTTCCTTATTTCTTCAAAAATTTTTGGCAAACAAATAGTTGTGTACCATTCAGAATTGACCGTTCTACAACTCTCTAAAAGCACGGTTGCAACGTGATCGGTTTTTCCGAAAACACTGGCGACCATTTTGATGTGCGCGAACAACTTTTGTTGGTTTTGGCTCATCTTGGAATACCCACACAGTCGACTGCTCTTTACTATCGGGCTCATACGTATAGATCCAAGATTCATCACCTGTGACGACTTGATAAACGTTTTTTGAAGCACCGCCATTGTATTTTTATGCATTTCTTGGCACCAATCGACGCAAGTCCTTTTTTGAGCGGTTGTCAAATTATGTGGTACCCAACGTGAACATAGCTTCTTAACGGCTATCTGTTTATGCTAGATCCTATGGCACACTGGTGTTACTAATACCTAGAGATGCCTCGATCCCACGGTATGTCACATTACGGTCTTGCATTATCAATTCAGACACTGCATTAATGTTTTCCGAGACAACAACATTTGTGGGACGACCTTCACGAAATTCACCGTCAAAAGAACGCCGTCCAAGTTTGAATTCACTATACCAACGATATACTGTAGTTTTCGATGTTGCTTCATCACCATATAAAGAATTCAGCTCGTCGATGCATTCTTGTTGAGATAATCCACGCCGAAAGTTATGAAAAATAATCGCACGAAAATGTACGCGAGTTAATTCCATTTCTTCGCCGACATAAAATTTTCAAGTTACTGTCAACAATAGAAATAGCGACCGGATAATAAAACTGTCACGGTAAATATATTGTCAAAATGACAAACTTCACGATGCAATCATCAGACCGGAGGCAGCACTAACAGTGTTGCCGGTTCCCGAAATATAAACGGCTACCCTCGTATCAGACACTTCCCATCACTACATATATGTACATATTACCAAATAATTATCACGCAGGATATATGTTTCAATAGAAATGCTGTTTTCTTCAGAATTAATCCTAAATTTATATGGAATAAGAATTTATACTTTACACTGGGCAATGTTTGAAACATACGTATATATGGAAATGAATTTATTTCCAGAATGCTTAATTAATGCACTTTCATTTTTTTTCGCGTCGTCGTATAATACATTAATAGCTTCGCAACCAATGTCGTTATACGAAGAACGTATTTCAATTACGTTTCGCGAAATAATCATATCACCTAGAAACGTGAGTCTTTACATGTAAAATAAATAATGTGCGATTGTGTTCATGTTTTAATGGGTCATATATATGTATATCACAAAACACATTTATGATGTTATTTAATACTAACGTCCTTAAAATTAGAAATAAAAAATACGTCAGCATACGCATTGTAATTTTTTTAATACATGAAGTGTATCATTTGCATGAATGTTCCTTTAAAATGTCTTAGTTAGCTAGGTGCATACTTCGTTTTAAAGTGGTTATACGAGGTATGACAATTAAATAACGAGACTGCGCTACTTCCATCGCGCAGCCGCATCGGGGAGGCTGGAATTGGAATTTTCATCGACCTTGATACCTCCCAAGCAACAACCCGTAGCTTCGTCTCTCTATCTGCTTTACTTTACATTCGAGTTTTAATTGCAGAGGACACTGATAGATAGACTGACGTAAAACTGGAGCAGCGAATTAACCTGAAATTCCTTGTCAAATTAAAAAAATCGCCTACAGAATGTTTACAAATGTTAAAGAAGGTGTTTGGTGATAATATTATGTCGTGTGCGCGAAAGACAAGACAGAAAAAGGCATGAATGAGCAAATCGAAATTGAAGGCAATGCTGATCGTTCTTTTCGATATTAAGGGTATTATCATGACTGACTGGGTGTTTGACGGTCAAGCCATTAACTAAAAACGCTACAAAGAAGTTCTAATCAAGCTGGGGGAAAGAGTAAAGAAGAAAAGATCGGATTTGTGGATTCTGCACCAGGTCAACACACCAGCTCACAATGTTCTATCTGTAAAGCGGTTTTTAGCGGACAAGCGCATAGCTGTGCTCAATCATCCTACGTATTCGCCAGATCTCGCACGATGTGACTTCCACCTGTTCCCAAAAGTGTAAAGTGCACTAAAGGGAACACACTTTCAGTCTGTTGATCATGTAAAAGCAAAAACATCAGAGTTGTTGAAGAGACTGACAACCGATGGACTACAGCATTGTTTTAAACAATGGAAGATAAAGGAGGAGAGTATGTTGAAAGGGATAACCGTTAAATACAAATTTATTTGCAATAAATAACATTTCTCACACCAATCTTGTTATTTAAATGTCACAACTCGTATATATTCATTCTTCTGTACTTACGCAAGGATATTCTTCGAATAAGACTTATCCTCCACGGTTTACAAGGAATATTAAAAAATATCTTCTATTAAAGCGTTACTACCACAGCAAATAAAAAGCTACCGCCTGTAATTACGTCTTTAACAAATTTAGGCTGCATAATCCAAGATATAATTGAAACGGTAGACGATGGTAATCATTTAGATGTTATATATACGGACAGCGGCGGTCCCAACGGTTGCAAGGTTCCGAGCGGCAGATCCGAGGTTCTTTATAAAGTACTTCCGTACATCATAATGGTACTTACACGTTTGCCTTAATTTTTTTCAGAGGTTACTGTGGGAGGTCTAGTATACGAACTTCGATCATGCGATCGATGCCATTGATGGTATTTTACTTTTTTGCAGAAGCTGTCATTCTTTGGATTTAGCAGTTCTCTGATCCAGTTCATGTGGTCATACTTGTTAAACAGGAAAAACAATGTTACTTACAATCGATACAAATCTAGACTCTTTTATTAGATGCCTTGGGGAGCCCCAGATATCGAATAAAAGAGTCTAGATTTGTATCTATTGTAAGTAACATTGTTTTCCCTGTTTAACAAGTATGACCTCATGAACTCGATTAGAAAACTGCTAAACCCAAAGAATGACAGCTTCTGCAAAAAGCAATATACCATAAATGATATAAAAAACTAATCTCATAATTTATATGTGATAAAGAACACGTTAATACCTCATAACATTTAAAATAATCATAAATAAGTAAGTTTCGTCTATATTATGACTCTTCAGGAAGCCTCAGTTCACATCCAACAGATATTGTCGCCACGACCATATAAAATGACATATGTAATAAGTAAATAATAAAATGGGATCTCCATCTCTGAAATATGAAAGCACTTTTGTCTGATATTAGAGTTAGGACAGAGTATTATTTACAATAACTGCAACTTGACTGACTTGTGCGTTAAATCGGCTTATTCGTGAAACCGGTCAGATACAAACAACTAAGTACCTATTGACCGCAAACTTGCGCCATTATACTATAAATCGGGAAGTTCATCAATAAATTTTCGCACTGCGGCAAGCAATGGATTCGTTTTTCCCTTACGCATGTCAGTCAAACTTAATAATTATACGTTCGTCTTATATAAAGACTCTCCATGTACTAACTTATAATTCTAAACTTCATCTGTTTTAGTACATTGCACTGGTGGGGGCGTTGCGTATTCAGTACGAAACTGACCCGCGGGAAGACATCCGAACTCTAGTTGTTACAGATGGTAGCCTGTCCTAACTGAAACGTCAGACAAAAGTACTTTAACATTTCAGAGACGCAAATCCAATCTTCCCAATTGTTTAAAGTAACATTAATGAATCTTTTATTTCTCTTAAAGTTCTATCAGGTTGTTACAAATGTAATGTCCATTTTTTCCTTCAGTCTGAACTGAATCTCACCTGTGTGAAGACGTGTATGTTTTTGGTGAAAATTATTATTGTATTTATAGAAAAGGGTATTTATTTTGAAGTGCGTACCTGTTCCATTTCTTGGAAAGATTAATACACCTGTCCTTGTCTCGCCTATGGAAATGCTGTCGGCAAGAGATATTCCGGCAATTTACCTCTTTCAATTTAAAAAGGGATTAAATGCAGCTGCAGCAACGCGAGAAATTAATCAGACGTTCGGTGAAACCACGTGTAATGAACGCACATTACGGCGATGGTTTAAAAAATTCAGCGAGGGAAATTTTGATTTGGAAAATGAGCCTCGCGGATATGCGCATAGCACCGTTAATGACGACGAGCTGCGTGTAGAAGTTGAAAGTAATCCGTCGACAACAGTGCGTAACCTTGCAGAAACATTTCAAGTGTTCATTGCCACCATTAGTCGTCACCTTTCTTCGATTGGCAAAGTGAAGAAACGCGATCGATGGGTGCCGCACCAATTAACGGAAGCCAATAAGCTCCGTCGATTAGAGGTGGCTACCTCTTTGGCTAATCGACAGAAAGTTGAACCGTTTCTTCATCGAGTGGTAACGTGTGACGAAAAGTGGATATTTTATGATAATCGGAGACGGTCAGGACAATGGTTAGATCGAGGTGAAGCACCAAGACAGCATGCACGAGCACCACTTCACCCGCGAAAGATTATGGTGACTGTATGGTGGACCAGTAAGGGTATTATTCAGTATTCATTTTTGCAACCTGGTGAAACCATCACGGCAGCGTCCTATTGTGCCGAACTGGAAACTATGCATGGAAAATTGAGCCGCTTGCAGCCCTCACTAGTCAAGACATGGACCCATACTTCTTCATGATAATGCAAGACCTCATGTTGCATGACAGACAATCCAAAAACTTTCGGAATTTGGTTACGAAATTCTCCCTCACCCACCTTATTCACCTGACCTTTCGCCAACTGATTTTCATTTTTTCCGAAGTTTAGACAATCGCTTAAAAAATAGGGACTTCCCTGACCGGGAGTCTGTAATAGCAATGTTTGAGCAATATGTGAGCCGTCAAAACCAAGATTTCTTTTCAAAGGGAATTTTTCACCTTCCAGGGCGTTGGCAACAAACTATTGATGTAAATGGAGACTATTTTGCAGAATAAATATTTATATTTTTTTAATTTAGACTTTTTTTTGTTCCTGACAAAATCGGACATTTCATATGTAACAACCTGATATAATCATGCAAATGTATTCTTTATCGTTTCCCAATCGCATTACAATAAAATACTTTCTTCATTCCAATAATTCTGGAATTCTTATTTTTATATGGATTTTCTACTTGTTAATTTCTGTTACATTAAACCAGGTCGAGTGAACCAGTTCTTTCAGAGAGTTCGTTCAGAATACTAATACGTGAAAATAAGTAGAAAATTTTTACATATGCAAGTTCTGTAAGTGTACTTAGTTTCGTGAAATGTTTTAGCAATAAAATGTGTTCGCACACGTTGTACATATGTATGTACCATTCAAAGTAATGGTACTACAAGCCTGGCATTAATTAGTGGGATGTCTATTACGCAATTCTCGAACTTACACACGTCAGTATATGTGTACTTTGATATATACTCATTAATTAACGACAGTAATTTACAATAAATAATTATAAATATTGAACGTGTACTTTAATATACTTACGCGTGTGTTGTTAAACCTAGTACATGTTAAATTTATTATAAAACACAGCGGACAGAAGTTACTAGCAGGTCTTGGAAGGGAAATACGTGGGTTGTCTTTCAAGTTTTGCATATAAAACCGAAATAAAACAGTAGATAGCTTTTAAAGACTTCATTGTTTTTCGAAGTATTCTCCGGGAAGATTAATGCACTTTTGCTTGCGCTCGAATAAATTCTGTAAGCAGTTGTTCCACTCGTTTATTGGTACAGTCAAAATTGCGCTTTTGTAGGCATCGACTGCTCCTTCTGACGACTGCAACCTTTGACTTTTTCTACTTTATTTTATTACAAAACGTCACACAGTTGATGTTAAATAATATTGAACGCTTTTGTGTAATAAACATAAAGATACAAACCCCACAATCACCAGAAAAACAATTGAAACTATAGATTTCAGCGACACCTTATATGTACGTGGGTTATCTTTTAAGTTTTGCATATAAAACTGGAATAAAACTACGAAGATTAATGCACTTTTGCATGCATTCGAACCAATTATGGAAGCAGTTGTTTCACTCGTTTATTGGTACAGTCTAAACTGCGTTTTTGAAGACATCGTCTGCTCCTTCCTACGATTAGAGCCTTTTACCACGCAGTCCGTTCTTGATTTTCGGAAAGGTAAAGAAGTCGTTGGAACTTTGCTGCGTTAAAAATTCAATTATCTTGCGTGCTATGTGCGAATTTGCATTGTCTTGGTGGAGGATGATTCGTTGTTTGGGGTCGGATTTTCGAAGCTCGGCGATGACTTGCGGCAAACAAATGGTAGTATACCAATCAGCAGTAACAGTTTTTTGACCTTGTAGAGGAATCGTTGCTACATGACCTGCTTTCGAGACAAATGTCGCGACCGTCTTTTTGGAGAAACTTCGAAAACGGATGATTTTGTCGGCTTTTCTTTACCTTAGAATACCCAAAAAGACGACTGGTGTTTATTTTCTTACTCGTATGAGTAAATCCAAGATTCGTCACCACTGATATGGTTTTAGAGTTTCCAGCGTCGAAGAGATCTAGAGTTCTTTGTCATCAATTCACCCTAGCTGCTTTCTATTCTTCGGTCAACAGATGCGATATCCAACCGGAAACTAATATTTGTACACACAATTCTCTATGCAAAATAGTTTGAATTGAGCTCTTCGAAGTCTCCAATAATGCTTCAATCTAGCGATATGTCAGATGTAGATCTTCGTTGATGATCTTGTGCAAAGCTTCGACATTTTCCTGAGTGACTGCCGTTTTTGGTGATCCTGCCCTCGGATCGTCGCTAAGACTAATCGGTCCACGTTTGGATTCGCCATACCAACGACAAATTGTTAACAGAATGTACGTGGGATATTATAAACGATTCATTGCTGATATAGGTGGTGGATTTAGAATACTAACTCCGTTGGAAGAGACAGAGTTGCGCTTGTTCTATTTTTTTTTACAAATTTTTGATTCACAAATCCGAGTACGCAAACACCAGATTATACCATGCATCCCCATTACTCCACCATCCCCGTGTTCTAGTATCGAAAGAATATTTTTTGTGTTCAGTCCTGTGTTGGGTTTTTATCAGATCTTAACCTTAACTATTACTGCAAAATATAATTACTTTCATCAAGAAGGAAGCGGTATCCCAGAAGTTTATATGCTTTTGCAAATTCACCTTACTGATAAGCGACTTTCTCTTTGATATTATTGCACTATAACCGCCACTTTTGAACTAATCACACGTTATTAGGAAATACACTGCTTTATCGTCCTCTTAAAGCAGTTTTTGAATTAATTTTTTTAATAATCGTAAAAAAAAATTTTAAAAAAATAAACATCAAGTGAACAAAACAATAAATAAAATGATTTAATCGAAAGCTCGACTTGAAGAGCAAAGGACAGAGAAATAATTGAAATTAGCCCAGACAGAAGAACAAAGGAAAAAGAACTCGAAAGAAGATATTGAATTAGTTCGAATGAGAATTTAGTAAAATCAAAGTTTCCGGAAAAAAAACATTAAAATATCAGAATGTTAAAAGGAATCATTCAAATGTTAATAACACCCCGTTTTACTACATAGGTTTCAAGGAATAACACATATCATCAGGTAAACTTGCGATATTAACGAACGATTTCTTTGTAGGGCTTACTGCATGTTTTAAATGCAGAAAAATAATGAATAATCATTGCCTCCCTCTTTCGTCCAACAAACTAAACTCTACGAAGGAATCGTTCGTCAATAACACAAGTCTACCTGAAGATGAGTGATTCTCTGAAACATATGTAGTAGACAGGGTGTTATTAACATTTGAACGATTCCTTTTAACATTCTTTTATTCGGTAAATCGCCGTGGTGCTAGCGTTTGTCTGTATACGCTCTGGAAACTTCGTTGCCGACATGTGAGACAGACACGTTCTCGCTTTGTTGTTCAGTACATTTTTGTGCTGGACGAAAGAGGGAAGCGATGATTATTCGAGTATCAGTTTGTGTGAAATAAACACGTAATAATTTTAATCTGGTACGTAGACTTCCGCGGTCGTGGTCCGTACTATCTTCTTCTGGGCTTCCGGGCTAGAACCGCGTCACTGATATAGGCTCACTTTCACTGCGACAGACAGTAGCAGTAGTTGAGCCCTGAAGATGTCGTCCCATACGAGTGGGTACGAAACGTCGGCAGTTATACCAGTGACGCGATTCCAGCCCGGAAACCCAGAAGAAGATATCAATAAAATAATTTATTCTATGGACAAAAAAATGGGTAATAACAGTGTGTTTTTGTTTAAATTGTTATTGATTAATTAGTGAAAGTATGATAGTATGTATGTTTTCTTTAAATTGTTATAATGGTATAAATAACTGTTATAGGGGGTTCAATGCTGAGAAAAATGTCAAAAGTATCTTTGTTACCAAAAAATAATAAAATTTAATTTAATATTTCACTTCTTTTTTGTGAATTGACGTAAGCACATTTTAAAATGCGTCAGTTGCAAGTTCATAAGTGGAAAACAGAGACAAAAAATGTTTTATTTCAAAGATCAAAATAATTATGTAACAATAATTGATGGGCCACCGAATAAAGTTTGTGAAAAGTCATTCAAATCCTCTGAAGTGTTTTGCTGCGTTATTATTGGTGTAAATGCACAGAATTCGGTTTCCAAGTAAACTCGAACTTCGGACTCCGATTTTTTTATGCGACTCTTAAAACTGGAGTTACAAATTTCGCAAATTGAGCGGGATAATTATACTTTTTTGCCGATAAATAACGTATTGGTTGTCTGAGTTCTGAATAAAAAAAGAAGTTGTTTTCGAAATGTGAACGTTTTTCATGATAACTGGTTTTGAATAATCATTAAATTTAATCACTTGTGGATCAATTAATAAAAATCTTTTTCGATATATACACACACTGCTCAAAATTATATTTTATAAAGACCATAATAAACATTAAAAAGAGTTGATTTAATATCATCAGAAATACTCCTACAGAAGCTTCATTGTTACATCTTCTTGCCATGGACTATAGCATATCGAACATTTCTTAGGGAATTATGTGCTATCTCTCTCTGATAACTGGAAATGCTTGAATCTCTTTTGGCAGCATATTTCGTGCAGTAACATGTCTTTCATCAACATTCCCAACGTGTACTATCGAATGACCTCGTGGGGAATCTGTTGCGTTTCTTCTTTCTACATCGACATCATCAATCAAATTATTCAATAAGGATGAGTGTCATCACTCATAAAAATAGTTCTCCTCTCACCTATATTGTAAATGGGAGATCATTGAATTGTAAAACCTCATCCAAATATCTCTGAGCAATCCGAGCTCCATTTTCCATGAAAAAGTCTAGAAATTACGCTTCGGTTGACTTCAAACACTTTAGCAACGCTTTGTTTTGTTCTTCCGTCTTCCACTTTATCTATGATCTTCCACGTCTTTCTACATCATCATCATCAATCCAATTATTCACGATGTGGATATGTGGATGAAGTGTTATCACTTATAAAAATGAATTTTTGTCTCACCGCTACTGTAAGCGGAGGAACAATGAATTGCAAAACCTCATCCAGATATCTCTAGACAATTTGAACCCCATTTTACGTGAAAAAGTCGAAAAATTACGCTTCGGCTCACGCTGAAGACTTCAGCAACACTTTGCTGTGTTCTTCCGCCTTACAATTGACCTATAACCTTCCAAGTCTCTATCTGTGATATGTTTTCATTTCAAACGACACTCGAAATTGCAAATACTTACTACTTGTCACAGAGGTAAACTTTTAGTTACTGCGAGGAATGTGTCGAAGCATGTGTATATAGGTTAAAACACGTGTGTCTTTTCGGTCTCTTGTTTAAAAAGTTCGAAACTAGTTTATAGAAATACGTGTAGATGTTAGAGTAACTACAGTCTTACATCTCACGGTAGAAAGACTTAGGAATAAGTAAGAAGTTAGATTAGAGTCTCGGACTCGCCGCAATGTTGGACAGAAATTCTCGAAAGAATCGGCGTCTCGACGTTTCGATGACATTTCAATCATCTTCTTCAGGAGTTATTTCGTAGTGAAGTGTCAACCTGAAACGCTTCACTACGAAACAACTCCTGAAGAAGATGATTGAGATGTCATCGAAACGTCGAGACGCCGATTATTTTGAGAACTTCTGTTCGACATCGCGGAGAACCAGAGAATCTAATATTACTCATACTTACAACCGCGAGAACCTTCTTTCGAACACACACAAATATATATATATATATATATATATATATATACCGTGCTTTCATGTTAAAATGCTACAAACACCGTATCATATTATATTCGGGTCTAGATACCGAATGCCGATCGGAATATAAAGTGGTGGGGCGCGAGTCAGTCGAATCACAACAACGACTGACTACAGACTAAGTAGTTGTTCGTGGTACTTGACGGCTAGTACGATCAGTTATAGTCGTGATTCAAATAACTCGCGCCCCACCACTTTACATTCTGATCAGTATTCGGCAGCTAGACCCGAATATAATGTGGTACAGTTTTCGTAGCGAGGTAAAATGAATGCACGGTATATTGTCATGATATAAATACAGGAGAAATATAAATTATTAAGTTACCAAAAAATTATAAACAATTTTCAATGAGCCTCGTATATGAAGAGTCAATATAGGAAGAAGATTCCATATCAAACGTATATAATTAATTATGTATCACATTCAGAGGTAAATTAAACGTAAGAACTTACTATTGAACACAATAATACTTTTATTTGATAATATCTTCAAAGGTATTTAGTTGAAATTTATTTAATTCAAAATATTTAAGCAACACATAAGTTGGAAATATGTTGTTAACATTTGTAATTGTTGCAAAATTAATGTATTGTATCCTTATGTATAGTCACACATAGAACCCATGAATCTAAAATAATACATGTTCAGAATCTATTCATAAATACAATAATAGCGTGTCATTGTCATGAATAGAAGGTAATCGTAAAATCTATCAACTAATGAAATTTAAAGTACAATATTTCCCCACAGGAATTTAAATGTGAGTTTAAAAATCATTTTAGGAAAGAATAGGATTTATTTAAATATAAATAAATATTTTTAAATATTTAAAAATATTTTTTAATTTTTAATGAACGAAATAAAAATGTTAAAATTCAAATTTCGATTACGATTTTGTGTTAATTGTTTTTTTCATTGTTACAGGGTTTGTTGTGGCGATATCTGTTGGGATTATCCTGTTAGGAATCATAGTTGCGTTTTTCTTTATGAGTTGGGTTAATTTAGTTTTACATCATGTAAGTAAACTCCTATTTAACAATCACATACATACTCCAAACAATTTGCTAGTATTCAACCAGTTGTAGTCAATAATGTACGAATTCATAATTCTAATACGAGGGTAGCCGTTTATATTTCAGGAATAGCAAACAAAAAAAAAATAGTTTTATTGCTTTTCAAAATATTCTCCTTGAAAATCAATGCACTTTTGCATTCGTTTAAACCATTCCGAAAAGCATTGCTGCCAATGCGAAGGCGGTATCTCCAAAACATGAGTTTTGAATGCCTCAACTGCCTCTTCCGGCGTAGAAAACCGTTGACCACGAAGTTTATTCTTCACGTGTGGGAACAAAAAGAAATCACAGGGTGCTAGATCAGGGCTGTACGACGGATCATCAATCAATGTTTTGCCCGGTCAAATATAATTGTTTGAATCGACCTGTGAGAGCTCGCATTGTCATGGTGGAGAATGATCTGTCGTTTCAGATTTGTTCTCCTTATTTCTTCAAAAACTTTGGCAAACAAATAGTTGTGTACCATTCGGAATTGACCGTTCTACAACTCTCTAAAAGCACGGTTGCAACGTGACCGGTTTTTCCGAAAAAACAGGCGACCCTTTGTTTTGATGTGCTTCGAGCGCGAACAACTTCTGTTGGTTTTGGCTCGTCTTGGAATACACACACAATCGACTGCTCATTACTATCGGGCTCATACGTATAGATCCAAGATTCATCACCTGTAACGACTTTATAAATGTTTTTTTTTGAAGCACCGCCATTGTATTTTTTGTGCATTTCTTGGCACCAATCGACGTGAGTCCTTTTTTGAGCGGTTGTCAAATTATGTGGTACCCAACGTGAATACAGCTTCTTAACGGCTAAATGTTCATGCAGGATCTTATGCACGCTGGTGTTACTAATACCTAGAGTTGCCTCAATCTCCCGGTATGTCACGTGACGGTCTTGCATTATCAATTCAGACACTGCATTAATGTTTTCCGACACAACATTTGCGAGACGCCCTTCACGAAATTCATCGTCCAAAGAACGCATTCCAAGTTTGAATTCACTATACCAACGATATACTGTAGTTTTCGATGGTGCTTCGTCACCATATAAAGAGTTCAGCTCGTCGATGCATTCTTGTTGAGATAATTCACGCTGAAAGTTATGAAAAATAATTGCACGAAAATGTGCGCGAGTCAATTTTTTCGCTGACATAAAATTTTCAAGTTATTGTCAACAAGAAATAGCGACCGGATAATAAAACTGTCAACGTAAATATATTGTCAAAAGTGACAAAACTTTACGATGCAATTCATCAGATCGGAGGCAACACTAACAGTGTTGCCAGTTCCCGAAATATAAACGGCTACCCACGTCTAAGAATATTGTTCTAAGAATATGTATTCGAAATTATTTTTGTAGAAAACGAATTTACCTATTTATAGGTGAAATATAAATTCAAGACAATTTTCATCAGTTTCACAGACATGTAAAATTTATGGTGTCATCCTCGTATATACAAAAAGAATTATAATTACGCAGACTAAAAATTCAAATACCTAGTTTCAAAAGAATTCAACGATTTTAAAATTAGGAATGACTACAATTTATATAATCTACACATAGTGAATAACGTCTTATAAACCACATGCATTTCAGACAATTCATTATCATATTCAACCGCACCTAGCACCCATTTTATCAACAATACATAATTCATCGCCAGGTATTTTACAATAAAAGCATTGTGTACTGAAGAATGTGCTTTATCAGACAGAAAAGGAGTAAGTACATATTGATTAACAACAAAAAAACTCTTAATTTTGTAAGGCACGTGCTGTTTATCGCCTTCGATATGTTAACAGTACAGTTGGTGTACGTGGATTTGATTAATGCGAATGAAATGAAACAACTTTGAGTTCACCCGCATCAATTAGAAACTTGCTGTGATATTTATTTTGTAGTAATGTCATTATCGACAGTTCTATCATAAGAAAAGAGTCTTAGTACATAATAATACGCATAACACGCATGTGAAAATTGATAACGAAACTTTCGCAACATCTCATCAACATGAGATGAGATATTACATGTACATATTTACAAGCTTTGTATTGATACAGGCTCCATCGAAAATGGCAGAATCGTTGGTACGACTGCAAACTTAATGTTAAAATGTTTCGACTTCACATTGGGATTTTTCAGTGGCGTTGCTTATGGGTGGATTTTGGTGTAATAGGAAAATTAATTCAAATGTATATTAACTTTATTTACTATAGTCTATATCACGAACAGATAGACTAGTAAAGATACATGATCAGCACGTGATCGTTTTCTGATTGGTTAAACACATATAAACATTGCGAAATTGAAGCCTTATTTACACATAAACGTTACATGTGTTGCTGCTGAGTTTGTTTTTAATGAGGACGTTGTATTATAGTTTCTTGTCACTACAAAGGATATTAGGAAAGTTTTGCAATACAGCTTTGTTTATTTAATTTTTTCAAAGTAATTTCTTCTACACTCAATACAGCTCTCCATCCTCCGAAACCAATCTTTAAACCAGTTCTGCCAAGTTTCATTAGCGAGTAAAGCTCAATCATTGTCCCAAGCCCGCAGAAGGTCCTCATCACTGGAAAACCGCCTCGCTTTTAGCTTCAGCAAGATCTGAACTGTAAGGAGGGTGCTCGGTCAAATATTCAGTGCAGGCTTTGGCGCGGTGAGCTGGAGCATCATCGTGATGGAGGAACCAGGTATCCATTCTTGATTTTGGCCGGAAGTTCTTCATAGATCCAATGACTTTAGGCAGGCACTGTTCAGTATACCACTTAGCTGTGACTGTCTTCTGTGTGTCCAAAACGACGCGTTCCACAATTCCACTCGATTTGAAAAATACAGCAACTTTTTTTCTTTCGGGATTTTCTGACAACTACGGGTGTGTCCTCATCATCAAAAACCCAAACTTTGTTTTGAGTTTTGGTCGGCACATCGTAATAGTACAGCCAAGTCTCGTCACCTGTCACGATGTTGTTCACATACCGAGATTGTCCCTTATTAAACTTTTTTAGCATCTCTCAGCACCAAGTCACACGTCGTGTCATCTGCTCTTCAGTCAGTCGATGCGGCACCCAGAGAGAACAAAGTTTCTTCACGTGCAAATGATCATGCAGAATCGAACGAATTGCTGGTGTATTTAGGCCTAAAGTACCCTTTATCTGTTGGTAGGTCACTCGTCTGTCCTTGCCAAGAATTTTTCTCACAGTAGTAACGTTTTCCTTCATTACTGACGTTCGTGGCCTTCCCGGCCTCTCAGCATCCTCCACAGTCAAATTTCCCCGTTGGAATTCTCGATACCAGCTGAATATCGTTGTGGGATGTGGACAAACATCACCTAGTGCAGGAGTCATTTCTCCGAAGCACTGGTCTATGTTTGTGTTTCTTTATTTGATTATTACTAGCGTTCATATTTTGTAATCGACTTTCTTAAGATATTAAAAAGTATAGAAAAGTATTGGTAAGAAGCAAGGTAAATCATCTAAATTTCGAAGGATAATTTCACGTAGTCTTAAAGAACGCGTCATCAACGCGTTCTCGACCGTCTTTGAATAATTTGTACCAATCAAAAACATTTGCTCGCGACAAACAATTATCACCGAAGGCCTTTTACAACATTCTGAACGTTTCGGCACCAGAAATTTGATTCCATACACAAAATTTAATGGAACTTCTTTGTCGAATAATTTCACTCATTGTAAAAATCGCCGAATTCACTTTTTGTACTTGAGAAAGACAAGCGTATACTAAACACTAATGATTATTTTGATGTGACATTTGGCACAGATGTCACTGACAGTCATACCAACCTAGAAAAAAAATGGAAATGGGTTTTCGCGCGAAATTTAAATTAAAAAGTCTTACTATTTTTTGCCCACAGTATATTTATTGACATCAGAATGCATGATTGTTTTATACCTTGCTAAATTCGTTGTTAACTTTACAATATTATGAATTACTAAATTACATTTCTTTCGTTACAGGAAATAGTTTTAAGGCCCGGTTCGCAAACTTTCGATCTATGGGCAAAACCTCCAGTAAATCCAGTGTACAAAGTATACATCTTTAACGTCACTAACGCAGATGAATTTCTTAATAACGGTTCTAAACCCGTAGTGGAAGAAGTTGGGCCATATGTTTACATGTAAGCTTGAATTTTTTATATTATTTTTAATCAACTGGAAAGTTTTAAAGAGAAATTTGGTTTAATGACTTTCGTTTCGAGGTACTTCTTTTCATTAACTTGGTGTTATTTTGGTTGAATATTTAGTTAGGATTCGGCGTTTATTGTTAGTATACAGTACTGCCCAACTAAATTAGGTTCACTCGGATTTCTAATAAATATATAGAGCTATTTAGTAAGTAAAAAGGATATTATTTTTTCTGTTAAAATATCTGCTTTTATAGTAGTGGCGGTAGTCTTTTAAAACAACTATAAAATTCTCAGTACTGTAATCACCACTAAACACCCATCTCAGGATTAAACTAAACACAATCAATCATAGGGGTTTACTTTTAGCTGTTTTTCATCAGTCTTAGTGCAGCTTTCTATGTATAAAATGAAAATTCTATTGTAAATAAAGAATTTGTGAAGTATTATAATCAGTTTTAACATTTTAGTTTTTCCATGTTTTTTTGCGTTGATTATATACACTACAGGCCATAAGTGAGGGATCACTTATCATAAATAACAAAACACTTGTATTTTGGACACATCCCTTAGTCTTTTACCTGCTTTGGTGAGAATAATTGAAATAACAGTTGTAAATGTAATTCTGAGAAGGATTATTATTCGGATTATTATTATAAATTAGATAAATATATTTGTTTCTGAAAAATATTGTAAATCCTTTTAATAGTTTTATGGCGTCTTATTTAATAGAAATATTTTATATACCCCAATAAATTTAATAGGGTTTACAACGCAATATTATTATAATGGTATTAGGAATTCATAGTAAACTATTTAGCAATTTAAAAATTAGTTTTCGTGCAGCATTTGTCCGAGTAAGTTGCAATACGAGTATTTGAGAACAGACGTAAAAGTAACTTATAAAAATGCCGAAAAGAAAGGAACTTAGCGCAGAAACTTGCAGTTCTGTAATAACGCTACATGGTGAAAAATTTTCACTGCGACAAATAGCCCAAAAGTTAAATTTATCTGATCACGCGGTGCAAGGAACAGTGAAACGATATTCACAAAGTGGATCATTACAACCAATAAAACGTTGCGGAAGGCCAAGGGTAACTACCAGACAAGAGGATTTGCGCCTAAAAATACTATCGAAACGAAATAGGCGCCTCACAGCTCCTCAGCTTCGAGCAGAGCTGAATGAAAGCCGTCGAAAGCCGGTGTCACTGACTACTGTAAAACGACGTTTGACAAAGGCGGGACTACATGGGCGTATTGCAGCTCGAAAACCATTATTGAATCCACGAAATCGTAAAAACGGTTACAATGGACCCAGGACCATCAACACTGGGACATGGAAATGTGGAAGCAGGTGTTATGGACAGATGAGTCAAAGTTCCAAGTGTTTGTTAGTAATCGACGACTTTTCGTTCGAAGACAAGTGGATGAAAGGATGTTACCCGAATGTGTAGTGCAAACTGTTAAACACGGGGAAGGTTCCGTGCTTGTTTGGGGATCCTTTTCCTTTGATGGTGTCGGAGATTTGTACCGCATTGAAGGCATTTTAAAAAAAGAGGGGTACCCGAAGATTTTGGAGGAACACGCAATTCCATCTGGATTAAGGTTAATTGGTGAAGGTTTTGAATGATCCCAAACACACTTCCCAACTTTGTAAAAGCTATGTGAATCAAAAAGAGGAGGAAGGAGTGCTGATAAATATGATTTGGCCACCACAATCACCCAATCTCAACCCTATCGAAGTACTGTGGGATGAATTAGATAGAAACGTGAGAGAAATCTGTCCACAATCGCAGAAACAGCTTTGGGAGCAACTTACAAGGGTGTGGAATAATTTACCGATGGATACGCTCCAAAAACTTGTATCGCGGTTGCCTAATATTTGTAAAGAAATCATTAAGCGCAGAGGTGGATTTTTAAACAATGGAGAAACGTAAAGACATCACCAGTGCAAAAAGGGTGGTAATAAAGACTTTATAAAAACTGGGAACTATTTTCATCGAGAAATAACGTCATTTATGGATAGCGATGGTTAAGAAATCAACGTACAATTGAAGAACTCGACTGATAATACTCGCCAAAAATCGTAACATATTTACCTAATGTACGAAGTCGTTACGATCTTTATTAAAATATCACCACGCTTACTTATTCATCTGGGGCAGATATTAAGAAAGAGTAGTAGTCAAAATAAACTAAATCCAAACTAAAATACTGCAATACAGGGCAATTAAATTAGGGCCCACTCGCATTTCTTAGAAATATTTAAAACTAATTAGTAAATAGAGAGAATATTAGATACGTAGACTTCCGCGGTCATGGTTCATACCATCTGCTTCTGGGTTGGAACCGCGTCGCCGGTATAACTGCCGACGTTTCGTACACACTCGTATGGGACATCTATGGGACAGAGAGTAGCAGTAGTTGAACCCTGAAGATGTCCCATACGAGTGGGTACGAAACGTCGGCAGTTATACCAGTGACGCTGTTCTAGCCCGGAAGCTCAGAAGCAGATAGAGAGAGAATATGATATTTTCTGTTGTCAAAATATTTTCGTTTACAATATTGACAATAATTTATTACAACGACTATAAAATTCTCAAAAAACCACCACTAAACACCTTTCGCTAGATTAAACACAATTATAGAGGGTTACGTTTGCCCACTTTTCATCATTCTGAGTGCATCCTTGTATATATAAAATGAAAGCTTATTGTAGATATCGAACCCGTGAAATATTGTAATCAGTTTTTAAAATTTTCTGACATTTTAATTTTTCCTATGCTTTCTTTTGTGTGTTATCGGGAGTCGCGGATTTTGAACAATAGAGAAACGCAAAGACCTTCATGGTACGATGTTAATGAACAGTTGCTCACGTCAAGTCGTTATTTGTTTTATTTCCCATAAAACTAAAACCAAAAAGTTGTGTTTATGCAGTGGCCTTAATTTTATCACGCGCACTGAATATATTCTTTAAAAAAACGCATGTTTTTTATTGCATTAAGAAGCAACTAATGTGAAATTGCTATTAACAAAAACGAAATTCCTTTGTCGTTAGCACTTGGCGAGTTGTAAGATCACAGTTTTGCAAATTTTTATTCAACAAACTTTCAAGGACGACGTGTTATAAGTGCACAGGTATCAGTGTTGTAAGTTGCAGTCATTCTGAAAGGTTATCACAACTATCAGATACAACCTGTAAGTTTTAACCAAGCATACAGTCGGTTACGATAGGTATCGTACATTGTGTGGTAAATATTCTAATATTGAAATTTATTGTGCGTAAGTGGTGCCGTTTAAAAATACACTGCTCAAAATAACTAGAGGATTGGGGAAAATGGTAATACAAGGGTAGTTTGACAAGTAGTGAGAATGGAAAAGAAAAACGAATTTTTTAAATACAAAATAAGTTTTATTTTTCAATATATTCTCCTAAAAGAGCAATACATTTATTCCAACGGTGCTCCAATGCCCTTATGCCATCTCTAAAATGCGATTCCGGAAGGCTTGCAAAATACTCATTTACGAAGATGATAAGCTCGTCGTTAGAGGAAAATTTCTTTCCACCTACTGCTGTTTTCAATTTTGGATAAACGTGGAAGTCGGAAGGGGCTAGATCCGGCGAATGAGGCGCATGCGGTACTAATTGGAAATGCAACTCGTGGATTTTGGACATCGCAACTGTGCTGGTATGCGAGGGAGCGTTGTCTTAGTGAAACAGAATCTTTTTCTTTGCCATTCCTGGCCGTTTAGCACGAATCTCAACATTTAGTTTTTATAGAAGTTCTGTATAATATTGTCCGTTTATTGTGGCACCTTTCTGAAGGTAATCAATGAGCAAAATGCCATTTGAATCCCAAAAAATTGATGTCATCACCTTGTTTGCCGATAAAGTGGTTTTCGCTTTCTTTGGAGGTGCAGAACCATGTTCTAACCATTGTTTCGACTGTTGTTTAGTTTCGGGTGTTCTGTAGTGTATCTAAGTTTCAACGCAAGTAACAAATCGCCTACAAAAATCAACCGGATTTCACTTATAAAGGTCCAAACACTCATTGGAAATGCGCAAACGAGTGAACTTTTGATCAGTCGTAAGCAATCGCGGCACTCATCTTGCCGAAAGCTAGGAAAGGCCCGATTCTTTCGTTAAAATGTGGTGTACGCGTTCTGTTGAAATGTTTACCATGTCTGCCATATCTCTCACTTTGAGTCGTCGACTTTGCGTAATAATATTATGGATTTTTATAATCATTTCCTTAGAAGTCACGATTTTGGGTGCTCTAGAGCGCGCTTCATCAACACAGCCTGTTCTACTACGTTTAAATTCATTCACCCATCTACTTATTGTGGCGGATGATAGAGCAGATTCACCTAATGTTTCCCGTAACTCGTTTTTTATTTCGGTAGCTTTCATACCCTTAATTACGAAGTATTTAATCACCGCACGATACCCTGCTTTGAACTCATTTGTGCACATTATAACGCTACTAAGGCACTAGAGTGAATAAATATCAATAAATAAATACACAATTATGAGACTTTACAAGAAGTTATATTGATAAAATGACGAAAAATCTATCGTTAATAATGTGTATGATCTTCACGAACGACAATAAAGGTTTGACATCTCATCAACTTTGATTGAATCAGGGCCTCAAAAAAATTCTTGTGGAATGTTATTCCATTCCTCTATCAGAGCAATTTGATGTTCCTGAATTGTATTTGGCATATTTCTTGTTGCAACACGTCTTTGTAAGGCATCTCAAGCATGTTCAATAGGATTACCATCGGGAGAATTTACTGGCCAGTCTATTCTATTGATTTCTAATTGTTCAATCCAGTTGTTCATGATGTTTGCTCGATGTAGACGAGCTTTGTCATCCATTAAAATAAATATTTCATAGTGCCAGCGTACGGAAGAACAATGGGTCTCAAAATATCATCCAGATACCTCTGAGCAATCAGGTTGCCGTTCTGTATTATATAAAAGTCTGTATGACCTCCTGCACTTATCTCAGTCCATACCATTACACTCCCACCTTTATATTGCGGCCTTTCTCGAACAAATTGTGCCTGAATACGTGTTCCAGTTTCACGCCAAATTAATTTAACGCCTATTATCTGGATTTAAGGCGAATCTGGATTCACCACAAAACAATACTTGTGCCCAGTCATCGTGATTCCAATTTCTATGCTGGTCAATCCATATTCCTCGCGACTGTTTATGAGGAGCAGTTAGTGGAACGCATACTAGGAGTTTTCGAGCATACATGCCGATATTATGAAGACGATTTCTTATTGTTTGAGTTGATACTACTCTTCCCGTAGCAGCACCTCACTTCTAAGCTTCGTTGCGTTATGAGTGCGGTTTCTACGTGCAAATACTGTTAGGTGTCGATCATCTCTTGGTATTGTAACGAGTGAGCAACAATGATTGACCTGATCTTTTACTATTTTCCGCACGCCCCATATCAGTACTTACTTCCTTTTTTCTATCTGAAGTTAGCAGTTTAGTAATTTCTAGTGAGTTTTCCTACTCTGTGTTTGTTATTAACCTTTCATTGACGTGCAGTGTACAGAACTTGTTTTGTCATTAATATCCATTATTTATACTTATATGCTAGCCTCCATCAGTCTTTTAAAAGTCTTCAGTTCACATATACGCAGCGAAAATTCCGTTTTCACAGTAGTATTTGTTGTTTACATAGTAGCTAGCATATTTTTATTATAATTATTAGAATTGCGTGAGACACTGTCTAATTTCACTTTCAAGAGGAAGTAAATATTGAGGTGATATGAGAGAAAGTAAATATTGAGGTGATATGTATGGAAAGAATGTAGGATCAGATCACTCATTCTTGCCCACACTGTAGATGCTGAACGCCCGTATCCTCGTCTTCTCTGAACATCACCAGTTTCTAAAAACCGATTCCACAAACGCGAAATCACACTTTGGCTAACTGCAAAAATTTCAGCAACAGGTTGCTGTCTCCATCCACCTTCCAATTGACCTATGGCTCTCCAAACCTGTGCATGAGTCTAATCGCGTTGCCTTTCCATTATTACCCGTAATTACACTCACAAAAGTAGCAATGATACAGAAAATGGTAAAATCTAACTGTAGCCGAGATCGCTCGCGTACGTCCTATTATACCTCAAGCAGTGGCGGCTACACCAAAGCACTGTACAAGTCGAAACCTGTCAATGCATTCTGTTTCTTATTTAAAAGCGTTATAGTTGCGATATAAAAATATTTGCGTGTCTCTTGTCTATTTTATTATATTTTCAAATATCCTATAATTGTATTGAGCAGTGTATTTTCTATTACGTGCAAATACAGTAGAGACCGCTTATAATGAACCCAGTTATATCGAATTCTCGGTTATTATAAACCGTTTTAGATGGCCAAATAAATCCTCCCTTAACTTCGATGTATTTTTTTTCGCTTGTAATGAACTCGCATATATTGAACTTTCGCATATAATGAACCATATTTTACGTTTCAACCGAAAACAATGTGCCGCTTATATTGAACTTTCTTTATCGCTCGAATGTGTATCCCCGAAAACTCCGTTACATCAAAAACGTGGTGCCTGTCAGTCCTTCTCCTTCAGTCTGTCTCACAAATTAGTCACGTTACGTTGTCCGTTCGTGTTACAGTATTTACCAATTGTAGCTTGTGGGTTTATAAACATGGCGCCAAGTGATAATCAAAAACAAAAGCGCAAAGCTTTCACTTTAGAAAGAAAGTATGAAATTATTAAAAAATTACAAAGTGGTTCAAAACAAGCTGATGTGTGTAAGAATCTGAATTTAAACAAGTCGACGGTTTGTATGATTTGGAAAGGAAGAGATAAAGTACTCAAGAATTATTATGAACAAAAAAATTCTGAGGACAAAAAAATTAGAAAATCAGCTCAAGATAAAGTGGATAAAGGGCTTTTGTTATGGTTTTCTCAGCAAAGAGGTAAGAATGCGACGATTACCGGTGCTTTACTGCAAACAAAAGCAGAAGACTTGGGAAGCAAAGTGGAAGATAGCGATTTAAAATGTAGTCGAAGCTGGATCGAAAGATTTAAAAAACGCCACGATATCAACAGTGGAAAAGTTGTAGGCGAAGCAGCGTCAGTTACTATGGAAGTAGTAGATGATTGGTTGCAAAATAAATGGCCCAACATACGACAAAATATGAAGACCACGACATCTTCAATGCAGATGAAACGGGTCTATTCTACAGGCTAATGCCCAACAGAACGTTGAAATTTAAGGGCGATAGTTGCATTGGTGGAAAACTATCAAAAGAAAGGCTCACGGTTTTGGTTGCAGCAAATTTTACAGGCACAGAAAAAAGGAAGTTACTTATTATTGGCAAGCCCCAAAACCCACGTTGTTTTCGCGGCAAACGATTGCCTGTAAAATACAGTTCTAATAAAAAAGCATGGATGATGTCAGATATTTTTTGTAACGAATTGTGCGATTGGGATAATGAATTAAGGAGAAAAATTCTATTACTAGTAGACAATTGTCCAGCGCACCCTGAGGTAAAGAATTTGAAATTCATTAAATTGGTGTTTATACCTCCTAATACTAGTTCCAAATTACAACCAATAGATCAAGGCGTTATCCACAGTTTGAAGAGCAATTATCGACGAATTCTTCTTTAAAAAATAATGATTAATAGCAGTGCAGAAGGCAGTCGTATTAGTCTTCTTGATGCGGTGAACTGTATTCACATGGCATGGCAAAACGTCACAACAAAAACAATAACAAATTGTTTCAAACATGCAGAATTTCTTAAGCATCTAAACAAATTCGATGACGATGATGAAATCCCGTTAAGTGAGTGGCTAAAGATTACTGATCTTGATAATGTTGAAAATAACGGTGATGGTCTACCTCTAACTGTGGAAATGGATGCTAATTTTGAAGACTATGTGCGTATCGATGAGAATGTTATGTGTACTGAAACTTTGTTAGATGACGATATTGTTGCTTGGGTACGTTCAAAATCAGCAACTAATACAAGTGACAGTGAGAATGAAGAAGAGAATAATGAAGCTGAAGGTAGTGCTGCTAATGCGTCATTACCGCAAGTGCCCATTGTAAAGGTTGTGCAAAATATAGATGTTGTACGTAACTTTTTGCAAATGAATGAAGCTCCAGATAACATTTTGAACAGCCTGGCTAATGTAGAAATGTATTTGAATGATATTTACGTAACTTTGTCTTATAAACAGTCTAAAATAAGTGACTATTTTAAACAATCTGTTAAATAATAATTTGTTGTTCATTTAAATTATCAGTATACAATACAAGAATCGTTTGTACTAATTTATTTTTTGTTAGATATAATGAATTTCGGCTATAATGAACCCATTTTTAGTGGCCAGTAGAAGTTCATTATAACCGGATACTACTGTAAATAAAATGAATATTAAGCAAAATTATTAGGAAAGAAATGTAAGTCATTATTGGAGATTGGATTTAAAAAAATATTAAATAACACATGTTGTAACGCTTCAGCTTATTAAAATGAAACAAGAACCCGAAACGACGATTTCTCTAAAGGATCAGACACGAAAATGGTACTTGCTATTACATCTAACTCAACGGCGAGATCCGGTCAATCTAACAAGGAAGTAGATACCGAATTCCTGTGCCAACGGCACTACACGTCATTGCATAAACTGTGTGAAGAAATTGGCGATTGGTCGTCGTCGTCGTCGTGTGCAAGCCATATCATAATAGGCATTGCCCGTGTATCGGGAAATTTCACGTAACTGTTTAGTCAAACTTTCACTGGAACTTTCTTCTTATGCAACGCACTTCGGACCCACATAAGACTTGACCTTTCTTCCCAGCATTTAGCTGCATTGTAGAGTTTGTGTATGCTGACGTTTTTTTGTGAACAAAACGTAAGAATTTACGTTCCTGAGAACTTGAACTTTCTCTCCAGAATGGATATTGTATATTGAAAAGTGTTTCATTGTTTTCGTTCACTTGTGGCAAAGAAGGTAATATAAGAACGTGAATTGTTAAATATGAACAATGATGTCTTAGACAATTTAAAAAAAATGACAGAAACCGGTACACTTGGGTCTCGATCTACGTAGGAGTTACGTTTTGGGAACTCATATCGAAACGTCATACAACCTCAGCAATGTAATGTGTCTATAGTTGGCAGCACAAGAATCTCCATATTGGGGCTTTTTTTCTTCGTACATTGTTGACAATTTTTTGTGTGTACACTACCGGTCATATTTATTTGCCCACCCCAATTTTATGTGTTTCCTGAAATACGGATTATCTTTCGAAAAATCTGTATTATAATTATTCAACAATATTGTTAGTGGAAGTAATTCCATATGAATTTCTACGAAAATCTTAAATTGTTTATGATATATCGTAAAGGTGTCGTAAATTGGAAAAATACCATAAATATTATATAGGCTAATCCCTACAGTATTAACAGTTTTACCTGCATTTCCGAAAGGTATTACCAATATTGTGTTATTGTACTAACTAATTACAATATTAGGATGTGTTATTCAAAAAGGAAAATAAATTTTATGTCAGTCATCGTTCATCTTTTGTTGCGAAAACGGTGAAATAGAGAGTTTTTGTGAATATTTTAATGCAATGCCGAAGACGAAGGAATTATCTGTTGAAGTGCGTGCCATGATAATTGCTTATCATCACTGCCAAGGCGAGCATCGCAATGGTCGACCAAATGAGGTGACACTCCAGAAATGGTGAAGAGAATCCACAAAGCAGACATAGTAGGCATTTCAAAAAGTGCGGTACATCGCATATTATCTGAAAATTTGAACATGGGGAAGCTGTGTGCAAGATAGATGCCGCGTTTGCTCACACTCGAGCAAAAACAGTGTCACGAAGATGTTTCAATTGAGTGTTTAGCGAAGTTTCACAGCAACAAAGCGGAATTTTTGCACCGTTTCATAACCATGGATGAAACATGGGTCCATCACTTTACATTCGAGACAATAGAACAATCAAAACAATGGACTCAAAGAAGGCGAAGACCGTTCCATCTGCAGACAAGATCATGGCATCGGTTTTTTTGAGATGTGCGTGGAGTAATTTTCATTGAATATCTTGAAAAAGGAAGAACTATCAACGGCGAGTATTATGCGAACTTATTGCAACGTTCGAGCGAAGAAATCAAGCAACAACGGTCGCATTTGGCTAAAAAGAAAGTGTCGTTTCATCAAGACAATGCATCAGCTCACAAATCCGTTATTGCAATGGCCAAAATTAATGAATTGCTAGCCCATGCACCCTATTCACCAGATTTAGCCCCCTCGGATTATTTTCTGCTCCCAAACTTAAAAAAATGGCTCAGTGGTCAAAGATTTTCCAACGATGAAAAAGTGATGTCGGCAGTTAATGGCTATTTTGAGGAACAAGACAGTTTCTATTATAAAAAGGGTATCGAACTTACTGAACATCGCTGGGAAAAGTGTATAGAACTGAAAGGACATTATGTTCAAAAATAAATATATTTCTTTCCAAAATTGTGTTTTCTTTGTTGGGTCGGATACTTCTGGGACCACCCTCGCATATTGGACGAAAACGAAAAATTCACCGACGAATCGAAAACAGTGAAACTATGACGTGCCTACATATTTACAGATATATTATCGCTATATGGTTAATGGGTGTTGTTAATTCTTCAATAATTAATTTAATCAGTAATTAAAAGCCCATATAATAACAAAGTCATTTACAATATATATTTGTATGCGTTAACAATGTGCGTTGTACCTGTAACAATTGATAATTAATATTGATAACACGAAGGCTATTTTTTCCCCGTAATAATTAATGTATCACATTCTACTTCGTGTTAATTTTCGTCTGTTCTAATTAACACATGCGGTTCTAGTTATCAAGGTGATCGAGAATATTTCTGGTGTTGTTACATACATACATACGTAGGCAAGGTTACTTTTTTCGGAATATTATTTAGATAATGCATGTTATATATATATATACATATATGGAGATTAATAACATATTTAATTATTGCAAAAAAAGAAGGCGAAATCAGCGCTAATGAATGTTAAGAAACGGATAATTTTTTTTTAAAAAAAAGTAAATTTATATTATGAATAAATGAAGTTTTTATGGCTACAATTTATAATTTTGATTTAGTATATTGCAAGGATCGTATTCAAAGATATAGAATTACACTACCGGTCATATTTATTTGTCCCACCCTTAGTTTTAGCCAAAATTTTTAAACTATCAAATGTGTACTGAAAATTTATTTATTGTACCAATACAATAGTGTAAAATAAACATAAAATAGTTACATTTTTCTTATATAAAAACTTTATCATTAATTATTATTAAATTTTGCTCTCATCAATGTGCCCTCCTTTATTTTTGATAATTGCGGCACATAACCGCGGCATCCTTTCAATTAATTTTTGCAGTATATCTTCTGTAACTTGTGTCCAGGCTTCTTGAAGTGGTTCCCACAGTACAGTGGTGGATGATGGAGCACGTTCTCAAACATTCCGGTCCAATTCTTCCCAAAGAAGCTCCATTGGGTTCAGATCAGGACTTTGAGCTGGCCATACCAATATAGAGATTTACCCTTGCTCTTCTAGTTGACGCAAGTAATCGCCACACAATCTAGAAGTGTGTTTCGGATCGTTGTCCTGTTGAAATGCGAAGTTTTCGCCAAAAATCCTTAGTCCTGAAGGAACAGCGTTATTTTCTAAAATTTCCTTGTAGCTTTCTTTTCTTAGGATTCCCTCAATTTTGACGAGATCGCCTACACATCTTCCACCAAAACACCCCCAAATCTTTACTGAACCTCCTCCATGTTTTACGGTAGGCGCAATACATTCTGGCAGTACTCTTTCTCCTGCGGATCTACTTACGAATATTCGAAAAGTTCAAACTTCAATTCGTCTGTCCACAACATATTATTCCACTGATCAATCGTCCAATTCTTATGTTCTTTAGCCCAATTTAGTCGTTTTATCTTGTTTTGCTTTCGTGGTAGTGGTTTTCGCAGAGCAATTCTTCCGTATAAACCCGCTTGCCTTAACCTTCTCTGTACCGTGGACACACTAATTGGTTTAGCACGCGCTCTATTCATTTCAGCAGCAATTTCTGTTGCTGTTTTTCGTCTATCGTGTCTACTTATCCATATTAGATCCCCGTCATCTGCAGATGTCGCTTTGCGTCGTCCAGATCTTCTTTTATTGGAAAATGTATCATTTTCAAAGTTTTTAACGTTATAATCAACGGTTCTGCGATTTAATCGTAATTCTTTTGCAATTTCGCGATTACTTTTACCCGTACGATGATAAGCAATGATCATAGCACGCACTTCAACAGATAATTCTTTCGTCTTCGGCATTGCATTAAAATATTCACAATAACTCTCTATTTCACTGTTTTCGCAACAAAAGATGAACGATGACTGACATAAAATTTATTTTCATTTTTGAATAACACATCCTAGTATTGTAATTAGTTAGTACAATAACACAATATTGGTAATACCTATCGGAAATGCAGGCAAAACTGTTAACACTGTAGGGATTAGCCTATATAATATTTATGGTATTTTTCCAATTTATGACACCTTTACGATATATCATAAACAATTTAAGATTTTCGTAGAAATTCATGTGGAATTACTTCCACTAATAATATTGTTGAATAATTATAATACAGATGTTTCGAAAGATAATTCGTATTTCAGGAAACACATAAAATTGGGGTGGGCAAATAAATATGACCGGTAGTGTATATATATGTGAAGATTAATAACATATTTAATTATTGCAAAAAGAAGGCGAAATCAGCGCTAATGAGTGTTAGAAAATGGATAATTTTTTTCAAAAAAAAAGTTAATTTACATTATGAATAAATGAAGTTTTTATGGCTACAATTTATAATTTTGATTTAGTATATTGCAAGGATCGTATGAAAAGATATAGAATTATATATTAATGAGCGGATTTTTCAGTTTTTTTTCTATTTAAGTGAAGCAAATGAAAGAACAAAGTGATTATTTAATAAATTATTATATTACGCGTAAAAACAACGAAAACAGTTCCGTGTTTCTTTACCATGTAATTCCCGTTAGTTTAGAGCGTGTTTTTATCAAACTTTGTACGTATTAACATTTGTACACCAGTTGAACAAATGATTATAAATAAACAAATGGCGTAAGTAAGAAAACGACTAAGAAATTTATTTACGAGGGTAGTCCCATAAGTACCCGACCCAACAAAGAAAGAAATGGAAATAAATTTATTTATTTTTCAACATAATCTCCTTTAAGCTCTATACACTTTCCCCAACGATGTTCAATAAGTTCGATACCCTTTTTATAATAATAACTGTCTTGCTCCTCAAAATAGCCTCACTGAGCTATTTTATCAAGTTTGGGAATAGAAAATAATCCGAGAGGGCTAAATCTGGTGAATAGGATGCATGAGGTAGTAATTCAAACTTTAATTCATTAATTTTGGGCATTGCAATAACGGATTTGTGAGCTGGTGCATTGTCTTGACGAAACAACACTTCCTTCTTAGCCAAATGCGGCTGTTTTTGCTTGATTTCTTCGCTCAAACGTTGCAATAAGGTCGCATAATACCCGCCGTTGATAGTTTTTCCTTTTCCAAGATAGTCAATGAAAATTACTCCACGCACATCCCAAAAAACCGAGGCCATGACCTTGCCTACAGATGAAACGGTTTTCGCCTTCTTTGGAACCGGTCCTCCCTTTTGAGTCCATTGTTTTGATTGTTCTTTTGTCTCGGGTATGAAGTGATAGACCCATGTTTCATCCATGGTTATGAAACGGCGCTTTGCTGCTGTGAAACTTCGCTAAACACTCAATTGAAACATATTCGCGACACTATTTTTGCTCGAGTGTGAGCGAATGCGGCAACCATCTTGCATACAGCTTCCTCATGTCCAAATTTTCAGATAATATGCGATGCACCGCACATTTTGAAATGCCTACTATGTCTTCTAGCTCGCGCACTTTCAGTCGACGATCATCCAGTACCGCTTTGTAGATTTTCTTCACTATTTCTGGAGTCGTCACCTCATTTGGTTGACCACCGCGATGCTCGTCTTGGCAGCTCGTACGGCCTCGTTTAAACTCTGCTACCCAATATTTCACTATTGTGAACGAGGGAGCAGACTCGCCCCAAGTAGAATCCAGTTCAGCTTTTATATCAGTTCGGCTGAGGCCTTTCAAATAAAAATATTGCATGACGTAACGATGACCAATTTTCTCCATTTTTAGAAATTCACTGAAAACGTTCGCTATTGATGGCTGCCATTGACGGTACTTCGCCTCCGAAGTAAGTTAGGATCTAGATATCGGTCAAAAAGGTGTGAGCATCAGTTTTTTGGGATGCAAAAGGAATTTTGTTCGTGAATTACCTCAAACAATAAATTCAGATTATTATTATAACATTTTGGGACCAACTGGATATAAATAGTCGTGAGAAAAGATATGGTTTATAACACATGGATCAATAAGTCCCGAGACTAACCTATAGATGGCGCTCGTAGTAAGCCAGCAACCACGTCTTTCTAGAGTACTAACCTTTGCTTGAAACGTGTCAAAATTTTAAGTCGATCGGACCAGAAACAGCTGAGTTATCGAGGTTGGAATAAAGTCGTTTTGTAGTTTGTTTAAACAATGGAAAAAACCGAGTTTCGTGTTCTGATAAAACATTGTTTTTTAATGGGTAAAAACACCACGCAAGCAAAACAATGGATTGAAAAATGTTACCCGGACTCTTGTCCATCAAAAGCAACGATTTGTCGGTGGTTTGCCGAGTTTAAACGTGATCGTACCGACACAAATGACGCAGAACGCTCGGGTAGACCTGTGGAAGCCGTTACACCGGAAAATGTGAGTGAAGTGACAAAAATTATAATGAAAGATCGTAAAGTGAAGCTCCGTGAGATTGCTGAGATGACACAGATATCATATGGAAGTGTATTTACTATCCTTCATGAAAAATTGAGCATGAAAAAGGTTTTTTCCAAGTGGGTGCCGCGATTGCTTTCGATGGAACAAAAACAGCAACGAGTCGATGATTCAGAAAGCTGTTTATCGCTATTTACTCGCAACAAAAAAGATTTCTTGCGTCGTTACGTGACCATGGACGAAACATGGATACATCACTACACTCCAGAGTCGAAGCGGCAGTCATCTGAGTGGCGCACAGCTGGCGAAAGCCGTCCGAAACGTCCGAAAACGCAGCAGTCAGCTGGCAAAGTCCTGGCGTCAGTTTTTTGGGATACACATGGCGTGATTTTCATTGACTACCTCGAAAAAGGTAAATCGATCAATAGTGATTATTATATTGACTTACTGGTGCGTTTGAAGGAGGAAATCGCAAAAAAACGACCGCACATGCAGAGAAAAAAAATCCTTTTTCACCAAGACAATGCACCCTGCCACAAGTCGATGAAAACAATGGCAAAATTGAACGAATTGGGTTTTGATCTGCTTCCCCACCCCCCATATTCGCCAGATTTAGCCCCCAGTGACTACTGGCTCTTTGCTGATCTTAAAAAATGCTCCAGGGAAGAAGATTTGGCTCAAATGAGGAGGTCATCGCTGAAACTGAAGCTTATTTTGAAGCGAAAGATAAATTTTTTTATAAACATGGTATTGAAAAATTGGAAAAGCGTTGGAACCATTGTATCACCCTAAAAGGTGATTATGTTGATGAATAAAAAAAAATTTTGCAAAAAAAATGTTGTTTTCATTGTTAGTCTCGGGACTTATTGATCCATGTGTTAGAAGGAGAAAATCAGTTTTCATCAAGACAACGCACCCTCTCACACAGCTCAAAAAAACCATCGCAAAAATCAGTGAATTAAAGTAAGAATTGTTGAAACAACCCTCTTCGCCAGATTTAGCTTCCTACGACTTCTGGCTGTTCTTACATCTCAAAAAATACATGCGTGGAAAACGATTTTCACCGATCGAAGAGGTAATAGCAATCGTGGCAACGTATTTCGACAGTCTTCCGGATTCTCACTTCAGGAATGGAATCCATAAATTAAAAGATCACTGTGACAAGTGTACTGAAGTTCAGGGAGATTATATCGAATAATAAAACATATTTCAAACCATATTATCGTGTTTTTCTTACCGAACGACAAAACTTACTGAACAACCTGCTAGTTCATATATTTATTTTCATCTGTCTTTGCAATTTAAAATAACACGAAAATAACTTAAAGGTGTAACAGTTTGGGAATCCCTTTTATATTTTAAATTCAATTCATCATCTTTCTATGGAATATATATTGTTCATTAGGAAAAATGCATCTATTTATAGTTCTAGTCACGGCAAAATAATTTCAAATCGCATACACAATATAAATGGAAATCACTTCAAGGCATTATATCACTATTGACTAATCGATGAGAAATAGTGGCGCATTTTTAAACAGAAATAGAGTTGAAAGAGTAATAACTATTTATCTAAGCATCTTTTTTAAACAAGAAGTACGTATAATCTAAATTTAATAATAAAGAGAGTAACACTGAATGTTAAAAGGAAATATTCAAATATTAATAACACCCTGTCCACTACATATGCTTCGGGGATTCACCCTTCATCAGGTAAACTTGTGTCATTAGCGAACGATTCCTTTGTAGAGTTTATCGTAGCTTTTCGATACAAATAATGAAAAAAACATTACCTGCCTTTCTCGTACAGTCCACGAATGTATTGAACAACAGAACGAGAACGCGTCTATCTCGCATGTCGGCAAGAAAGTTCCCAGAGCGTGTGTAGACAGACACTTGCTATCTAACGATTTGTCAAATAGGCGAATTTTTAAAAGGAATCATTTAAATAGGGGTAGTACTGGTTAGAGCCAACAGGAAAGATTTCAGTTAATCCATAATTGGTTGGAGTATAGACATGGAGGATATTACACTACAAAAATCAGGGAATTCACCCTTCATCAGGTAAACTTGTATTATTAACAGATACAGATAAATTATGGAAAAACATCGCCTGTCTCTCTTGTACAACATACGAATGTATTGAAGACAGAACGAGAACGTGTCTATCTCGCATGTCGGCAGCAAAGTTCCCAAAGCGTGTCTATCTAGCGATTTGCCAAATAGGCGAATGTTAAAAGGAATCATTTAAATAGGGGTAGAACTGGTTAGGGCAGACAGGAAAGGTTTCAGTTAAGTCATAATTGGTTGGAGGACACATGGAGGATATTACACTACAAAAATCATACCTCAATTCCTATTGCTGTACACACTTAATATAGAGTAGATGTTTGATTTTTGAAAGTGGAATATTTATTGTAATGGTATTCCTAATTCTTTGAATAGAATATTTTTATTTTTATTTTAAATGCAATACAAATAAAGATGTTACTTAATTGGTATTTCCGAATGTAGATGTATTTTAATAATTCTCAGAAGGGAGGCCTTCGTACTTTATGGTATTTATATTACTTTAAGTATACATATTTATGTGTATTTTCCCGTAATGTATAATTAATATAGTTCTCAGAAAGGATATAATTATGCAAGAGATATAAATGCATTGTATAGTCGGAATATATTTATATTTGTTTTATAGATTTAATTTTGAAAGAGTAATAAATGTTAATCGTTATATAATACAACTCGTATACCTTTTAGATACTCTTATTGTATCTATTATGCATTAAATATATATATTTATATTTTCCTGAGTTAAATTCCAGGAAGGTTTTATTGATATGTTAATAGTGGTTATATTATATGTTTTCGTATTTGTAGATTGCCGAGTCCATTTAAAAAAAATATTTAAATTATATAATTCTATACTTTCAATTTTAGGTATTGAAACTATTGTGTATTTTCTTTAATGTATTACCAGAAAGGTTTTAATTTTACAATTTAGTTGAATAAGATAAGTGCATACCGTGAATATATTTTATAATGCAACATGCACATACATACATAACGTAATAATGAAATGACAGCAATGTATTTTAGCGTGTATTTTATTTTGCAACATAGGATGTGAAATACAGTAGTTGAACAAAATTTAAAAACTAATTTAACAAATTTTCAAAAATGTCACCATTGACGGCCAGACAGTATCCTAAGCGATTGTAGAATTCATTTATTGTATTTTGTACCTGCTCTGGAGTTATTTCTCTTGCAGCAATTGGTCAATATTGTTTAGAGGTTCTCCGTGAAAAACTTTATTTCTGATACATGACCAAAGAAAGAAATCTTTTGGAGACAGGTCTGATGACCTTGCGGACCATTCTACTTCTCCTCCGCGGCCTATCCAACGGTTTGGAAATCTTTGGTTGAAAAATGTTCTAACCATATGAGAATTATGTGCCGGCGCGCCCTCATGCTGGTACCAAATCTCACCATCAATATTTAAAGCGTGGAGGGCTGGCATAACTCTGTACTCAAGCAATTCTAAATATTTTTCTCCTGTAAGAGTACCCCTCAATAAAAAACGGTCCTACAATATGGTGTCCAATCAACCCAGTCCAAACATTGACTTTCTGTGGCCGCTGAGTCCTTGTGATATGATATCTATGCAAATTTTGTCTACTCCAGTAGCGGCAGTTCTGTGAATTTACTTCACCATTTACATAAAATGTTGCTTCATCTGTAAAGCAAATTCTGAGTAGTAAAGTATCATCATTATGAAGCTTATCCAACATGATTTCACAAAAGTTACTTCTTCTTTCTGCATCATCCGCAATTAGTTCCTGATGGTTTTGAAAATGATACGACTTAAAATGTTCTCGTTTTAGTAGTTTATGCACGGAAGATTTGCTTACATTTGTAGTTTGTGCTAAAGCTCTTGTGGAGAGCATATTATTATTTTCGATTGTTTGTAGAATTTCATCTCTTTTGGCGTCAGTAATAACATATCTTAGCCTATTCTTTTTTTTATGATTAGGAACGATGCATCCATTATTTTTATACTTCTGTACTAACCTACTTATTGTAGTTGGACTCGGTCTTGGACGGTCAGGATATGTAATTTGAAACAAATCTGCTACTCTCCTCAAACTCATATTCGAGTTATACCAGTTCACTAATAACAGTTTTTCTTCTACACTATACATACCTCAAAAATAGAGTAACTTATTTTGACATCCTATGTTGCAAAATAAAATACACGCTAAAATACATTGCTGTCATTTCATTATTACGTTACTCTAGCAACTAGTGTATGTATGTGCATGTTGCATTATAAAATATATTCACGGTATATTTACAAACAAACAATATATAAGGTAAAAAATTGTATGTGTAATGTTAATTTTGTTCTGTTTTCTTTCCTATTGCGTTGAATGCGTAAATATTTTATCGTTCCACTATTTAAATAAAATGGTTGTTTACATGTGTGCATCTCCTTTGTAATCTAAATCGTCCTGAGAATTATTACTTATAGAAGCAGTAGCATCTTTATGTAATTGTAAAGTCATATGTTTAATCTAGTTGCTAGCCGACGCGCTGTGATTAAATACAATAAATTGTTATATCACCCCAGGTCCTTGTATTTATATTATTATTATTTGAGGCGTCTAGCAAAATATAAAGTATACTTCTAAGTAAATACTATTTCCTTTTTCCAGAGAAACTTGGGAAAAGAAAAATCTCCGTTTTCACGACAATGGAACGGTCACTTTTAACCAGCAAAAAATTTACATTTTCAACGAAGAAATGTCAGCGGGTAGTGAAGACGATGTCGTCGTCGTACCAAACATTCCTATGCTTGTAAGTTTTCAAAATTATTCCAGATAACCCCACTCACATCAACTGTCTTACGTACGTCCCAAATTTTCTCCACATATACAGGGTGGTCGGAAATTCACGGATGATAGTCATGTATGATCTGTGATTAACTCCGAGTCGACAATCCTGATATACAACATAATAACAATTCAAAAACTTAAAAATATTGTTACAGAGTGCGACATCGCAATCCAAACACGCCGCCAGATTTCTCAGGTTAGCAATGGCCAGTATATTGGACATATTAAAAATCAAACCTTTCGTCGAAGTGTCAGTTGGACAGTTGTTGTGGGGCTACGAAGATCCGCTTCTGAAATTGGCGAAGGATGTCGTCCCCAAGGAACAGAAACTGCCTTACGAAGAATTTGGACTTATGTATAAGGTAATAAAAACACACTAGGATCTTAATTTGAACGATTTCGCTGTATGGCACGGTGCTGCATCGCACGTAAAAGTGTATGGTCTTTTTTTATTTCGTCTTCGTTTGCAGAAAAATGGTACCTCCCAAGATAACGTCACTTTGTTCACCGGTGCAACGGACATTACTAAATACGGATTAATAAACAATGTCAACGGCATATCAAAATCAACTCATTGGGCAACGGACAGGTGTAACTCCGTTATGGGTTCTGATGGTTCCATTTTTCCACCGCACATCATGAAGAACACAACGCTGCATTTATATGACAAAGATCTATGCAGACTTTTGCCACTGAAGTTAGTACAAAGACAAAGGAGTTTCAAATCGGTTGTTAATCATTACTTTTTAGATTCGTTAAAGAGCTCGAAGGTCCAAACGGGGTACCTGCTTATAGGTTTTCGCCAGCATCTAACGTTTTCGGAACTCCAGATGAAAATCCAGAAAACAGATGTTTTCATCCGCAGGGACCTCCGTACACACCATCTGGATTTTTCAACGTCTCTCTCTGCCAATTTGGTATTTGTTCTTTTGTTTTTATTTCAAACATATACTACTGTGGGCAAAAAATAGTAAGACTTTTTAATTTAAATTTTGCGCGAAAATCCATTCGTCGAAATATTTTTTTTCTAGGTTGGTATGACTGTCAGTGACATCTGTGCCAAATGTCACATCAAAATAATCATTAGTGTTTAGTATAGGCTTGTCTATCTGAAGTACAAAAAGTGCATTCGGCGATTTTTACAATGAGTGAAATTATTCAACAAAGAAGTTCCATTAAATTTTGTGTACGGAATCAAATTTCTGGTGCCCAAACGTTCAGAATGTTACAAAAGGCCTTCGGTGATAATTGTTTGTCGCGAGCAAGTGTTTTTGATTGGTACAAATTATTCAAAGAGGGTCGAGAACGCATTGATGACGAACCACGTCCGTCCTGGCCATCAACATCAACTGATGATCAACACGTCAATAGAATCAAGGAATTGGTGCTTGAGAATCGACGATTAACAATCAGACCTTACTGGCATCGTTGGAATGTCGGAAGGATCAGTGAAAACCATTTTGAAAGATCATTTGCGCCTAAGAAAAGTGAAAGCACGATTTGTTCCAAAATCACTCAATTTTTTTCGAAAAACAGCGTCGCGTTGACGTCTGTGAAACAATGCTTTACGACTGTCAAGACAAAATGAAAGGCATCATAACTGGAGATGAGACTTGGATCTACGCTTATGACCCGGAAACAGACGATCAATCGGCCGAATATTGTATCAAAGGTGAGCCGAAGCCCAAAAACCACGTCAAAGCAAGTCAAAAATCAAGGTTATGTTGACAGTTTTCTACGATTATCGAGGTGTGGTGCACTCCGAATTCCTTCCGACCGGCCAAACTGTCAACAAAGAATACTATTTGAGTGTTATGCGTCGTTTGCGCAATGCTATTCGTAAAAGGAGGCTAGAATTATGGGCCGACAACTCTTGGTTTTTGCACCACGATAATGCACCTTCGCATACTGCATTCATTCTTCGTGAGTTTTTCGCCAAATTTTCAACCAATATCGTACCGCAACCACCGTATTCGCCTGATTCAGCTCCGTGTGACTTCCGGCTATTCAGCAAACTCAAACGACCGCTCCGAGGAAACCGTTTTGAGTCAATTGAAGACATTAAACGTGAATCGCTACGCGCATTGAAGGCTATTCCTGAAATTGACTTTAACAACTGTTTCGAGACTTGGAAGAAACGTAGTGTATTGGGGCCAGGGGGGATTACGTTGAGGGGGACGAAATAGATTTGGAAGAATAAATTAAAAATTATGAACAAAGTCTTACTATTTTTTGCCCACAGTAGTACATATACATTAAAATTTTCTTTTATCTTCCTTTTTTTGGTCTCCTCTAAGTACCTAATTATTACATTTCGAATATTCCCTTCTTGTCTAAATTGAAAAGGTTGCACATTACTGCATAAATTATGACATACTTAAGTTACATTCATATTTTACATAACAAATGCTTCTTTAACGAGTATAACTATGAATAATAAGTTCTATTACAATTTTTTTGTAGATTCGCCGATTTTATTGTCTTTCCCACACTTCTATTTGGCTAATGACAGTTACAGAACTGCTTTTGATGGAATATCTCCACCGGAAGAAGATAAGCACAATTTTTACTTGGATGTCCAGCCGGTAAGTTAGTATTTTTTACGGAAAATTACGAGGAATGTTCAAAACAAATGGATCTAATTCAGTTTTCTGTTGGAATTATTTAATATTCCTGTATTTATCATTTTATAACAACGTGTTAATTACTTTTGATTCTCGAGAACTTCAAGGGCCTTTTATGTCAAATTTTACGTTGATTGTATTGGAAATAAATTGTTTGTTTTAATTCTATTTACGTTTTTTGTAATGTTTTTGCCTGAGAATTCGTAACACTTGTCTACTACGTTATGTATTGTATTTATTTTGTATTTAATATTCCTATTTGATAAAAAAATTTAGATATGTTTGAATTAGTTGGTTTTGTGTACCAATCTGAGTGAATACCATCTTTGTTCTTATTATTACTATTACTTTTATATTTATAATGATTCGGTTTTTATTAGTTTATTGGATGTATAATAAAGGCTGTTTCAAATTACGCGGTTTTTTTAAGAATAAATAAAATATAGATGGCGCACTGAATTTGTCTGGGTATGTGGGCATTTAAGAAATGTGATGTATGACATTTATAAAAATGGCTCCGTACACGGTATAACAACACGTTCAAATTGTTGAATTATTTTATGAAAATCAGCGTTCTGTGAAAAGAGTTTTTAGAAAATTACGTGAATTTTATGGTTTACATAATCGTTCATCTGAAAGCACTATTAGTCGAATTATTAAAAAATTTCAAGAGACCGATTCTGTGAAAGATCAAAAAACTGAAAAATACAGTCGTAGTAGTCGTTCACAAGAAAATATTGGTTTGGTTCGTGAAAATGTTGCCGAAAATCCTGAAATGTCCATTAGACGACGTTCACAACAACTTGGACTTAGTGGATCAACAATATGGCGTATTTTACACAAGGATTTAGCTCTGAAAGCAAATAAGGTTCAAATAACACAGGAACTGAAGCCATTAGATTTCTCAAAAAATAATGTTTTCCGATGAAGCACATTTTGAACTTGATGGCTATGCTAATAAACAAAATTGCCGTATATGGGGTGAGGAAAATCCACAAATTATTCATGAGAAACCTATGCATCCTAAACGAGTTACTGTTTGGTATGCATTATGGTCAGGTGGTGTAATTGGACCTTACTTCTTTGAAAATGCTGCTGGTGATCGATATCGTCGGATGATAACCGAATTTTTGTGGCCTGAATTAATGAATATTGATCTAGAGGATGTATGGTTTCAACAGGATGGCGCTACACCTCACCTTGCGCACGAATCAATTGATTTATTGAGAGAAAAATTTCCTGGACGTGTAATCTCAAGAAACGGTGATGTTGGCTATCAAGATCATGTGATTTGACACCGTTAGACTAGTTTCTTCGGGGTTATGCGAAAAGTCAGATATATAAAAGCAATCCACAATCAATTCCTGCTTTGAAAGATGAAATTATTCGTGTCATTGGTGAGATAGAGCCTCAGTTATGTCAAAATATCATTGAAAATTTTAACAAAAGAGTGGACGTCTGTCGAGCTGCATTTGGCGGATATTATTTTTCGCATATAAATGTCATAGCTGATACTTCAATTACTAATAAAAAAGTTTTTGAAAGTGAATGCAAATTATGTGTTTTATTTTTAAAAAAAAACGCGAAATTTGAAACAGCCTTTAGTTTCGTCAGTTAGTTTCTTTAACATAGATTTAGATAAATCTAATACAACCAACACAAACATAAGAGTTCCGTCAGTTTGGAGCATAAGTATAAATGCGCAGAAACGTCATATAATTTTGTTAATTTAAAATGTTTGTGTTTTTGTAAATTTACAATTTACAACAGTAAAAGAAATGTTACAGAATAAAAAAGAAAAACAAGTAAATAAATAACTTAAAAAAGAGATAAAATCACCCCAAAATATCGTTAATATGAACTAAGAATTTTAATATGAAGCCCAAACATAAAAGAATAAAACGGTCAGCATATTAAATAGGACCACATATCAACAAAAAATTTAATTAAAACTGGTAAGTTCCAACTCTATAAAACATATACATTTAAACTTAATCACTTAAGGTTGTTGTATAACCCCTTTCCACATTAATTTTCGTATTCTGTATACGTATTTCGACAACTAAGTTGTCATAATCAGCAGATAATTAAACAATTAGTTGTCGAAATACGTACACAGAATACGACAATTAATGTGGAAAGGGGTTATAAATTAACCTTAAGTGATTAAGTTAATCAACCACAGGCTCCAACAGAATTATCTATATTTAAACCAGGTATGGGCAACCTTTAACATGTTGTGGGCCAAACTTTAATGGGCAAATACGTTCGTGAGCCGCGTTTAAAAGTAGTGTTCATAATTTTTGGCGATAGATATCAGACATGAAGTAATACGACAATGCTCGCGGGCCGGTTGTTGCCCACATATAATTTAAACTGTTTCATTTTCTTTTCAGTTAATGGGAGCAGCGCTCTCCGCTAAGGCAAGATTACAAATAAATTTGGCCGTATCACAAGTTGTAGACATAAAACAAGTTGCGACATTCCCAGATATAGTATTCCCGATTATCTGGTTCGAAGAGGTGAGCCCCCCCCCCCCTTATTCAAAAATAAATTCGTAAAAATGCGACCGCAATTTTTTTTTACCAGGGCATTACGGGTCTTCCAGAAGAAGTCACAAATCTGATGAATTTGGCCACGACACTGCCTCCAATTGCAAGAATCGTAGTTACAGCGCTGTTAATCGTCGTAGGACTACTTCTATTATTGTTAGCAGTATGGCGACTCGTAAGGGGCGCTAATAGATTAAGTTCTTTACAATTAGCCACCGGACACATGGCCACCATGCAAATTAAACCCGAAATACCCATGAGTAACGTTAAGCAATAGTCTCGCCAATTTTTTTTTAATCGTTTAAATGAAGATACCGTAAAAATACTATTTTGTTTGTAAAATACATCTAATCCGTCCACGAATCTGTGCATATTTGTGCCAAAGAAAGCACACTTACATGTATTTTTAATTTTTAAAAAGTGGTCCCTCCGCGCCATCTATCTCGAAGAGCCCCGATAATGTATTTGGCGCATTTTTTACTTTGGAAATTTCGCTTTTTAATTAACGAAAATTTTATTTAAAAAAAAACCGTAATATTATTTTTTATATTAGAAGTATCGGGACGCAGCAGAATTAGTGCCTTTATCTTTTGTTTTTTGTAAATATTGATCGAAAATTTTTTTACAATTTTTTTTATTTTCGTCTTCCCTTCTTTCTAGATATTTGTATTGTCTATACTTATATATACTAATAGTTTTAATAATAATTTATATATTTGATAGATATTACCTAGGTGTAAAATAAGAAAAAAATTGCTCAGTAATTTTTGTGTATTTTTAGTCAATTTAAACAAGAAAAAACATCATTTTTGTATGATATTTTTTTATATATAGATATATATTGTGGTTGCAATAATCTTCTGTTAGACTGGTTGATAGTTTTGATCGTACCCTGTATATACACTTTTTATTTCTATAACATCACAGGATATTACGTATGCACAATATTAGTACTCTCAAACTGTCAAATCGTTTAAAATTTTCCTGTATCAAGATTTATAATACTTTGAAATGAATATAGACGTAGATCTTGGTTAAGGCGATAGAAACGAAATGATACAGAATAACCAAAATGTTATATTTTAAAATTTAAAACTTCCGCATTAAAAAAATAATTTACTTTACTTTCATAGTGTATTTACATTTGATGTAAAACATAAGTCATATTAAAATTTTAAAAATTAACAGAACAGCGGTAAATTTAAAATGTGCAAAAAATTCTACATCACCTCGAAGCCTCCTCCTTACTAGGTACTGTTATATTAAATAATTTCAAATCCGACAATTTTAAAGGATATTCTTTAAAAAAAACCTATTTTTACTTCATTTGACGTAAAACGTAAATGTTGCCATTGTTTTTCTCTTGCCAACTTATTAAAAGTTCACGAAAAATGACGGTCAATTTGAAACGTTCAAATAATTAATAATTTTACAAATAGTATCCTCCTACTTTCGAATATAACGATTTTAGAGAATATTCTTTAAGAAAAACTATTTTTCTTGCATTTGACGTACATTAAAATTGACTTTGAAAATACTTTTTTTTATTTAAAGATGTCTGAAAACGAAGTTGATCTGCATCTCATATACAACGAATTCTTATTATTTTGTAGTTTTTTTTCGTACTTTCGTATTAGATAAACTATTGTTTATATTTGGGGACCCTCTTGTGTGGGAACAAAGAATATAAGTTGGTTAATTGTATTATATTATAAATAAATACATGAAAATCCAGACGCTTTATTTTATTTCTATTTCCTATACCTTGCCTCAGAATAAGGGGCGATTCAAATATCCCGCTAAAAGGCGGAACACAGCTTAAAAAATGTAATTTACCATAAAAATGAAAAACATAAACAGTTGCGAATGTATTGGGTTGGCAACTAAGTAGTTTCGGTTTTTACTGATAGAGAGCGTTGCTTTATTTTTTGTATAACGTATGTTAGTGCTGTACTTTATCGTTTGTTGTGTGATACTAGTCACATTGACGTAACTTCAGAGGCAAGTAGTGCGTGATTTTTATTAAAGCTATTAGTTGTGGGTTAATTTTAAATGGAGTGCAGAAACGAACATTTTCGACATATTTTACTATTTTATTTCCGTAAAGGAAAGAAAGCTGCTGCGGCTCACAAAAAGATATGTGAAGTTTATGGTGCTAATTGCTTAACAGAGCCCACGTGTCAGAATTGGTATAAAAAAATTCCGTTCTAGGGATTTTTCCCTCAAAGATGAGCAATGTTCTGGCCGGCCTACTGAAGTTGATGATGACCAAATCAAAGTCATAATTGAAGAGGATAGTCATATAACTGTTCGAGAGGTTGCCGAGAGGCTACATGGATCGCACACATCAATTGAAAAACATTTAAAATGTCTCGGGCTAGTTAAGAAGCTTGATATTTGGGTACCTCACGAATTGAAAGAAATTCATTTAACACAAAGAATCAACTTTTGCGATATGCACCTTAGACGAAATGAAACCGACCCTTTCTTAAAAAGAATCATCACTGGTGATGAAAAATGGGTCCTGTACAGTAACATAGTTCGAAAACGATCATGGAGCAAACACGATAAACCAGCTCAAACCACATCGAAAGCTGAATTGCATCCAAAAAAGATCATGCTGTCAGTTTGGTGGGATTACAAAGGTGTTGTGTTTTTTGAGCTGCTTCCAAGGAACCAAACGATTAATTCTGATGTTTACTGTCAACAATTAATAAAACTGGATGAAGCAATCAAAGAAAAACGGCCAGAATTATCAAATCGGAAAGGTGTAGTTTTCCACCAAGATAATGCAAGGCCTCACACATCTTCGGCAACTCGTGGGAAACTATTGGAACTTGGCTGGGAAGTGATGCCACATCCCCCATACAGCCCTGATCTAGCACCATCTGATTACCATTTATTTCGAAGTTTGCAGAATTCTTTGAATGGTAAAACTTTCACAAATGACGATGACCTTCACTCGCACCTGGTTCACTTTTTTGCTGATAAGGACCAGAAATTTTATGAGCGCGGAGGTCATTGAGCAAAATGGAAAATATATAATTGATTAAAAACTATTCTTTGTTTAAAAAAAAAAAGTGTTTTATTTTATACTACAAAACCGAAGGTACTTAGTTGCCAACCCAATAGTAGTTTGTCAAGAATATAAATCTTTTTCTTTATTATATAAAAAATAAATGAAAAAAAAAATTAATTTTAATAGAAGTATGATTGTACAAACGTTACTTTTTGGACTGGTACGTACAATCTATCCAAAATCAAGATTAAATATTATTAAAATAAATATTTCATGAAATTTTCTTTTTAATAATTAAAGTCATAAATTATTGCTATTCATATCAAATTTATTTGTGAAGTCCAAGGTAAAATGTAAGCTACTATTAAAATTTATTATAAAACACCATCAAAAATACAACAAAGATTATAAATATAGAAACGCTATAGACTGTCTCAACCTTATTATGCAGTATAGGATGCAATATCAGTTTTGTGTCTCTATTCCCTTTAGTAATTTATAAATAACGCTGTCATTATTTCCGGTTGCAGTGTTGAAAGTTGTCGTTTATTATAGTAGGCAACGTAGGTAACTATATCGTCGTATTGACAGCTGAGTTTTCATTTCATTTCATTATGAGTTTTGAATTTCGCAAAGTAGGCCGAAAGAGTATTCTCATCGAGCGAGATGGAGGCATAAATACTTGCGAGACATAAAGAAGTTTAGAGAAGAAGGTACAGTTACTTTATACCATAATCTTTTATACTTTTCGTTTTAATTACTGTCGTTTCTAGGTAGAACTATAATATATACTGATGAATCATGGGTGAATACTAGGCATGCGGTAATTTCGTTAGTATTAACATTATAATAGTATTTCATAAATACTAACAATCATAATAGGTAAAGGTTATGTTTTGATCGTATGAAATGTCAAGGAATGAACCGGAAACAGATGATGAGAAGATTTGGCAACGTTGCAATTAATTCCCATAAGAGCTGTATTGCATAATAAGGTTGAGACAAACTATAGCAGTAAAACTAATCGGATTCACTTGTGCTTGACAATAAATCACTTTTTATCCTGTGGATAATCCTTCGACGAAAGCTTGTCGTGCACTTGCATCAATTCAAACTTTTTCCTTTGTGTGTCCCTCATTTAACCATGTTTCGTCTAGGTAAAATATGGGGCGGTCCTCATCTCTGTAATGTTTTACTGTTCTCAGATATTTTCTTCTCCACCTGATAACTTCATCTTTTTTTATTAGCATATTCTTCTTGTTACGCTTTACATATCTGAAATATAAATTAAATATGACTATGAACATGAACAATTTTGCATTAACACTTACTTGTAATTAATGAGTTTCAAGAATCTGTATAGAGTTGCTCAATTCATTTTTGGTGTGGATGCATCGCTAGTTATTTCTCCCAATATTTTATTAAGTGTTGGAAGTTCGTTTTTAAAAAAGAAGACTTTAATTATAGTTATATAGCGTACCTAAATAATTTTTTTAATTATTTGAAACACAGTAATGATTTATTATCCCCGGAATATTTCTTTTTATTTTATTTATATAAATGAATACTACAATTAAAAAAGTTCGTAAATCATTTTGGAAGATAAATTGAAAGTTGTTGAAGGTGGTTAAATAAAACGATTTCTTCAGTTCTTAATTTCCATATTAGCTGCAGCAGCTGGACTAGTATTAGCAAATATACTAAAAAAAAGTTGTTGATGTAATAGATGATAAAATAAAGGCTAAGTCGTTAACATTAGAAGTTGCTAGTCAACCTCTAATTCCTTTAAAGAAATCATTATCTCAAAAAGATAAAGACACAATAGAAAAAAGCTCTCATGAATATAACTAACAAAGATGATTTAAATTGTGATTATTATATCCCATTATTGTGTTTTGATAAAACGATACATGGAAATATTAATTCAATGGAAGAAATCAAGAAATTATTAAATATACAAGATCCTCGATTATTTGAAGCAAAGATAAGTCTTTTTTCTCCGACGCTAAATAACATATGTATAAAAATAATAAACACCACCAGGAAAAGGTTAAACCTTAATTGATTAATTTAATTAACCATAGTTTTTTTTTTTTTTGTATTTAAAAGTTAATTTCGACTCTTTCCCTCAAAAAAAAAAACCACGTGCAGACAACTATATGAGTATAACCTCAAATTATAATTTTATATTTCAAATATTTGTAAACTTTATTAAATATTTAATACCTATATTTTATAAAATAGCATTGAGAGAAGTACGATTTCATAAGAGAAGTAGTAAAATTTTGTGATTATCTGCTGATAATTACAACTTAATTGTCAAAATCGTATACAGAATACAAAAATTAAAGGTTAACCTTAATTGAATAATTTAATCAACTATCCCCATTAGAATTTACCTTATTTTCCAATAACCAAATTCACGACATTTTTTCCCCTATTAATTTAGAAAAGAATCAAAACTTACACTTACATTATTTACTACATAAAACAAATACATTCTACGAGCCTAATATATGTGTAGGTTTGTTCAATCTTTCAGAACTTCATAAGTTAATTTGTGTAAGCATTTTATTTGTTTTAACATTATAGAATTAATATCGTCTACCTTTAAAGTTGGTGGTTTTCTTGACGTGCATAAATCTCTCACTAACGTATATGCTTCATTTGGCGTCAATAAAATTGGTACCTTTTTATTTTCCATTACTATATTTGCAATATAATATTGTTCCAATCTTTCAAATTATATTTCCCAATCATATCTGAAATCAAATTCTTTAAAATTTACTTTCATATTTTTCTGATACGCTGGTTTTTTTTTTAGTTGTATTATGCAGTTTTCTCGTCGCCAAAATATGTTGTGTCTTAGGAAAGTGAAGTACAAAGCTTATAACTTTACTCTTAACTAAATTTATTTTTTAAATATGTACATTTATAAAAGTAATTTTACCTTCTTTTTTTAGAGGTTACAGCTTCGCTCTTTTCTATATATATGTATATACCAACTTATTTTTTAATAATAACCAAATTCACTACAGAAATCGAATAGGTGCTGCAATACAAATATTAGTTAATCGAATAATTAATTTTAAATAATTTATGAAACCAACTTGGATACAATCTCAAATTTACAAGAATTATAGTGATAGTAATATGTATATAGTATTTAAATGAAAAATGGCTGTTACTAGCGCCATGTATATAAATTAGGGACACGGAACGCATGCGTACAAAATTCGTAATTTTCAAATTTTGGTCAAATAAGCAATCTATTTAATTAATCTATGCTTTAATTCAGTTCAAAATAGAGAAATTTTTCGTTAGAATTCAGCAAAAAACAACATAAAATTTTACGAATTTTTCAAAAAAAAATTTAATCAATTCTCATAAACTGGTTTGAAAATACTTTTACTGGGTGATATCTTATTTTGACTAATATGCTATAAATCGCGAATTTTAAATTCTTTAGTTTATATTTCCCAAAACTCCTAAAATTTCTCAGCCCTAATTCGGTTATTTCTAACATAAATACGCAAAATATATTTTAAATTATTTATTGTATATATCTGAGATAATTTGTACATAGCCTTATTTTACATATTAATAAATAGGTCTCACTGTTTTTTTTCTTTTACTTTACATTACCTCCTAAAATATTGCATATTTTTTACAATTTTTTCTGTCGTTTTATATAATATATACCTATATCGATATAACTAGAAGGAAGTTTGCACTTTTATGTATGCATCCGACAGCAAAAAAAAGGACCAATATTAAAAGTGCAAGACTCCCCCAATGCAGTATTTCTATATTTATATTCATAATATATATATATATAATTTTATCCATACTGTATATTATATTTTAAAGTATCCATTTTTGTTGTCTTTTTTTTGCAATTTTATGGGGCGACCTACGGATTCTAATTTCTGTTTTTTATTTTTCATTCAAATTGAACACAACACTTGCATCGTGTGTATAATATATATATATAGAAAGTCGTTTCAATCTCGTGAAACTGAATTGTTTTGTTTTTGTTTAAATATTTTTTTTTTCAAATTTTCTCAAAACAAACTATCACAAGAGTTTTGGCTTGCCGTACCTCACATATCATTATTACTATAGTATTAAATATATGTATATATGTTTCTTTTTTTAAATTACATTTACAGAATGCTCCTTAATAATATTACTAGTGTATAGTTTAAAAAGAAGGCAGAATTGACGAATGAGCTAAATATACAAATATCATCAAAATATATTGACATGTATATACAGTGTTCACCAGAATTATCGCTCTCTTCTTACAACATATATCTTCCATCTTGTCACTTCATATGTATACTATAAGTTTCTTGGTAATATTAACTAGTAAAATTAATGTCACTACAATATCTCAATTTTCATTATATTATGTAATTATGTTGAATTTTTGCTTCATTTTCTTTTGCTCATTTTATGAAGACAGTTTAAAAAAAATGTACTTTATCATTTTTTTGTAAGCTGTCTTAATGTATATACATATACATAGTAGGTATGAACGCTAGTTTTGCAAAATAAAATTCTAAATAATTCTAGATACTGAAATATTTAAAATTTCACTTAAAATTCGAAGAAAACATATTATATTCAATACTTCCTTTGACATCTATAAGCATTTATTTGAATTAATCGACCAATATATTTCGAAAAGAACATTCAGATTCTTTGACGATTCAAACGAAGCACATCAAAATCTTTACCAGACGCAATAATCTAAATGGACACATTTTATTACTCATTACGATGTTAGTATTATGTCAATTGTTTCTTACATTAGTCATTTCATCATAACCTAAAAAAGTATTCAATGAAAAGAATATAAACGAGATTTGACCAAGCTGTTACACAATTATAATCTGTTTTCATGAGATCTGTTATTTATATTGATTCATCTCGATTATAGCTTAAAAAAACATACAAGGCAAAGATCGTAAACACGATTTGACAACACTGTTGTACGCGATTATAACATATTTGGTCTGTTTTCATAACAGTTGTTCATCATGTTCCTTTTTCGTATTGTTTTTTGATTATAACTGAAAAAGAATTCAACGGAGAAAAAATATAAACGAGATTTGGCAACGCTGTGTGACGCGATTGCGACGTACTTATTCTATTTCCATTTCAGCTGTTATTGTTCCGCTTTCGCGTTGTTTTTTGTCGATCATAACTTGAAAAGAATTCAATGAAGAAATATAAACGAGATTTGGCAACACTATGTGACTGGTGTTTTAATTTCGTCTGCTACGTCATGTTGCATCTTTCATACTGTTTTCTGCCAATCATAATCTAAGAAGATTTCAATGAAAAATTTCAAACTACTATTTGACAACGCCGCAATGTGCTTGGTTTGTTTTCATAATTGTCAATCACGTTGCTAATTGAGTGCACCTATTTCTTTCTTTTGTTAGCTAACAATACATCTAGAAGAAACGTATATGAAGAATCAAGATAGCGTTATTTAAGGCAATTTTAAAGTTACTATTGGGGAATTTTGGGAAGGGTTGGTAATAGATTCAAGAACAATTAAGATGCTAATATTCAAGGTAATTTAAAGGTTGGAGAATTTTGGGAAGGGTTGGTAACGGATTTCTTTTATATGAAGCACACTGTATATTAATCATTGGAAAATGGTTAACAATGGATTCAAAAAGAATCAAGACAGTGTTATTTAAAGCTATTTTAAAATTATTAGTGAAAATTGGGAAAAGTCAACAATGGATTGTTTCAAAATAAGAAGCAGTTACTGCATATGAGCACATATTATGAGGAATTAGGACGACTGACAGTATTTCTAATTAGAATTTATATGAAGAATTGAGCCTATATTGCTTTTGGACAATCCAATGGAAATATTGGGGAAATCTTCGAAAGGATTAACAATAGGCTTTCTTTGGTGAAACTTACTGTATATAATGAATACATATTGAAAGAGATCGGGAGCATTCTGTTACTGAAGTTACTATTTTTAAATTATTATATTCTAATATCTAAATATTAATAATCATGTATGGATACACTAAAACACCAGCAGCGTAATTCAAATGTATACGTACATGATTATGATTTTATGCACAACCTTCATAGAGCATTGTTACTTTTTTTTAATAAATTTTATTTTATTTGTCAGCTATATATCCTTTCTTTACCTATGTACAAACTAAATTGACGTAAAATTTCAAATATTGCTCTGAAATAATTGTTATTTAGTTTTACATCATGTTTTGTCATCGTTATATTAACTTTTATCTTATTACTAATCATTATTCTTACGTCTACAAACTACCTTACAAACTACAGTTTAAAATTAAATAGAGACAGCGCAAAATACTTACAGATCTGCCTTGCGAGACAAAGAACACAGTAATTTTCCTTTATTATGTTGAAGTGTCATTTGCAATTTGTATCTTTATTCTTTGTCGAAAGTAATTTACATTTCTTCGAGTGCTTTTAAGTATTTTGGCCTTCGTTCCTACATCTAGAATGTCTTATATCTTACATTCTTAAATCTAATCATTTCGTGTGTCTCAAAAAGTGTGTATTCGTCACATTGAATAATTGAATGTCTCGTTAAAAATCTCACTCGAACCTGCATATTTATATCATGTCTGTTCCTATGAAACCCTACTTTTTTTTTGTCTTTAATTTTATTCGATACATACTTTTCGAGTCTTTGCATACACAAAAATACAGTTACATTTATGTATTCACGTTACATATATAATTTATATATATTCTTTCATAAATAAATTACCAAATACGAATTTATCCTATTACATATTTATATATAATACAAACTAAATTTACTAAAAAATAATAATCTTTGGAACTCTGGTTTTATTTATTTTTATATAGGAAAGTAATCGATGTGAAAAAAGAAATGGAAAAAACAACAGAATATACAATAAGGTAAGGGAAAGGCTGTATTTTCAAGAAAAATCATAACCGAAGTCTACTTTTATAACATTCTACAATTTTTAGGCTCCTTTTTAATAATCAACAAGTAAATAATATTTCCTCAGTGTATTTATAACATCGATATATAATATAAATAATTATAGTTTTTATTTCTTTGATTGCATGCAGTGTTGTTTACTTTTTTGTTTGCTCTCGTTTGTAAAACATATTTTTTGTTTTCAATTCATATATCTTGTTTTTCTTTTGCTAATTCTTCAACAATATTTAATAATAATCGTGTAACAATGTTTTTCATTTTTTTTTGTGTAAAGTCACAGCCTGAAACTTTTTTAATTTTCGATAGAAAAATAAATGACACCGATATTTGAATTTTTCACCAATCTTTTTCCAATCTTTATCGTCTTTGATACTGACAAAGGCTTTCTTGTAATAAAGTGTTTATTAAATATGAATATTTTCTTTTGTTTGTAAACACCGAAGACAAAATCGTTTTATTTTTTATTAGCTGCTAGAATTTCTCGAATTCGTTAGGTTTACAGAGGCTGATATTGAATCACACTTTTGTTTCTTCGTTTTCTAACATTATTTTCCACACCGCAATCAAAATTAATTTGTTTATGTGATGATACATCCTTTAAAATCGGAAATACCGACTGCAGTTAAACAATTTTTTTATATTTTTTTTTGAAGCATTATTTTTCTCAAAAACTAAATGTAGCAAACAAATATTTCCCATTATATTATTTTCAGAAATTTTAATTATTTAAATATATTAGATACGTGTCACCTTTAATCTCACTTCGAAAATGAATTTCCTAATTTGAACTGATTATTTTTACATCTGCATTATAATGTACATAATATAAATGATATAAATTATATTTTACATTTTAATTTAAGAAAAACTAATGTTCTCCCAAGAATTTGCCTAAACAAAAAAATCTTTTTAATAACACCAGTAATATCGTACTTCAAAATCTTAACATTGATATTTTGGAGTCGAACGTTGCCACCTCTGTTAATTCATTGATATTAAAAAAAATATGATCTTAAATGTTTACAAACATTTCCTCATTTAGAAGTTGCATTAATAATACGATATGCAAGAAAATATTTGCGAAAGATGAAATAGTTTTAAGAAATGCTTAACGGATAACGTTTACATATTTCTAATTTCTGTTTAAAATATAAAATGCAACAAATATGCTACCGCTACCTCTTATAAGTAACAAAACTACAGAAAGGTAGTATATCGAGATGAATAATTAGAAATTGTATAGAATAAAAGAGAATTTTCTAAATCGATGGCATAGTAAAACTTAAAAATTTTGTAATATTAGCAATGATATATTCCAGCTTGCAATAATCTAATGAACCTCATGAGATTATTCACATGGTATATTAAGTCATATACATTAAAAGTGTAGTTTTCACAAAGAGAATATATCTAATAATTAATCAGTTTGTATCGAATGATGGTATGAACTGTTCCGAGGTTATATATGCATCATATCACATGTGAATATCTTATGTTAATCATTACTTTTTCACTTTTAAATACTTTAGATATTTACACACTACAAATTTGGATATTTCAAGACAATATCTTACGTGTAAGCATCGAAACAGCTTTCAAACGTTAAAGTTTCAATTAAAAAATACATTTATCAAGTCTCGAACTAAAAAGGTCGATGATATTTTGTCTTGGTGATGTACAAACATAATAAAATATTCATATCAATTTGAAGAAGTCACCTTTGTCAGACAGATGCATGCAATTTTTCTAAATTGAAAGATATCTTTTACACACAACACGTTTTGTCACAAAAATTAACAGATATATTTATAATATACATTATATAACATGGCAGCTCTGAGCGAATCTCACTTTTTTAAGTCATATCTCAATATTTATGTTATTTTTTTTATTATTATAAGGTATTTTAAACTGCAACAACAAATGTACTTCTTTAAAAAAATATTTCTCTAAAAATCGCTAAACCCTACATAACAGGCATTTCTTCATTTTTTTCTTTACCTAGAAAACTTTGTCCAGCAAAATTTCATTTTCTAACAAGAGAATTTTACATTAATTTTGCACATCATTCTGGTATTAATATATTCTTCTTTAAATTAATTAAAAAATATTTAAATCAATATTTACTATACACGGTGAATCAATTAATTTGGTTTATGGGGAGATATACATTTAAAATTGATTCCAATACAACCAGAGTAGATGCACAGGCAAGATTTGGTAGCAATAATCTCTTTAAATATCTGCCTTAAGAGTAAATTTGAAGATCGTTAAAGAAAACTTAATTAAACATCTTGGGGAATACCCCATGATGTGATATATTGATTAATAAACTAACTAGCAACATTCATGTGTATTTGAATTTAAAAAGAATATGTTTTGCTAAGGAGTTGTCCTTCGAATGTAACTAGTTCAGGGGCTTTATATAACAAATAAGTAAGCGCTGGCAAAAGCTTAGAGATCGAAAAATACTTGGTACAAATTGGTTATGGCATATATGACAAAATCAATCCGAAATAACACAAGATACACAGAAACGTGTAAAAAAACCGCTATCCCACCTAGGTTTAAAAGCAGCGAGAATTGTACAAGCAAAAAAAAGGTTAGAAAATAATCTTAGATTAGATCTAAATCTAGATACAAAAACGGAAATTGAACACGACATAGAAGCCACTTGTTTGAACAAATGAATCAAGCAAAGAACACAGAAGAATCAGCTGGACCTGGGCGAATTTATGCATAGTCTGTGGGAATTACACAAAATAGAAAATAAATAAGACACCTTGGGAGAAATATAAACCAACTCTAGATAGTGACAAAGCAATGATACAAACATAACGGAAAACTGAAATTGGATTTGGTAGGGTAGCGACAGTTTTACATTTCAGCACCTGTTTGAAAGGAATCAAGTCAAAAACACCCAGACTGCGAAATGCGATCGAAAAAACCTAGGTGAAAATTAAACATAAGCTGCAAGAGGATTTACATAGATAAAAAGTTCTTCGGAAGAACCTAGATTCACCCAGATTGTAATAAAGCGGGAAAGATATTTTATATTTGAATTTATCGCAAGCAGTATTAGCTTGTATGTTGCGTTGGGTTAAATCGAGTTAAGCTGATAAAGCTTGTAAGAAGAAGTCTAGCGAGCATCACTGTTAATATCTGCTAAAACAGATCCGTGGAACAGATCGAGATACCCTACATTTGTAGAGTTTGATATATCGACAATATCTTGTTAAATACCTTTTTTATCATTCGGACTAAGTAGGAATCATTATAGGAAATTTAAGAAAAAAAAAGATAACGCGAGGTAATACAAAATTAATGTAAAAATCGATCATCCTTCTGTATATAGTGATTATCAAAATTTAAAACTGTACAAAAAATTCTTGAATGTAAAGTCTCACCTATTTTTTACAAATTACGGGCGTATAGCCTAAAATGTGTCAAGAACTAATTGACATTTTTACAGCTTTCAAATTCATGTAAGTTAATTTTAGACTTTTCTGAATAAATAAAAAAAAAACTAATTTTTTAATGCCAACCGCTTCTTCATTTTATTGTTCCAAATATATACTGATTCTAACCATCGAAATTCATCTAAAATTAGAATTCGAAAAACAAAAAAATATATTTAAAGCAACAATTTTCATATTTTATATAATATATATATCGTAAGTCCTCAATACGTTCTCATATCAATAAATATAAGGTCTTAGTATGTCGTCTTATTATGGCTATCTCTTTTACATTTTTTTTTTTTCTCTAAAAAAGATCTAAATTAGCTAAAATCTAAGTACATTCAGCAACTATAATTAGGCCATATTCGAAAGGCATTGTAAAGTCGGAAAATTAATGTGGAACATATTCAAATAAAATAAAACACAAAGAAAACAATAGAACAAAAAAGAGAGAAACAAGTAAACCCTTACATGAACTGGAAATATAAAAGGAACAAAACGTTTGTCATTTCGATTAACTCTATTTCGTCTATGTTTATAGATATTATATATATTTTTTTCACTATTATCTGACAAACTTTACACTTAATAATTAACAATATAGTTTTCTTTTTTAACAGTATTAAACATATGAAACGAGTCATTACAGTAACAGGAGTTGAAGTGTTTTAAACCCAGTATAACGGATTAGAAAAGTAAATGTACGATTTAAGTCTTGGTTGAACGAATAAACAGTTAGCCGGCTTCCTAAATTTTACTTTATATTTAGCTTTTAAAAAAAATATATCAAAATGGTTTTCAAAATTAATAAATTTAACACTGCATCAAGCTACGACACCCAGATATTAAAAGTGATAACTCTTTACAGTTCCTTACTAAGTTAAAATTAAATAGCATGCACGAAAGTGGAACAGATATTTTATATAAATACAAAAGTGTGTAGGTAAAATTATATATTCATTAAATATTTTGAAACTTTGGGAATATACAATATTTTACTTATAATTGAACAAACTAGATGCATCGAAGATACTATAGCCCTTGTGATAAAACTGTTAAGAATTTTGACGAGGAACTAAACAGTATTGAATGTGAAACGGCTTTAATCCTCGAGATCAAATATTCATATGTACATTAAGGTTTTTAATATTATTAATGATTGAAAGACATTGCAAGGTCCTAAATAACTATTCATTGCATATTACACAATCAAAGTCTTGGCTGAATGAAATAGTTTAGAAAAATACAGCTGGTATTTTTACTAAAGAAAAAGAATGACTTTTGTATTGCAATATAATCATTGTATAAATTTAAAAAGGTACAGATTACCCATCCAAACACTACTTAATTGAAAAAGTTTGGCATAACACTAACTGACAATTTTAGAAGTGTATTAAACGTTTTAAATCTTTCCGAATAAGCAATGAAATTTCTAATATTAATTTATCGAACTAGATGCATTAAAGTAGTATATTGTAGTAAAACTACTATTAAAAATTGTAGAGGAATTGAAGAAACAGTATTGAATATATAACGAGTTGGGTCCTCGACCAGTTTCAAATATTTTTAAACAAACTATAGTCTTTATTATTAATGACCGAAACATATTTGCAAAATCTAAAATAACTATGTATTGCGTATCCAGAAGTTAATTAAAAAAAAGTTTAGAAAAATATTCTTTGAAACGTTAATTTGTCTTTTTACCAGAAAAAACGGAATTATTTTTGTTAAAATCGTATTTTTACAAGTTTGTAACAGCAAGTACTACATGTCAAATGTCTACTTGAAAAACTGAAACAAATATACTTCGACACAATGCTAGTTTGGTATCTTTACTAAAAACTAAGATGATTTTTTAAGGTTATTGTGATCGGACCATCATTTCCAAAGTGTTCAAATCCTTGCTGCCATTTGTAAAACATCTATCATCTACTAAACTCATAATCTAGATGAGAACCTCCTCTTTTAAATTAAATATTTATACCAAAAGTGACTCCGATTAGTGCAGCTTTAAGAAATTGTTTAAACGTGAATTAAATTTTGTTTCGCATTCTTAAAAAATATAAGCTACAAGTCATTACGTCCTCTTAATATCCAAAAAGGATTCTTTACAATTACAAGCATCTATTTGTGAGGTATCGGTAAACAATTTGTCTAATTTAAGCGGGTTTATTCCACTTACATGTCGGAGCAGTGTTACTTCACCGCATTCAGATTAGAATTCCATTTGATATTACATATACACAAAGACGACTTGAATTCTCACATGCAACCAAATGATTATACGTAATTATTTAATTTAATAAACATTGGGAATTCAATGCTCCACGTTGGGAGAAACTTTAAAACAAAAAAACAATTAACATAACAGTTGATAATATTAAAGTGACTACGCAGTGCTACCAGCAAACCTCCACTGAAATATTAACACAACCCTCTTCATACTTCACATATTTCCTTTACTTTTCATTTGAACAAAACCTCCGTGTATTGCAAAAGTATTTACACAACAGTGTATTTACAATTTTTCCACGTTTCACAAGTCCTGTTTCTGTAATAGGAAAAACAAAACAAAAACAATGAAAGTTTCGCAGTACTTCTTGTCCTGCGAACAATACTTAATATACAATGTGTCCATGTATATCCGTATGTATACTGACTTACATAGCAAATACATATTTTTATCGTACAGACATAACCTATATACTAGCAAAGTTTTTACAGTAAACGATACAAAAAAAAGAAAAGTTGACAGTAGTGTAATTAACAGAGAAAAACGCATGGCATCATCTTGCTTAATTGTATTCTCAACAGTATTGTCATTTATTTAAATAATATTGCATCAGGTATATACAAGCAAGGAAAAAAACAAATTTATTGTTTTTTCTTTAAATAATACTTTAAATTTACAATAAATATTATTAAACCCCTTTCTTAAGTAGTTTCTATTTAATAATTTTTAAATAAATTAATTATTATATACTTGTACAAGATTTAGGTCACAGTCTTTCATTTCATATATATTTTTTATCATTTAGTCCGACACCGTTAATAAAGAGTCAGACTTTCCAATCCAAATTGTCGCAAAAAAGAAGAGGGGGTCGCTTACATTTGCGTGGGACAATTTGAAATAAATTAATTATGAAAAAAAAACCCCTCTTTCCCGCTCATTTATGAAACAACGTGATTAGAAATCTCTATTAAAGGACGGTGTCTTATCTACACTTGTCAATCACAATTTTAGACTATCGAGTTTCTTGCAAGCGTCCGAAACGTCCGAGTTGGGCAGAGGTGCGTCCCCTGCACCTATCTCGTTAATTGTTTGGGCACTACGTCGCATCGATCGTCTGCCGCGCCTCAACGGTGGTGCGAAGGGCTGAGGTGGTGTAGTACCTGGATGAACCTGCGAAGAAAATTGGGACACAGAGGGTTTATTATTATTTGAAGTTAAGACACTAGTTATGGGCTCGGAATTTCTTGGATCATTTATAGGTACGCTTCTATTCTTATTAATACTCCTCGTGTTCGAACTGTAACTACTTCTTTGATATCCACCACGCACAGGCCTACTTGGATAATGTCTAGTTGAATTATTAATTTTGTTTGGTAGGTAACCTTGTGTCGATGATGTTGTTGTAGCTGTGATTGTTATTGGTGAATAAGATCCTGGTGGAGGCGTATTAACACCAGTAGCCAAACATTTCTCTTCGCTCCTATTTTCGTCAGCGACACTCGCGGAGGAGTTCGAATCGGTTCTCAAACTAGACAGACTTCCCGTCTCCATGTTGCGTTTCTCCGTCTTTCTCTTCCTCATCCACGACCTGTCCTGACCGTTCATAGGAGCACCTTTGCCTGGATATTTATACCCACCGCCTTGTGAAGTGTAAGAGAATGGTCCGTTGAAATTGCTCTGAGCATATCCGTACATGTTGTTCGCGTTTGGCGGCACTACGTTGCCGTAAAAATTAGTGTACGGTGTGCTTGTCGGATAGCCATTGTAGTTGTGGGCATTGTTGTTGTTATTGTTGTTCGGTGGCGTGTTAGTAAGTTTCCTGCGTCGCCCGCCCTGCATCGAATTGTAATCCTTCTCCTGATGTTGGTCGAGCGATAACAGTGAAACGACTGGCGTGTTGGATTGCCTTGTAGTGTCTGTGATTGTGGGTGGAGGTGGTTCGTGATGTATTTGGTCTGGTGAGTTATTTAGTTCGGTAACTTGGTTTGATTCTATATCTTGGTGGACACCGCTGTCCAATGTTGCATAGGAGTCCTGCATGCAAACAACACATTTAAAACACAAAATGTCAAATAAAGTACCATCAAGACATTGCAAAATTGAAAATCCACATTAAAGCAAGTTTAAATCTTAACTGATCAGAAGCGTACCAATTTCATCGAATTAATCTAGAGAAACTTGTTAAGTTGGCATAATTGTTACATGAATTATAAAAAAAAATTAGTTAATATGTAAATATTGGTAGATTGCGATTGAAACTGTAACTTGAAGCATTTGTAGCTTTTCTTTAATCAAATTAATTAACTGATCAGAAGCGTACCAATTTCATCGAATTAATCTAGAGAAACTTGTTAAGTTGGCATAATTGTTACATGAATTATAAAAAAAAATTAGTTAATATGTAAATATTGGTAGATTGCGATTGAAACTGTAACTTGAAGCATTTGTAGCTTTTCTTTAATCAAATTAAAAAGAAAGTATACCTAGTGACTATAAATGACAAGCGACGATTTTGTAATTTTAGGTTGGCACGTATGATTTTATAATTCGACTTTATCAAACATTTCCCTGGGTGAAAATCAAATATTACCAACCATACACAAACTATTCTATGACCTGAAAAAATAAATCAACGATGAATAATCAGGCAAGTCAATTTCTCAGGACCAAATTAAATAATCAATATGATCATCTACCATCACTCCTTATTACAAATGGAGAATCACTGAAATATAGTTGCTACATTAAAATTTAAAAAAAATCGTTTTTTTTATTACGAGGGGTGTTCAAACCCATCTGGGAATCCCTATCAATATGTAATTTCAATACAGGTTGGCCATGATAATTATTGAGAAATGTATGGCAATTGTTTCGCCAGTTTATCATTTTGACGAATGTAAGTAGCGATAGCAGAAAGTTTCGGGCCATCCAATGTGGAAAATCGTTAAATTGAAGATTGCTATTGAAAGATATTATCTTTAGAATAAAAAAACATGGAAAATTTAATAATAGAGAACTTAATCACTAAGGTTGGTATATAACCCCTTTCCACATTAACGTTTGTAATTCTGTATACGCATTTCGACAACTAAGTTGTCATCATCAGGAAATAATTGCAAAGCGTCGCACCTGGTAAAACACATCTTGGTTTTCAGCGGTGTAGATCGCGTACGGAGTTTGTTTTTCGTACAGGTATTTTTCGCCGTGTTTTACCAGGTGCGACACTTTGCAATTGTCTGCTAATGATGATAACTTAGTTGTCGAAAAGCGTATATAGAATTACAAAAGTTAATGTGGAAAGAGGTTATATATCAACCTTCAGTGATTAAGTTAATCAACCACAGGCTCCATCAAATTCAACTTCAATAATAGAGAAGTCCAAAGATCTCTAACAACTCTACCAGATACATTTCATTAACCGTTATGAGATTATGAGACATTTTAGTGTCTCCTTTTTGAATCGTTGAATAGGAAATTTTTCACAGAAACCCTGCATTGGTCAATGTCCAAAAATTATTTATAAAAATTTAGCATCCACGACCTAACTCGCCACATGTCAAGTTCATAAAATAAAATTATACAAATAGACTTGTTGAAGATCTCCCCCTCTCCCCCTGCTGAAGCATACCTATGCAAAAAAAAAGGAAATCGAAAGAATTAATGATCATAAAACAATCTGCTTCTGGGCTTCCGGGCTGGAACCGCGTCACTTGTACATCTGCCGACGTTTCGTACCCATTTGTATGGGACATCTTCAGGGCTACTGCACTACAAGTGACGCGGTTCCAGTCCAGAAGACCAGAAGGAGATAGCATGGACCACCACCGCGGAAGTCTACGTACCAGATTGATCATGAAACAAGTTTCGCTTAATAACAGTTATAAGAGTAATTTGATTGATAGTTTGCTGAAAAAATAACATAAAAAAACCTTACGAATGATATATCCGACTACACCAAAACAAAACAATTATAATCTGTTAAGTTACACGTACAAGTGACTTAGGAAACGTGATGTAGATATTGCTTTTCAAACTAGCAATATACTAGGAAAATTAATTAAAAATAACAAAGAGAAAATAAATACAGCCAAGAAATAGGGAGTCTATAATGTTTCTTCTGGTGATTATTCTAAGATACATATATTGGACAAACTGGAAGATCTATGGAAACAAGGATATCAGTATACCAAAGAAGTTTTAATCATAACAAACATGATTCTATTTAAATACTTGTAATCGTTCTGTTAATTCAGAGTTCACCATTCTACATTCGGAAAAGGGATGAAGTTATCATTACTTGAAGCTATAGAAATAAACGAACATAAAAAATGTAATAATTTACCAAATGACCAAGTAGATTTGAATAATTTTCCACGTTTACACTTACTTCCTTGTAATTGTATACCACCTCCAACCATTAAATTAGTTTAGTTGACTAGAATATATGTCGTTCTTGTTAGATTTACCTCTTAGTTTGAAGAAGTTGGTGGAACAATTGTCACAATTTTTAAATTTTGTAAAAATCGAGTTTTCATATTTAATACTCCAATGTCATTTTTTTTCCGTCAAATTATCATACGTTCAATGCAATGCAACAATTTTTCCTCCACACTAGTTTTGTGTCTGAATTTTATGGCAATCCAATCGAAAACAGAGAAATAACTGCACACTGACCTCAGTAATGGTGCCGTTGGCCATGTCCAAGGAGTCCTGGTAGAGTGCGGGGCCCTCCATGGTGCCATACATGGGTACGTTGTAGTACATGGTCTCAGGGTTGTAGGGTAACTGTTGGCCATAGCAGGGTTGTCTTGGTGGGCTGCCGGGGCGCTGCAATGGTGGGACCTGAGATTGGGGGCCGCCCTGGCCACCCACCATGTACGGGGGTGTTCCGTTCGCATAATAGTTGTATTCGTACTGCAATGGAATTGTAATAGCAAAAAATCACCGCGAACTAGGCACGTGACTAATTTCTATATTGTACATGCAGCGTACTGTTGTTAAAGCACAAAATGTCTTACTTGTTAATAATAGAGAACGAACAAAACTGTCTGCCAACTAAATAAAATAAAATACACTTTGTGCGACGTTCCCATATCATGAAAATAAGAAAAAAATTTAACACTTCTCCAAACATGTCCGCAACATAACAAAAACACAGAAATCAATGTACGAAAGAAATTAAAAATACACAAGTAATAAACAGCGAATAGTGGGACGGCTCTTTTTTTTTTTTGAGTGTCTTTTCTATACAATAAGGCGTATACTATTTTGTGATTTTATTTAAATTTTTTTCAACACAGAAAATTCATGCACAAACTTTCTATTGTGGCAGAGACCTTAAGAAAGGGGCAGAGCGAGACATAGGGGGCCCTCAGTACTGCAGGCCGTCCAGCAACACGTACGCAGGCTGGGAGACAGGATATAGCCCCTCCGATATGTAATTGCTGGACTAAACAAACATCATTATACAAATGGTTAACGAAGACACAATTTCTTTCGTATTGTGGAGGTTTGATTTTATATTTTGTGGGTTATTGTGCAGGAGGCGTCCTTCAAAAGCAATCTTTTCTACCATTAAATTCCACAACGTATCGACCGTGCCTCGTATACGAAACTGAATAATCAAAGTGCAAAATATGATTACTATTTTTATTGTCACGTTTGTACGATAAAATTGTTTGTTCATTTGTATCTTTACTTTTTTATTGCGGTAAATGTGTGTTCGGACAATACGAGAATATTGTTGGAAAAAATGCGTGACAATATGATCATAAAAATGCCGTTAAATAGACTAAAAATGAATTGTATTCATCGAAAATAATGGAAATAATAAAATTTAGGGAAAATACCGCGATAAAATTTAAATTAAAACTGTTTAATATTTTTCAGTAAAAGTTATTGCAAAAAAAAAGAACTTTGTACCGGTTCTAATGACATGTTTCTTATTGTTGATGAACTGATCTAAGATTTACAAAAAAAATCTATATACGAGGTATAACAATCAAATTCCCGGACACACCTTGAAAACACATAGAATTTGGGCAGTAAAATTGAAGCGACCTTAGGGCCTATTCCATTTGGATCTTTTCAGATTTGTTTCGATTTTCATCTCTTTCTGCCTCTTGGTTGTAATCTTTTGAGTCAAATTGAAGTGATCTTAAGGTCTATTTCACTTAGGCCCTTTCAAATCTATTCCAATTTTCATCTCTTTCTGCTTCTTGGTTGTAATCTTTTGAGTCAAATTGAAGTGATCTTTAGGCCTATTCCACTTAGAACTTTTCGGATCTATTTCGATGTTCATCTCTTTCTGTCTCTTGGTTATAACCCTTTGAGACTCTATAATAATCTTAGCTATTTTATCACCATTTACACTTAGATATTCCAAATAAGTTACCTGATCGGTACACTTCGTTAGACATTAAAAACTTCGCCCTTAAACCCCAATCGATGTCGCCCCCAGTTTGAATGTTTTAGTGCCCAAAATGATGCAAGATGTCCATCCAACTTTCTGGCACCTCATAATCATTATTTTGTTAGTCCTTATATGTAATTTTGGCTCTGTTTTATCCTCTTTTACACTTAGAAATTTCAGATAACTTAGCTAATCAGGTCTCTTGGACTTCACCCTAAAACCCCAACCCATGTTGCGCCCAGTTTGGACGTTTCACTGTCCGAATTGATGCAAAATATCCATCTAACTGTCTCGAGCCTCTTGATTACTACTCTTTTATGCTCTATATATAACCATGTTGCTGTTTTTACCATCTTTTACAGTTAGAAATTTCGAAAGACTAAGAAATATCGCTGCTTCATTGAAATTCAAGGAAATATTTTGTTTTTATTACAAGGGGTGTTCAAATTCATCTAGGTAACCCTGTTAATATGTAATTTCGAAAATTTAAGCTGATAAAGGTTGGGCATGATAATTATTGAGAAATGCATGGCAATTGTTTCGCCATTTTATCATTTTGACGAATGTAGTGGCGATATCAAAAAGTTTTGGACTTTCCAAGGTTAAAAATCAGAAAATTGAAGATTGCTATTGGCAGATATTATCTTTGAGATAAAAAACATGGAAAATATCTCTAACAGCTCTACAGATACATTTAATTAACCGTTATGAGATTGTGAGTCGTTGGAAGTATCTCCTCTTTGAATCAATGAATAGGAAATTTTTCACTGAAACCCTTGTAGTCAATGCCAAAAAATAATTTTTTTGGAGAGGACTTTTCGTTGGACATTAAAAACTTCACCTTAAAACCACAAGCCATGCTGCACCGAGTCTGAATCTTCTAATGCCCGAAGTGGTGCAAGACCTCCATCTAGCTTTTGGTCTTGCTTCAGCTGATTTAAAATCCACAGTATGGCAGATTCCAGCTTAATTCTGCAATAAAGTCGTATTCAGATTTGCTTCCTCTTCCTCCTTTTTATATTTGGTTACGGTACAGTTCCACTTTTATCTACCTTCATCTCTGTAAATGAATCAGATTCATTCTTGCCTTTCTGGCTTGTTTTTCTCATGGAGGTTCTTGTCTTACAGCCTTAGAAGCTCTCGCGTTTTTTTTTCAATTTTTTTGTTTCTAAAATTTACTCCGTAATTTTTCCGCACTGCTTCCATAAATATCAAGGAAAATAGCAGTTCGTTTAACTGGGTGAGGTTAAATACGAAGCCTCTTCAAAGTATTCTCCTTCTGCCTCCAGGTACTGACCTAAATGGCGTTTACATTTTTGAGTGTGTACTTGAGAAACTCGTTTTTTTTCGAAATACTTTACAGTAAATATCTCTAAGTGGACCTGATTTAAGTAATAACTCCTTTACTGGGCCAAAAATCAAAGACATCACGCGCAATCCTCAAGATTTACCTATTAGCACGAAAAAGGAGTTCTATCAAGAAGAGTCCTCGGAAAACTCTGAGAAAAAATCCTCCAAAGAGCCCGAGAAAAAAATTCGTACTCCAACTAGGTCAGCTAAGGAACGTCTTCTTTTGTAACTGCAGTCTATATCCAGCCTAAGTCTCTTAGTTAGACTATCTACCAGTGCAAGATCCACTGCAACAAAAGAGCTCTTTTCCAAAACCCAGAGAAGGCTCCTGGTACTTTATTCAAATCCATTTTATCCAGATTTGTGCTTACATAGACGACTCTTTAAATTGTGGGGTCGTGACTTGAATAATAACTACATATTTTAGTTACGTCCAGAACATCCAGTCCCAAATGTTTTTAAAAAATTAATTTTATGTGATCATCTGAATGTAGAAAAGTAAAAATTCGTTTATTAACATGAAAAAGAATGCGTAGATTGCAAAAGGAAAGATTTTCATAAACAATAAAGCCATTTCTTGAATTCTAAATATTGTTTTCATCTATCCCGAAATTTTATAAGCAAACCTCGTATATAAATTTTACTTTTTGTTAAATATACACTTTTTTTAAATAACTTTTTCAAATAACATAAAAAAATTAAAAATATTCACATTCACTTCTTAACTGTTAGGTTAAAACTCTTTCATTTTTAATTTATGAGTTATTCTACGAATGCTCAATATACAAGGACTTAATTTTCGTCAATATATTCTTCGACTGTACAAAACATAACGTTAATGATAGAGTATAGAATCTTTTGAACGATCCACCTGTATATATTGTTATTCCAATCTTAATGTGTAAAAAAAAAAGAAAACACCTAACACTAAAAACAACGATTAAAAAGAAAAAAGAAAAATTGAGAAAAACGAACTTACCGGCATCGGCATTGGATATTGCTGCGGCATATACATAGGCTGTGCTGGGAAAATGACCGGCGGATAAGTAGCGGTTTGAGGCGGGCCAGATTGAGCAGGATACACGGTTGGAGCTGAAAAGTCACACAAAAACAAAGCCAACTTGACGTTGAGTAAATCGAACGGATTCGAATGCGTCACCTTGATACATGGGCGGCTGTTGAGTATTCGGATCACCGGAGGTCGCCGTCGGAGGTGGGTAATATGCTACTCCGCTCTGGAAGTACGGGATTGTACCCGGTTGGAAATAGAATTGGGCTGGGTTGCCAGCAGCCACTGCTGGTGGACTGGATCCGTCAAATGTCCGACTGAATGGCTGAAAAATTTTAGAAAGCAACCATAACAAATACAACCTACAAATTTGATTACACAAAAACGAATTTCAATACAATATTTAATGCCCGTACCAATGGAACTGTCTCCTCTTTGGTATGAAACACAAAATCGACGGTAAAACTTCCGTCCTCGTAAAAATTAATAACATTCATAACTGTTTCTTTCTATTTTTACAACGAAGCAACTATATTTTAACATGACGCCAATAATGGACGCCTTTCATCACTAGAAATTACGAATTTATTGGTTAAAACTGCAACGCCCTCTACATAAATGCCATTATTTTTAGAAGCGTAATTTTAAAGCTGCCTTTTTACTGGACAAATTTGAATTGGGAAACGTCGAAATATCAGATCCGCAGTGACATCTAAGTGTATAATTTCGAATGACGAGGCGCGAAATTTAAAATTTAAAACGACTGAAAAAAAAGCGGTAAAAAAATAGAATTTAAACAAATGTCATAGCTGTAAAATAAGGTATTTTATTTTGAATATAATCGAGGTAATAAAATATGAATTATAGTCGTATAAATACGGAAAATAAATGTAAAATTAACCTATAAATATAAAAAAATGTGAAATTTTTAGATATTATGGTAAAAATACAGGCAATGACGCTTCAAAGTTCTTAAATGGATAGGAGTGCAAATGCGTTTAAAATTATATATGAAGTTGAATTGATAGTTATGTAATAAGCTTTGAATTTAATTAAAAGAAAATACAAAATTTAAAGTATAAAAAGGGGTATTTTTAATAGATGGTATAAGTACTGGAGTGTTTGAAAAATTACAAGATAATACGGGGTGGGGGGGGGGGGCATATGTATCAGTGGTTTTTGTACCATATTATAAATTTATATATGACTTTGTTTCTATGTTAAGTGCGGGCAATATTGTGGACAATGAAGAATTTCGAAACTTTTGGGGGAAATACGTTCCGGAATGGAAATTGCCAAGAGGTCAATTACAGTATATTTTTTCTGGGGTGAAAAATATGATTACGGATCAAATAAAAGCAAAGTTAAAAGTAAATGTAAATTTGGAGGAATTTATGGTCGAAATAGGTTTAGGAGATGAATTTCTTTTCCAGCAGAGCAACGACCCAAAACATCCCGTCAAAACGAGAAATTTTTAGCAAAAAATAGTATAGAGTTATTGGATGGTAACCTCAACCGTCAGATTTAAAATTGAATTATGAATTTGTGGACACTTCTAGACCAAAAGGTCCAAATTATAAATAGGACAAACGGAAAACAATTTTTTCGAGCATCAGAGAAGTCCTGGCAATAAATTGAGTCTGAACTACTCAAAAACTTTGTACGTTTATAGTGTATAATAACAGCAAAAATAAGCCGTACCAACAGTATAATTTTCCTCGGGTGAAAAACGCGATTACGGATTAAAAAAGCAGAATTAAAAGATCAAAAAATATGGCTGAGGGTAGATGAAACAATCGATGCTAGAAAGAATAGTATTTTAAATGTGTTAGTGCGCATTTTAAAAGCGATGAGATTTACTTGCCTATTCTTTTACGTAGTAGAATATTACAGAAGACAAACGCGGAAAGGATAGTAGAAACTATAAAACATACCTTTGGAAAGTTCAATATATCGGTAACCCAACTTGTGTTGGTTACAGATGGGGGTTCGAATATGGTTAAAGGTAGTTACTGAAACAATCTTATCCTCGATTGCTTCATGTAACCTGTTTGCTCCATGCATGTCATCTTGTAGTTGAATTGATTAGAAACAATTATACAAAAGTGGACAAATTTATTGTTTCTACCAAAAAAGTTTTTATTAAATCTCCAAAACGCATTCGTGAGTTTAAACAGGCTTGTCCTGACATTCCTCAGCCACCACAGCTTCTATTGACGAGATGGGAAACGTGGCTTAAAGCTGCTTTATATTAATGAGAAATTTTTACACATTGTTAAACCTTGTATCTTAAATTTAAATCCTCAAGATGCTCCAGCAATTTCAGTAGGTCAGCGACTGGATTCAGATACCAAAATCCATACAAAAATAGAGCACATTTCCGAAAATTATTCAATTCTTTTAGATACTATTTCCAAAATAAACAACACCAAGCTGTTATTACATGAAGCATTAAATATAACAGTCGAACTGAAAAGTCCCCGGTCTACCATAGTAAAACACAGTTTTTTGGCAAAATTCAATTTTATTATTCAACATAGTTGCCTTCGAGGGCGATACACCGATTATAGCGTTCTTCCAAATTTTCGATACAATTTTTGTAGTACGAATTGTCTTTAGCCTCGAAATAGGCCTCAGTTTCGGCGATCACCTCCTCATCCCTGCTAAATTTCTTCCCGGCGAGCATTCTCTTGAGGTCTGCAAACAGGAAATAGTCGCTGGGGGCCACATCTGGAGAGTACGGTGGATGGGGAAGTAATTCGAAACCCAATTCACTTAATTTGGCCATTGTTTTCATTGATTTGTGACACGGTGCATTGTCTTGGTGAAACAGCACTTTCTTCTTCTTCATATGGGGTCCTTTTTTTGCAATTTCGTTCTTCAAACGGTCCAATAACGCTGTATAATAGTCGCTGTTGATGGACTGGCCCTTTTTAAGATAATCTATGAAAATTATTCCATGCGCATCCCAAAAAACTGACGCCATAACTTTTCCAGCTGACTGTTGTGTCTTTCCACGCTTTGGAGCCGGTTGATCGCGTGCAGTCCACTCGACTGACTGTCGATTGGACTCTGGAGTGTATTGATGAATCCATGTTTTATCCATTGTCACATATCAACACAGAAACTCGGTTTTATTACGATTTAACAGCTTCAAACACAGCTCAGAATCATCAACTCGTTGTTGTTTTTGATCGAATGTGAGCTCGCGCGGCACCCATTTTGCACAGAGCTTCCGCATGCCCAAATATTCATGCGCGATGTGTCCAACACGTTCCTTTGATATCTTTAGGATGTTAGCTATCTCCATCAACTTTACTTTACGGTCATTTAAAATGATTTTGCCAACTTTTTTGATGTTTTCGTCGGTGACAGCCTCTTTAGGTCGTCCACTGCGTTCGCCGTCTTCGGTGCTCATTTCACCACGTTTAAACTTAGCATACCAATCAATTATGGTTGATTTTCCTGGCGCAGAGTCCGGAAACTCCTCATCAAGCCATGCTTTTGCTTCAACGGTATTTTTTCCCTTCAAAAAGCAGTACTTTATCAGCACCAAAAATTTTTTTATTCCATTTTTTTAAATAGCAAAAGTAGCTTCACTCTTAACGCAATATCTCAGTAACTAATGGACGGATTGCTGTCAAATTTTGACACATTTCGTTTGAAGGTTAGTACTATCTAAAAAACATATGGATTTAATAACAGTAACGCCATCTATGTGTCAGACCGGGGACTTTTCAGCCGACCTGTTAGTATATTAACTCAGAGCCTCGTTAGGAAATCTAACAGATAGTATAGGAAGATTAACAACCGATAAACTGTGAGCGGTTATAAATAAGAATCCCGACTTTCAAAGTATAGTGTGTAGAGACAAGAGTTTAACTGAAAACCAAGAGTGCGAATATGATGCGAACATCACATCATTAGACGCAGAAAGCTCGTTTTCCAAATACACCAACATATTTTTTACCTCGCCGTAGGAGTATGACTGAGTCAGCACTGGAAGGCATAATTTTTACGTCCCTCTACATCAACAACACAAAAAGAAAACTAAAATAGCAAGTAATTACATTATTTTTAATATTGATAGTAACTGAGGCGTACGCTACTGCGAAAGCACTCGTTTCTGCAGCCTTGCTTTTACTTATCTATCTCGTAATACATATCAAATGGAAAATTCCAAAACCATTTTCACACTTTCATAAACTCCGCTTTAACATACCAGGAATACCCACATTTCTTATCTATTTACCTGCGTAAATGTAAACAAAAGCAGAACGACAGTATTTCAAAAACGCCTACCTGTTTCTTTATTGCCGGTGCAATGTTGAGCTTCCTTTCTTTCAAGACAATATCCTCGGCTTCCCTTTGCAAGCGCTTAGCGTCGTCCTCGCTCTCGAAAGTAATAAATCCGTAACCTTTTGACACTCCGGCCCTGTCCTGTATGATCTTTGCCGCTTTTACTTTACCGTAATTGTTAAACAGTTGCATTAATTCGTCCTCCGTGGTGTTGGCTGAAATGCCTCCGACAAATATCCGATTGGGAACCAAAGTTCCTATAAACAGAATACGAGCAATTATTTTAAAATTGTCGTAAGTTAAATTATCACCATTTTAACACAATTTTTAAAAAAATTGACATCTGCATTTGTAAAAATGCCCTGTTTTATTTTTAAAATAAATAAAATTACTATTTTTATGGAAAAGCGAGTTTCAAAACGTCCATGTACACTACCGGCCATAAATAAGGGATCACATACTGTCGATAGAATCGCTCTGCCTTTATACCTGAGTTTCGGTAGGGACAATTGAAATAACAGATGTGAGAGCGTTTCTGGGAAGTTTATCAATAATATTCCGACCATTACGTAAATTATATAATCATATTTGTTAGTGTAAAATATTATAATTTCCTATCTGCTTCTGGGTTTCTGGGCTGGAACCGCGTCAATTGTATATCTGCTGACGTTTCGTACCCATTTGTATGGGACATCTTCAGGGCTGAACTACTGCACTGAAACAGTTTCAGTGCAGTAGTTTCAGCCCTGAAGATGTCCCATACAAATGGGTACGAAACGTCGGCAGATATACTAGTGACGCGGTTCCAGCCCGGAAACCCAGAAGCAGATAGCATGGACCACGACCACGGAAGTCGACGTACCAAATTATTATAATTTCCTTTAATCCTTCTATGACCTGTATTCAGTATTAATACTCTTGAAAATATTTATTTTAAAGGGTTTTTTTTATATTACAAGATTGTAATGGTTCTAAGAAACAATTTATAGGAATTTTTGATAGCACACAGAATGTTGCAATCTAAGAAAAATTTAGTATTTGTCTAAAATCTGTCCGAGTCAGTTGTAATACGAGTATTCGTGAACAAACATACAAAATGTCAAAAGGAATTGAGTGCAGAAATTCGTAGTGCTACAACTTACACAAAGAAAAATTGCCACTGCGGATGATAACGCAAAAATTAAAATTAACATATGGAGTGCAAGGTACAGTGAAAAAGTACAACGGGTGCAATGCAACCAAAAAAAAACGTATCAGAAGTCCAAGGATGACCACTAGACAAGAGATTTGCGGCTGGAACTGTTATCTAAACGAAATAGACGGTTAATAGCTCTACAGCTTCGGGCAGAATTAAATAAAAATGGTGAGAATCCGGTGACGCTGACTACCGTAAAAAGTCGTTTATCAAACGTGGGACTAAAAGGCGATTTGCTGCTCGTAAACCATTGCTACGATCACAAAATCTTAAAAAACGATTACAATGGGCCAAGGAGCACCAACATTGGGACGTGGAAATGTGGAAGCGGGTTCTGTGGACGGACGAATCCAAGTTCCAAGCAATCTGGTACGTTTCAGTGCAGTAGTTGAGCCCTGAAGATGTCCCATACAAATGGGTACGAAACGTCGGCAGATATAAAGTGACGCGGTTCCAGCCCGGAAGCAGATAGCAAATTCCAAGCGTTTGGAAGTAATCGGCGCATTTTTGTTCGCATACGAGTTGGTGAAAGGACGATACCAGAATGTGTTCTGCCAACAGTTAAACACGGTGAAGATTCAGTTCTTGTTTGGGAATCATTTTCTTTTAATAGTGTTGGGAATTTGCATAGAATTGATGGAATTTTAAGAAAAACAGGATATTTGAAGATTTTAAAGGAACACGCAATTCCGTCCGGAATTAAATTGATAGGAGAATGTGACGACAAGATAATGACCATAAACGTAGTACTAAACTTTGTAAGGACTATGTGAAACAGAAAGAAGAAGGACTTCTTGAAAATATGATTTGGGCCGCGCAATCGCCTGATATGAATCCTATCGAGTCACTGTGGGATGAGCTAGACAAAAAAGTGAGAGAGAACACTGTCCAAAATCGCAGCAATAAAAAACAGAAATTTCTGACTAGGATTCGAACCCACGATCTCATTCTCTCCGGGAATATGGCACCATTAGACCACGGAGACAGTTTGGGTCATTAAAAAAACTCGAATTAACCTGTCTCTGTGGTCTAATAGTGATGACACATCCCCGGAGCGAATGAGATTATTGGTTTAAGTCCGCGTAGAAATCAGAATTTTTTTTAAAAAATTTCCGCATTATTACGATTAAAATTATAAAATTATATTTTTTCAGTTTAGCAGCGTAACAGCGTAATATTATATGCAATATTTAATAAGCATTTTTATCAAATTTATATATATTTACTTTGGAATCTCCCTAAAAAAGAATATTCGCGAAATAAGGACATTTTTAACTCTAACAATGCAAAATACCCCCTTTAAAAAAGAAAATAAATGAATAACGTAAAATAATCTTTAAAATTTGTATTTCGATGACCCAAAAGTAAATAAAACAAAAATAGCAAAAAGAAATTGAAATATAGACGGTACACATGTAATCTATTACACTGATTTCTATTTACATTCATAGATAAACATGGAATCTCGCATATCTTGTGAATACAAAACGTTCTATAAATAAAATCGCATGTGAATCATAATGTACATATCTAGCGTTAAAAGTACTATTATCAACTGTTTTATATTTATATATTTCAGCGTGTTAATAGACAAGATGACTCAAGCTCATGGTTATATAAGATAATTGCTCGATTCAGTTCGCGTAATGTTTACCTGAGTGAGTTTTAATATCGCCAAAACGAAAAAAAAAAAACAATAAATTTGTTCAAATTACACGTTACGATCTCTTAGGATTAATTTTAAATTTCAAACGTGTAATTACATTTTTAAGATGCTTAAATCATTTCTAACAAAAAAACAGTAATAATTATGAATTGATAAAAAAAAGTAATACAGAAAAAGTGCTTTGAGAGTAAACTATTATTTTTGCAGAATTATTTTTTTCTAAGAAACCGGTTTTATTATATAACTGGTGTGCCCTATGGATATCTGCGTACACGAAAAAAGTGTTCTTAACTTTGATATTCAACTTCCTATTTCTTTTATTATTTCTATTTATCAGGTGAGAAATAAAAGTGTTTGCAGATTGAATGGAACGTGTAATTTATGTACTTTTAAAGTGGTTAAGTGAACAGCAATTAAAATACTAAATTCAAACTTATCTTCAATTTAAATTGTTTAAATTTTATAGCGTTCGTTTACAAGTAGCAAAACCCCATTCAGTCTCAGCTACGTGATAAAATAAGGAAAATATAATTGCATATAATTATGCACTTTTACGATCTCAAACTGAAAAATTCTAATTTTAACCACTTGATACGTCGTATGTGAAATGTAAATTTTTTTTTAATTAGAATCTTTCATAATTAAAGGGTTTTCCAATAAGGACTTGACATCTTTTTTTCAAAATAAAATGCAGACCATTTCATATTTCAAAAACTTTATTATCGGGTTGAAGTACAATCAAAACATTTATGAATGGAACTCGACTTCGTTCATATGGCCACCGCGGGCACGTTTGCAGCGGTCGATTCGTTGGACCCAATTTTCGATGACTCGGCCACGCAATTCGGCCGAAACGGCTGCTATTTCGCGTTCAATGTTGGCTCTGAGCTCTTCCAACGTTGTCGGCTTGTTGGTATAGACCAATGACTTGACGTAGCCCTATAGAAAAAAGTCTAGAGTCGCTAAATCGCACGAACGAGGCGGCCAATCGACTGGTCCATTTCTTGAGATAACACGCTCATCAAACTTACTCTTCAATAAATCGATTGTAACGTGTGCTGTGTGGCTTGTGGAACCGTCCTGCTGAAACCACATGTTGTCCAAGTCCATATCTTCCAATTCGGGCCAAAAATAATCGGTAATCATGGCGCGATAACGATTACCATTCACAGTAACGTGACGATCATTATCGTCGACGAAAAATATGGACCTATGACGCCGCCGACATGCAAACCACACCAAACAGTTATTTTTTGTGGATGAAGTGGTGTTACATGAAGCACATGTGGATTTTCGCCCGACCAATAACGCATATTTTGCTTATTGACGAACCCATTGAGCCAAAAATGAGCTTCGTCACTGAAAATGATTTTGCGATGAAATTGATCATCTTGGCGCATCTTTTCCAGAGCCCAATCGGAGAACGTACGTCGCTTCAAATGGTCCATCGGCTGCAATTCTTGAGTCAGCTTGATCTTGTATGGGTGTAAACCAAGATCCTTACGCAAAATTCGCCATAAAGTGGTCTGGGCGATGCCCAACTCTTGAGGACGCCGTGGAATTGACTGATTTGGATCATTTGCTACGGACGTTTCAACGGCGGCGATATTTTCGACACTTCGACCAACCCGTTGTCTCACTGGCACGGCAACATCACACAACGAATATGTAGACTCAAATTTTTGCACTAAACTTGTTACTGCCTGTCTACTAGGGCGAGAATTACGACCGAAAATCGGAGTTAACGCTCTTAAAGTAGCGGTCACCGACTCCGAATTTCTGTAGTAAATTTTTATAATTTGCAGACGTTGTTCGTTCGTGTACTTTACCATGATGAAAATGTTAAGTTTACTGAATAAATTGACAGTTCGATGATTACATCGAACTGTCACTGTCAATTTATTCAGTAAACTTAAAAGGGTGAAAGGGTGCGTTCACAAATTGAATTAAAAGTTGTCAAGTCCCTATTGGAAAACCCTTTATATGCAATTAATAATCTACCGCGGGTTTTCATTTAATAACTGTTTCCATAATGCACATTATAACCTCCGTGGTCTAGCGGTGATGGCACTTACCCGGAAAGAATGAGATCGTGGGTTCGGATCCCGCGCGGTAAACAATTTTTTTTTTTAATTTTTACTTTACATATGCAACGTGAAAAACGGTTAAAATTAGAATTTTAAAGAAAAGTACCAGTTTATTATTAGAAAAATATTGAAATAAGTAACAAAGAATACGATGTTATTGTTTTCATTTCATACTTCTTAAATGAAAATTTAAGCGAAATATTTTGAAGATAAAAGTTCAAATAATGTGGGCGGAAAATCAATTGAAGACTCCTTAATGGAAGAAAAAGAAAAAAAAGAGCGGAACGAAAATGATACAACTACACAGATAAAAACCGAAAAATTAAGTTTTAGCCTGTTTAGGCATGTATTGGGTTGGCAACTAAGTACTTTCGGTTTTGTAGTATAAAATAAAACACTTTTTTTTAAACAAAGAATAGTTTTTAATCAATTATATATTTTCCATTTTGCTCAATGACCTTTTGCCATCTTTCTTTCAGCTGCATGATTCCGGCTCATAAAAATTTCAGGTCGTTATCAGCAAAAAAGTGAACCAGGTGCGAGTGAAGGTCATCGTCATTTGTGAAAGTTTTACCATTCAAAGAATTCTGCAAACTTCGAAATAAATGGTAATCAGATGGTGCTAGATCAGGGCTGTATGGGGGATGTGGCATCACTTCCCAGCCAAGCTCCAATAGTTTCCCACGAGTTGCCAAAGATGTGTGAGGCCTTGCATTATCTTGGTGGAAAACTACACCTTTCCGATTTGACAATTCTGGCCGTTTTTCTTTGATTGCTTCATCCAGTTTTATTAATTGTTGACAGTAAACATCAGAATTGATCGTTTGGTTCCTTGGAAGCAGCTCAAAAAACACAACACCTTTGTAATCCCACCAAACTGACAGCATGATCTTTTTTTGGATGCAAGCAACGCTCTCTATCAGTAAAAATCTAAAGTACTTAGTTGCCAACCCAATAGTATTTATTAGATCTTTAAAAAAACGATATTAACATTATCAAAAGAATCTTCTAAATGGATGAATTAGTAACGTAAATTAATACAATTTTAACCATCGCTATTGTTAAACGCATACAATAAGAGACTGTCCCAATGAGAAACAATTATTTACGCCTGTTGCAGTTATCAAGTCGCCTTTGCGAGGCATCTTCGCGTCATTGTCAGCACTTATTTTGAGGAGTATTTTTAAAATTTTTAAATACTATTGGGGAACGAACCAAACACTTTCAAAAATATTCAAAATAGAAACTTTCGTTTTGTGGCAATATAAACCAGGTCCAGGCTTCAGTTTCTTCAAAAGATCCCATCCAGAAATTTTTTCGTCAATTTTCCCAATAACTAGCCCCAAGCTCACACCAAAAAAGACCTCAAAGACAAAATGAGTTGTTTAGATTCTTGAGTGCTGGCCAACACCAACAAGATGAAAACATGAAATCCCAAATAAGTTCCAAAGTTCGAAACCACCAAATTCCATCTTGGCAAAAGAAAAGTGAAGTTGAACTTCCATCTCTTCCAAAACAAAATTCTCGGTTAAAATACGAAAATTTTGGAAGAATACTGGTCCTCCAATTTGGGAATTGAACTACGAGTTAACCCAATTTCGCAATGAACAATTTGAACATAAAATTAAAATACAGAACGAATTTCTGTTGTTTCCAAACATGCTCTAATTTCAGTACACATTTTTTTAAATTTTACTCGACCCCCAGAAGATTATTCTCCTATATTTTAAATTATTTGCAACTATTCGGCTTTCACTTTTAAAAAATTCCTGACACTTAAAACGTTTTACTATCAGGTTGTTACAAATGTAATGTCCGTTTTTTCCTTCAGTCTGAACTGAATCGCACCTGTGTGAAGACGTGTATGTTTTTGGTGAAAATTATTATTGTATTTGTAGAAAAGGGTATTTATTTTGAAGTGTGTACCTGTTCCATTTCTTGGAAAGATTAATACACCTGTCCTTGTCTCGCCCATGGAAATGCTGTCGGCAAGAGATATTCGGGCAATTTACCTCTTTCAATTTAAAAAGGGATTAAATGATGCTGCTGCAACGCGAGAAATTAATCAGACGTTCGGTGAAACCACGTGTAATGAACGCACATTACGGCGATGGTTTAAAAAATTAAATTTTTGATTCAGAAATTTTGATTTGGAAAATGAGCCTCGCGGATATGTGCGTAGCACCGTTAATGACGACGAGCTGCGTGTAGAAGTTGAAAGTAATCCGTCAACAACAGTGCGTAGCCTTGCAGAAACATTTCAAGTGTCCATTGCCACCATTAGTCGTCACCTGTCTTCCATTGGCAAAGTGAAGAAACTCGATCGATGGGTTAATTAACGGAAGCTAATAAGCTCCGTCGATTAGAGGTGGCTACCTCTTTGGTTAATCGACAGAAAGTTGAAGCGTTTCTTCGATTGGCAAAGTGAAGAAACTCGATCGATGGGTGCCGCACCAATTAACGGAAGCCAATAAGCTCCGTCGATTAGAGGTGGCTACCTCTTTGGCTAATCGACAGAAAGTTGAACCGTTTCTTCATCGAGTGGTAACGTGTGACGAAAAGTGGATACTTTATGATAATTGGAGACGGTCAGGACAATGGTTAGATCGAGGTGAAGCACCAAGACAGCATGCACGAGCATCACTTCACCCGTGAAAGATTATGGTGACTGTATGGTGGACCAGTAAGGGTATTATTCACTATTCATTTTTGCAACCTGGTGAAACCATCACGGCAGCGTCCTATTGTGCCGAACTAGAAACTATGCATGGAAAATTGAGCCGCTTGCAGCCCTCACTAGTCAATAGACATGGACCCATACTTCTTCATGATAATGCAAGACCTCATGTTGCACGACAGACAATCCAAAAACTTTCGGAATTTGGTTACGAAATTCTCCCTCACCCACCTTATTCACCTGACCTTTCGCCAACTGATTTTCATTTTTTCCGAAGTTTAGACAATCACTTAAAAAATAGGGACTTCCCTGACCGGGAGTTTGTAATAGCAGTGTTTGAGCAATATGTGAGCCGTCAAAACCTAGATTTCTTTTCAAAGGGAATTTTTCAGCTTCCAGGCCGTCGGCAACAAACTATTGATGTAAATGGAGACTATTTTGCAGAATAAGTATCTATTTTTTTTAAATTTAGACTTTTTTTATTCCTTACAAAATCGGACATTTCATATGTAACAACCTGATACTTCCCAAAACAAAAACGTAATCAAACAGATGACCTTGAAAATAATTGCATCTAATACCTGATAATTTAGATTTGAGCTATCTTTTACAACTTCAACAAGATACCCTGTCCTCTAATACATACTTTGTAATCAATTTTTTAAAATAATACAACAAAAAACTGAAATTTAATATCTCAACGCGTCCGAAGTATTTTCAAAAGAAACGACGCGTCAGCATTTCTTTTTTGGTTCAATCTAGTTCGCACGAGTTTAGAAAACACTTAATGATATATAATAAAGAAAAGTAATAGTTATAAAACGCATTGAAATAAGGAGAAAGTGAACCATTTCAAAACCGGAAATCATAAACGAGATTATACAGACACCAAAGGATTAAAATTCAGTTTGGAAACTTAATTTCAAAAGAGCATCTAGATATAAAATATGTACATTGACATAACACTCAAATATTGTGTAACATTGTTAAATTCACAGAGCTACGATTTTCCTCCGAAAAGTACTACTTAACACCGCGTAATTGTCATTACATTGGCTAAACATTCAGAAGAAATGCTTCGACACTTCGTGCGCGTGAAACTCACATTATCATTGTTTTGAATTGTATCGCATTTGTTTATTTATATGACTAATACTTAAAATATTATTATATAGTCTCAATAAAAAGCTTTAAATGCATTAAATAAACTCATTTATGGAACGAGTAGTTTATTTGAAAATTTTACAGATAAAACACCTGATAACTATGAAACAAAAAGGTGATCTATTTAAAAAAACGTAATATTTGTATTTCATACGTTCGGATGTAAATGGGAAATACTTATAACACATTGTTTATTGCGATTATTTTAGAAATATAATACATTCGATACAGGGAAAGCCCCCAGGTCGTAAATATAAAATAAAACCTTACATACATTAAATACATACAAAAGAAAGTCAAATTCGGTGTTTAGTTTATAACAGCCTAGGATATTTTTACAAAAAAAAATCATCAAATAGTATGACGAAACGAAATAAAATTAAATCTAAATACTTCCTTCAGAATTTTATGACATTTCACACAAAGAGGAATAATATGCAAAAAGATACAATTAAAAATGCTACTTTTTACTGTTTCCACTATAAATTAGTTATTTAATAAAACTGGTGAATTAAGCAAATTATCAAGATTTTAAAAACATTTTTCTAAATGATAAAATCTATGTTAAAAATCCCTAATAAAAAATTACTTTCAAAATCTATGAACATATCAGGAAAACTTCTACTCGACTTAAAACTCATTTAAATTCTCAACAAAATCACAACAATTAAGCAATATAGCAACAGAAATATAAAGAGTAAAAAAAAATATACGAATCACTTACCATATTTAGGTGCGTTATTGTTTGGAGGTGGTGAAGTTTGGGTTGCAGTTTGCCCATTTGAAACACTTGCCACGCTTGTTACGGGGGTACCGGCAGGTGTATTGACACCAGAACTACCGCTGCTATTGTTTTTCTTGCCATTGGTTTGATTTATCGAAGACATTTTGATTCTTTCCTATTATGTTTCTTGCAGTGTTGCGATCGTATCACAAAACAGAAAACACTCAAAAACTACCTACAGATGAAACAACCCTGCTATATTATTGTATGTGTATTTAAAATATATATATTGTATGTCTGGGATATTAGTTAACGTCTGCTGCTGACTGAATGCATTTTCCTTAATTTGTCCCTCTTACTTCTATTATTCTATATGTTTTGCTGTGTATTTTCCTGAAATATTCGAGTCTTTTAAAAAGCACCAACTTAATTTTGCACCTTATTTATTGTATCACTGACAGAGGTTATGTGAAATGGCTAAAAACGATTTTTTTTTGTTAATTTCAATGTATAATATTGATGTTTCCATACATTTTTTGCATTCTATTCTATATTTATTTACTTCACTTTGCTTGTTTGGTAACTTTTTAAATGTCAACATATAAAAAAAAAATAGGCAGATTTTAGCGAATGCGGATATAAATACAAATAACAGACAAAATAATAAACACTGTGACCAACGGAGAAAAAATTTAGTGGGAAACCAGGTTTATCCCTAAGAAATGTGACCTACTTTTAGAAACCTCCTGCCCTATTTGCAAGATAACTTTCACACAATGAAATCTAAGCGTTATGCGTAAGATCGTCGATTGAAAAAAGCATTTTCGCTGCGGCACAGTTTTCTCGACAAATTACTTTCACCCTGGGAAAAGACGTCGCGCATATGCCATACGATTGAATAAGGAACGTAAAAATTTACGAACCTGTCAGACACAATATTCAGCACTGATATGTACATTTTACACAAGAACAAAAGATGCCAAACTGCTTTATCAAAATCAATCATTAAAAAAAAATCAGGCCAAAACCGAAACACATAACACACAATAAACATAAAACAATCACAATGTAACACTGCCAATGCACAAAACTCTTTACAAACTATCGATAAAAAATACTGCAGCAGAAGCGAATGCAGTTTTCTTTGGAAAATGCAAAGAATGTATGAAAATATGTATCTGTCAGTAGTAACCTCAAACAAGAACTTACGTCGTGCGTCAACCTTATCGTATTTTTCGGATTCATTAGTAAATTTTAACAAAGTAATACACAAAATATTTAAAAACTAAAGTCGTTTGCACTACAAACGGAACCATAGAGAAAATGGCGTCAGCGGGTCAGCCAATCACAGAACCCGGTTGAAATACTGTCTTGTCGTTAAAACAGAAAAGTCCAGTGCGGCAAACTCTAAATTTCCTCAATAAATGGATTTAAATTTCAAACATAAACAATAACACGTTCTATGTTTAATTATCGATAAGCATCCCGCTTTTACAAGCAGATTACGTTACAAAATAAACAATTTAACAGTTATATTAGAATTCATTGAATATTATTGCATTTATGAAATGATATATGGACAATACGACTATAAAATGACGTACAAAGAATAATACTTTGTGTATCCGGCAAAATCATATCGCATAACTTTAGAAGTAAGCAGGCAAAAGTCAAAATCAACTAAAGCTGTTGTAGGTTATGCTAATTATCGATACTCACCTAAAAATATTTATATACTAGGAGAACGTGCAAATACACTGATGTTTTCTTAATTTTTATCACTAATTAAAACACTGTGAAAGCATTTTAAATTATTATAAAAACGAAACACAACTTTAACTTTTTAAATAAACAACAACAATGTTTAGTAACAAAACAAATGAACATGTAGTTAAATCACGGGTAATCAGTTTTTTTTATGTTCAATATTTTAGGATAGCAGTTTTGATAAGTGTTAGGTTTGAAAAAAATTCCACATTAATTTTTTTATAATTTCATATCGTAACGTATTACATAATTAAATGTAAAATTTAATTATTTAAATTAATACACTATTAATAAAATATTCTATTTAAACGATCGCAAAAAAGAATTTAAATCCGTTATCCAATTATTTAATCGCTTCTATTTATAAATTAAAATCTTTTCTGTTTTTATATGTAGTTTTACAATATAAAATATCCTTTAATAAGATTATTATTGCATTAAGTAATCGATTTTAGATAATATATTACAAACAGTTTTTTAAATACGTATAATATACAATTTTTTCATATCTTATCTTGGGAAAACTACAATTAATTATTTTTGTTTTGAAAGATAATAGTTACATAAAATATATACAAGGTTTAGTCTTCAATAAAGAAATATGATCTTTTAACTTTAATAGCAAATATGTGTTGAAAACTCCAATTTAGTATTTGCAACATTGCACGTTCAAATTATGTAAAATGAAGAAGATATATCTTACATAATAATGGTTGTAGTCTTATAACACATTACCACTGCATATATATTCAAAAATCGGCAAAAAACAACGCAGATTAATCGATATATTGAATTAAATTTAAATTCCTATGTTGCCTTAATATTTATTAAATATTAATTAGTAGGTAGGTATATTATTAATACCAAAATTAATTTTTCAATAACTCCTAGATAACTAAATTCCAGCTAAGTATATATATTAAATAAATAAAAACAATATTCACCATATTTTCTAGTCAATTAAAAATAAGTTGTAACACTCCTTTCAATTACATATAAAACGTAAAACCAATTTCTTTCGTTTAGATAAATAATAGTAAAAGTAGATATAAGGATTTTACTACTTTCTCTTATGAAATCGTACTTCTTTCAATGCTATTTTGTAAAACATAGATATTAAATATTTAATTAAAAAATTCTTTAAATATTTGAAAGTTTTAGGTTGTACTTGTATAGTTGGTTGCCTATACATGGTTCTTTTTCGAAGAAGAAAGTCGAAAATTAAATTTTAAATACAAAAACTCTAAGAAAAAAACCGCAAATTCTCGTTTCTTTTTTAGTCCGAAACTATAACTACGAATTGAATGAATGTTAACAGCAAGATAACTTATTTCTATTTAAAAATTGTGTTTATTTCGATTTAGTCCACTAACATATAGGTAAATTTTTTAATGCAGACTGTGGTTGATTAAATTAATCAATTAAGGTTAATATAACCCCTTTCCATAATAATTTCAACTAAGTTGTCATCAACAGATAATTAATCATAGCGTCGCACCTGGAACTTTTGCAAAACTGGCGCAATTACAAAGTCCGTACCAGACTTATACCGTCGAAAGTCAATGTGCAAAATAATAATAAATACAATTTTCAATACTTGGTGAAATTGTTGTTTGCAATCAATCAGATGTAAAACCATTATACTGGACATGGCAAGATCTTTTGTAAAGGAATTATGTTTTCAATTACCCATCGTGAGAAAAATCCAAATCACTAGACTTAGATAAAAGTAAGGCTGATCTACTGTGAGAAACGGTTTTCTAAAATCTGTATATCTACTTGTCGTTTATCAATAGATCCACTAATGTATTGTAATTGTAGATCTTTCAGGAAAGAAACCACGTTGGTAGTTAGATGTATAAGATCTAATGCTACAAAACAGTCCAGTATAAAGATGTTCAAAAATCTTGGCAGAGTGAGACAATAAGGCAATTGGCTTAAAATTACAAATGTAACAGTTATCTCCTCTTTTGAAACTAATATTATTCTGGTAATCTTCCAGTAATCAGAAAATACTGATGTTTATAAAGATACATTCTGTAACCGTACAAGAAAACTCAGTAATCCCTCATTTATGTTCGCTTTTAGCTTTCTTGTATCATTATAGAAGTCTCTGGACGTGACGGAGTTAATGTAAAATAAGTTGATATTCAGACTTTCCTTCTGTGTATAATACTGTAAGTCAGTCTAGCTTATTTGCGAAAAGTGACGGGCAAAAACTTCTGTATCAATAAATGTTAATTTTGATGGAGTGCGGTTGATTAACTTAATCACTTACGGTTGATGTATAACAACTAAGTTGTCAAAATACATATACAAAATACGAAAAATCAATGTGGAAAGGGGTTATATATCAACCTTAAGTGATTAAATCAGTAAAAGTAACAAATTCACCATTCCAAGTAACGACTGCAGATATTCTGAAGCGAACACATCTATCATTAACATATTGCCAGAAAAACTTAAGCATTTCTTAAATAATCGTTTTCAGCTGGCTTCTTAAGCTGTTATAGTAGATATGGTCATTTCTTTAGTAGATGTCTACAGACTACAGTGCATCTTACTAAATGTCAAGTAAAAACATCGCTGAATAGTATCCATCAGACGAATACAGTCTTGAATAAAAGACATTTTATGTAAAAAATATTTACTTGTAATACTAAGGGAATGTACAAATTGTTTAATATTAAAGACGACTCAACATTAACAAAGTAGCTTAAAATATCATTTAATACATTGGACTTATAAAAAAGTCATGGTAAATATTAAGTAGAAAATACCAGTTCATTAAAAAAATAGCTTAAAAATCACAGTATCCAATTCCGGGGTAATTTACCAGTTGAGACGTTTCAACATCTTCTTACTTTTCTTCGAACACGCAATGTGTTTAACTTTTGGAGGACTAGACGGTTCGATGACTTCTACCACTTCCCTCTTCGAAGTGATAACAGGTAAAACTGGGATTCTGCTTTCCCAAATTTTTTCCGGCTTGGCGATCACATTCATATTATTAGTTTTGAGCACCTGTGATACGCTCAGCCTTTCTTTGTTGAAGGACGTCGAACTGCGTCGAGAATTGCGCGACACGTCTGGATCGGTTACGTAGCCTGAAGAATTCAACGTCTGCGATGTATTTAGGGAATCGTCGAGGAATAAGGTCGGCACCCCGTTCTCATTGTGGTAACGTTTCGGGCTGCTGAGAAGGGCATATTTGGGTGAAGGTTTTTCATAGTCCAGCACGGACTGTTGGCATTTGTCTATGAAGTTTTCCGGGCCCGTCGTCGACATGCTGTTACATTTTAGACACCGAATCATTCCACATCTAAGATTTGTACATTGGCTAATGTTGTCTTTGACGACTGCATCTGGCTTATTACAAGAGATACATTTTTCTAAATGCTGACCTTCGGTCAAGGAATTTGTCACCTAAAATAAAAATTATCAAATTATATTAAGCATATAAATATGAAAAACTAATGTGTTGCAGTGTAAAAAAAATATAAAATTAAATTTTTAAACTTTTAAACCACTTATCGCAAAAACAAATTCCGTTACCTTCGTAACAGCTAGAATTATTAACAATAAAAAGCTAATGTGAATTATTATGTATTATAATTAATTCTTTTATCCTTAAAAAATCTATTTAACCTATTTCGATTCAAAAAAAATTAAAATAAAAACCAAACTTTACTTACTTCGAGTATTTTATTAATTGGCATACTTAGATCATTTGGAGTCGACTGTTTCATTTGACCACACCAATTACTAATACTAGCATTAAACATGGGTGAATCGTAAATATTTTCCTTATTCATTATTTTTTGATTTATGAATAACTGAAGTCTCGCTTTAAGTTTATCATTTGTCATAATTTCGTCTCTCCATTCTTTAGACACTTTAGAACAAGTATATAAGGTATTGTCAGAAAGCATTTTAAATATATGCTCCATTACACACTGTACATTGCGCTCTTTACAAAAAAACTTCACTGGATCTTTACGTGAACTCAATAAAGTAAAAAGGCATTTCTTGGCAGGGGAAGCTCTCTTGTTGTTTGAAAACTTTGACGAATTTGGTAACCTCGAGTACAGAATTTCATTTCTTTCTGGAGATCCTAATTTGCACATAGGACTAATTTTAGGTGTCGACATGGAACTATAATACCGTTTATTTGAATATTTCTCTGGCGTTGAGGGTTCTTTCATGTTTTTAAAAGATGATGAGTCTGTAGTATTATCGAATTCAGAACGTTCCACATAAAAATTAGTGGCAAAATTATCTAAAGTGCACTTTTCAACACCAGCTGAAATGGAATCATTCATCGTACTTGACAGTACTTGGGGATTATTTATCCATGGTGAAGATTCCGTAGAATCTACGCTCGGAATCATCTTGAATGTAAAAGATTGAATTGCTTGTAAGTCTAATATTTTCCTTTTTCGTGATGTAACTAATGTAGTGGTTGGTGTAAACAATGCACTAGAACTTGATTCATTCCTAGAAGATTCTCCTAATCCTGAATCTTCTATGGAATTTACACGTTCACATAAAAGAGAATAGTCCATCTACAATAAACAACAAAAAACAAACATTAAATATTGCATTTTGTAATTCCTTCTATTTAAATAAAATGAAGGAAATTTGGAATAAAACTATTGTAATTTTAAAAAGATAATATAAAATTATTATACTTACTGTTACGTACAAACCCTATCAGTATACGAAAAGTAAAAATAATATAAAATTAAAATTTAAAAACAAAGTTAAAATAGGGACGCCATTCTTTGACATCTATTGGGCGCCGAAATTTATTTATAATCCAAGGGTTCCAAATAATTTTCTGCTACACGACAATTTCGAAGTATTTGTTTAAAAGATGTACGAATATCAAAATAAAATTCTCCATGAATTAAAATAATATTAGCACAGGATAAACATGAAAACATAAACACAGAACTAACGAAACTAACAAAAGTAACAACCACTAATAATCACATTCTACCTAATGAACTTAGTTAAATAACATCAAACTTTCCGTAAAAGGAGAGGGGGTAATGTTATTTGATCACAGATAAACGATTACTTTGTAACATATTGACATTGCATTTATTAATTATGAAAAGGTATATTATAATTATGACGCGCTACATTTATTAATTAAATCAGATTTTTTAGAATAAAATACGTCCTACCTGCTCTCGGAGAAAATGTACTAAAATCTGCGGAAGATTTTTATAAAATAAATGGGTGTTGTGAGTACGCTACGAGCTTTTAATTGCAATTATATTATTTTATTTATTTAAGTCTCAGAAGAAATTCTCCAAAATATGCATTCGATTTATGGAACAAGTTTAGAAAAAGCAATTGATATAATAGATCATTCAAAAATTGTACAGTATCACACGGCAGACAAGAATAGATCGTTGTTTGTTATTGGAAAACTTAATAATCAGTTTAAAGTGTTCGAGTCTATAAATTTCTGTTTTTGCGAGACATTTAAAAAAGACGTTTTGGAAAGCGCTAAATTGATTATGTGCGAGCATGTTCTAGCTTTAAAATTAGCCAAAATAACAAAGGCAATTAGAAAAGAAAAGATGAGCGATCTGCATTTTGTAGAGCTGCTCAAAATATTTTCCGAAACAGATGCAATAAATACGTAATGTAATTTGAAATATTCTTAATTTTTTAAGAATTTTAGGTTATGTTTATTTAAAATCGTTTAAATCTGACACCATTCCGTTCGCTTGCGCCATCTCTTTATTTATTTTATTACAATTAGTAATTTAAAATTCTAAAACGGGATCGCATGTACCGTTCTCATTACCGTTTTTTATGAATATAACTGCTTTAAAAACTAGTAAATAAAGAAATACAAAATATAATCGTCTTTTCTTCCTTTATTGATCAAATTTTAATAAACAATTCCATTAAAAACATTTTTGTTTGTTTGTTTGCTTTGTTATCAGTACATCTACTTATAAGTTACAATACTGCTTTACAGATATACACTTCTTATTGGACGTAACATACAAGTTGAATAGTATTTATTATATATTATAGATTCAGTTTTTTATGTTGTATAAATGAAATTTGTATCGTAAAAACATAGAAAAATATATAAACTATTTCTGTAAAATAAAAAATTTGGCACTATTATAGGTATTTTATTGGAAAAATGTAGAAACTTCTAAGTTTTAGGAATATATTGTGAGGTAAGTATAAAAAAAAGAACTTCCTGGAAAACAGAAATTGCCATAAACGTAACTGTTTAAGTAGAAAAACTACCCTTGTTCTTTTGTTAAGTACACGTAAGTATAAATTAAATAAATATATAATTAGGACGTCCCCTTTGTATTTTTAACCTCTCATAGTCAAAATAAATTAATATTTGTATATGCTGTTGTTAAAAAAATTGAAATCTAACGCTAATTCAAGCAGGAAAAATGCGTTTTAGTCTAGTCCTGCTCATTAAGTCTTTTTAATATGATTTACTTTGTACACAAAGTACATTGTTTGAAAGAGAAAGTAAAAACTTTGAAGTAATAAACGAATTATTTCTAGAAAGAGCTGAATGAAGATAGAAAAGATTATATCTGTTGATTAAAGTTTACTTTGTACCCTTCTCAAAACTATGGTCATATGTATTAGATCATTTCTGGTAAAATTACATTACGGTAATGTGTTTGCATTATCGGCAAAGATGTAGCAGGTAAACTTTCTAAACCTTACAATAATTAAAAAGGGTCGGTCGGTTATTGTTCTTCGTTATTACAATCATTCTTTTATTTATTGAAATGTTTAAATTTATGGTCGGCAGTACCTGCACATACAAATATAATCCTATACATTTACGTTATCTTAATCCGTTTTATTGGGGGTTCTTTTGTCATGTACAGGTATTTGGAAATTCCGAACCTCCCTGACAATATTCTAATCGTACCTTCTCCGAAATAGGATTTAATCTAATTTACCATTAATAGTATAAAGGAATGCAATTAAATCATAAAATTAAATTACTTATTTTAATGCGTAAATTGAAATAATCGGCTTTAATGTACTTCTGATATAATTGACATCGTATTAATAAATGAAATTAAATATAAAAATTCAGTTGTGTGATTTTTACAAAATGCCTTTATTAAAAAATAGTAACAATTGTTTCGTCAGCACTGTGGCTTTTTTAGACAGTCTGAAGTGCTGGCGAAATAATTGTTACTATTTTTTAATACAAGTATAAGGTTTTTGAATAGGGATGATATGATTTTGAAGTGACATTTCGGCCATTTGTAATATGTCATTTGTTTTTCATTGTATTCAGTAGTTTACAATTTCATCATAGAGAGATATACGCAAGAATGACGTTTACAAATTATTCAGTTTTATTATCAAAATAATCGTTCTCCAATTGCAACTTTTCGTGCGCTTTTTCCATTTTATGGTCGTAATAATCGTCCAAGTGTGCTCGCTATTCGTCGAATTGTTAAAAATTTTGCGGTTACATTTTCTTTACATACTTTTCAAGTGCCAATAAGACAAAGAACCGCTCGAAGTAATGCAAATATTGCTGCCGTTCAGGCAAGTGTTACTGAAGACTGCGACTGTCTCAAGCCACAACCTGGCGGATTTTGAGGAAGGATTTGGGTTTGCATCCCTATAAAATTGTTCTTACTCAAGAAATGAAGCCATTGGACCACCGTAAACGTCGTGAATTTGCTGATTTTGCCTTGGAACAACTTGAAAACGATAACGACTTTTTTAAGAAAATCATCTTCTCTGATGAGGCTCACTTTCATCTAGATGGTGTGGTAAATAAACAAAACTGTCGATTCTGGTGCGAAGAAAATCCACGAATTATTTATGAAAAGCCATTACATTCACCTAAATTGACAGTTTGGTGTGGTTTTTGGTATGGTGGAATCATCGGTCCGTACTTCTTTCAAAATGAAGCTGGTAACACCGTTACTATCAATGGAGAGCGGTATAGATTGATGATAACCAACTTTTTATGGCCGACATTGGAAGAAGTTGATCTTGACAACATTTGGTTCCAGCAAGACGGGGCTACGTGCCACACAGCAAATGCAACAATAGAATTATTGCGAGAAAAGTTTGGAGATTCGATTATTTCAAGAAATTGTGATATTGAATGGCCTCCAAGAAGTTGTGATTTAACACCATTAGACTATTTCTTGTGGGGTTATTTGAAGTCATTGGTCTATCGAAATAAACCAGACTCTCTTCAAGCTTTACAAGTTAATATTGAACGTGCCATTCATGACATACGACTAGATTTAGTGGAAAAAGTGCTCGAAAATTGGGTTCATCGAATTCGTTCCTGCAGAAGAAGTCGTGGAGGCCATTTGAATGACGTTTTATTTAGAACTTAATTGTATCGATTGTACTTCACATTAAATAAAAAACTTTTGAATTTTCTTAATAATAAGTGTCTTTTTTTTAAAGAAATCATATCACTCTTATTGGAACACCTGTTATTTTGTGAAAATTAGAGTTTTCGTGTTTAATTTTATTATGAATTTTTGTCGAGTAAATGCAGCATAAGTTCATTATTAATAAATACGCTATCGAACATATATTTTTCATTATTCTAGTAGACTAAATCTGTAAATTTGAAAGGCAAGCAAACAATTGTCTCTGGCTTCCTAAACATTTTAGTCAACACGAGTTTATAACTCGTGATGCTTAAAAACTAAAACCTCTATTAATATAAGGTGATCAGGAAAAAAAGCGACTTAAATTAATAAAAAAATTAAGTGTCCAATTCAATACAGGCGAAGATAATAAGATCTAACGCATTTGTGGGAGAGGTATTTTACAACTACGTAAAACTGTATTCAAATATCGAATTTTTTCAGAAAATTCAATATTTGAATACAGTTTTATGTATTTTTAAACAGAATTTTCAAATGACAACGCTTATGAATATTATGATGTAAAGCCAGCTATGGGTAACCTTTGACATGTTGTGGGCCAAACTTTAATGTGCAAATACGTTCACGGGCCGCGTTTAAAAGTAGTGTTCATAATTTTTAGCGATAGATATCAGACATGAAATAATACGACAATGTCTCGCGGGCCGGGTCAAATCTTACAACGGGCCGTATCCGACCCGCGGGCCTTTCGTATCAATTGTACCGTACAAACGGTGAATTATGGTCTGGGGTTGCATGTTAGCTTCCGGGATTGGCAAAATCTTTTCGTGCGAAGAGCTCCCGAATATTTTTAAATAATATTGGGGTTTTTTAACAATGTAATTATCCCACAGCAAATCTTACATTATTATATTTAAAATAAACGCTTTTTACCGCTGTTCCAAAGAAATTATACATCGTAATCTAAATGTTTTAAAATAAAGAATTTATGAGCTGTCTTACTGGGCGAAATTGTGAAAAACGATTGTCAATTTTAAAGAATTTTAAAAGAAAAAAAGAATCGTAGAAGAATAGGAAGTCACATCTGCAGGTACTTGTTTAAATCTCGTTCAGAGGAAGTGACTAAATTCTTACTTTCAACGGGATATCGCTTCTTATAACTTCTCTAAGAAACTATACGTTATAATTATTTAAATTTTAGAGGAACTTAATCACTGATGGTCGATGTATAAACCTTCACACACTTTAGTGTGTCCGTTTTGGCTTTCAGCGGTACAGATCGTGTTTTTGTACAGGTATTTTTGCCGTAGTTTTCCAGGTGCGACACTGTTCAATTATCTGCTGATGATGACAACTTAGTTGTCGAAATGCGTATACAGAACACGAAAATTAATTAAACAATAATAATAATTTTGTTAGCTCTGGAGAAATGCAACAGTGTTTGAACGTTGAATTTAATGGAGCCTGTGGTTGATTAACTTAATCACTAAGATATATAACCCCTTTCCACATTAACTTTCGTAATTCTGTATACGCATTTCGACAAGCAAGTTGTCATCATCAGCAGATAATTGCAAAATGTCGCACCTGGTAAACCACGGCGAAAAATACCTGTAAGAAAACAAAGTCCGTACGTGATCTATACCGTTGAAAACCAAGATGTACACTTAGTGTACATCTTGGGGGATTATATATCAACCTTAGTGATTATGTTTGCACGGTGTAGCTATGTAATCTATAATTTAGAAAGGATCAAAGAGTGACTAAAATAATGAACCGGATTCAATACAAAGTCTGCGAATAATGCGCATACATTTACAAGGGATTGACTCTTATGTTGTAGAGACAAATCTGTTCAAAGTAAAAATTGTTATGACCAAGTAACTTCCCTGACCTGATCCCTATTTGAAAATTCAAAACATTAAAAAAATAATAATAAAAAAAGTAAACTTGAATACCAAAGAATCCAAGGGCAATATACTCTTTATATCGCCTTTGACAAAATTTCTATATCTGTTCGCACAACCTTGTGTTCTTTATAAAAGTCAGTTATCCTGCCCAGGTAAAACTTAAGCTCCTTTCTCACTGAAATGCTTCTGTTTAAATCCCTTTAGCTCCTTAAATATGCAGTTTACATGTGGGCTAGTTTTCTCCTGTAATTTCTACCTTCTGTACAAAGACTCACCAATGATACCCCTATTGTATAGATTCCTTTTCAAAGGGGTTATATATCTACCTTCAGTGATGAAGTTAATCAACCACAGGCTCCATCAAAATAGAAGTTTGTTTAATTTTCAAATTAAAATTAATTATTTTATAGTATTGGGTTGGCATCTAAGTACTTTCGGTTTTTACTGATAGAGAGCGCTGCTTTATTTTTTGTATAACGTATGTTAGTGCTGTACTTTACCGTTTGTTGCGTGATACTAGTCACATTGACGTAACTTCAGAAGCAAGTAGTGCGTGATTTTTATTAAAGCTATTAGTTGTGGGTTAATTTTAAATAGAGTGCAGAAACGAACATTTTCGACATATTTTACTATTTTGTAAAGGAAAGAAAGCTGCTGCGGCTCACAAAAAGATATGTGAAGTTTATGGTGCTAATTGCTTAACAGAGCGCACGTGTCCGAATTAGTATAAAAAATTCCGTTCTGGAGATTTTTCCCTCAAAGATGAGTAATGTTCTGGTCGGCCTACTGAAGTTGATGATGAACAAATCAAAGTCATAATTGAAGAGGATCGTCATATAACTGTTCGAGAGGTTGCGGAGAGGCTACATGTATCGCACACAACAATTGAAAAACATTTAAAATGTCTTGGGCTAGTTAAGAAGCTTGATATTTGGGTACCTCACGTATTGAAAGAAATTCATTTAACACAAAGAATCAACTTTTGCGATATGTACCTTAGACGAAATGAAACCGACCCTTTCTTAAAAAGAATCATCACTGGTGATGAAAAATGGGTCCTGTACAGTAACATAGTTCGAAAACGATTATGGAGCAAACACAATAAACCAGCTCAAACCACATCGAAAGCTGAATTGCATCCAAAAAAGATCATGCTGTCGGTTTGGTGAGATTACAAAGGTGTTGTGTTTTTTGAGCTGCTTCCAAGGAACCAAACGATTAATTCTGATGTTTACTGGCAACAATTAATAAAACTGGATGAAGCAATCAAAGAAAAACGGCCAGAATTGTCAAATTGGAAAGGTGTAGTTTTCCACCAAGATAATGCAAGGCCTCACACATCTTTGGCAACTCGTGGGAAACTATTGGAGCTTGGCTGGGAAGTGATGCCACATCCCCCATACAGCCCTGATCTAGCACCATCTGATTACCATTTATTTCGAAGTTTGTAGAATTCTTTGAATGGTAAAACTTTCACAAATGACGATGACCTTCACTCGCACCTGGTTCACTTTTTTTGCTGATAAGGACCAGAAATTTTATGAGCGCGGAATCATGCAGCTGAAAGAAAGATGGCAAAAGGTCATTGAGCAAAATGGAAAATATATAATTGATTAAAAACTATTCTTTGTTTAAAAAAAAAGTGTTTTATTTTATACTACAAAACCGAAAGTACTTAGTTGCCAACCCAATACAAAATTGTTAAAAACAAGTGAAAATCTCCAGAATTTACTGTTTCTGGAGCTTTTTACTCGAAAAAAATTGAATGTGAAGTCATATCTGTTGAAATTCGTCAAAATCTCATCAACAATAACTCCAGAGATTATGTAATGGTTATTTAGATTACACGTATTGTATTCTATATGAAATATATTTTAATTTGCTTCTATAATGCTTAAAGAATATCTAATACCTATGACCATGGTTACTTACTCCGATTAAAAAAATCAATTCAACCTAAAGATGTATTTTTTTATAAAAATACCAATTTATTGACTCAGAATGTGTCAGAATCTCATTCGAGAATTACACTTTTTTGTCGCAACTGAAATTTTTTACGTTATTTTCACATGGATAAAAAACTGATTAATTTGAAAAGTTTTAGACCATCGTTTTCAAGTTTTTACACGATTTTATCAGAGTATGTAACACCAAACATTTCATTAGAAGATTCAACACAGATTGCAATTTATTTTTTACCACGTTGTGGGCGCCAAAATACCCCCGCCAAATTTTAAATGGTGGATGTGGATTCGATTTAAGGAAATATAAGAAAACTGACGTACGAAATGGATATGTTGGTAGTGAAAAATATTCGATCAGGTTTCTTTACACCTGTTTTATACAAGATGAAGCAAGAACAATTCTGAATGTCTTACGAGTAATTTAAATGTTAATAACACCCTCTTTTACGATGCGTTTCATGTATACTAACTCTCTCCAAGCATACTGTGGTATTATAAACAAACTAATTTTCTAATTATAACCGTTTAATATCATATATGCAATGAAGAAATTTTTTTTAAAATTTGTCCTCCGTACGGGACTCGGGCCCACGATTTCATAGAATTTTTCAGTTTAACATCGTAAAAGAACATAATTAAATGCAATAAGTAACTAACCGGGGGTTTTCATAATAACTGTTTCTAGAATGCAATTTATGGTAGATTAAAAAGACCTGAATTCATTGTCTCTGTGGTCTAATGGTGATGGAACATTCCCGGAAAGAATGAGATCGTAGGTTCGAATCCCGCGCGGATAGAAATTTCTTCAAAAATTTTTGTATTACATATACGATGTACACCACCGGTCATATTTATTTGTACCACCCCAATTTTATGTGTTTCCTGAAATACGGATTATCTTTCGAAAAATCTGTATTATAATTATTCAACAACATTATTAGTGGAAGTAATTCCATATGAATTTCTACGAAAATCTTAAATTGTTTATGATATATCGTAAAGGTGTCATAAATTGGAAAAATACCATAAATATTATATAGGCTAATCCCTACAGTATTAACAGTTTTACCTGCATTTCCGAAAGGTATTACCAATATTGTGTTATTGTACTAACCAACTACAATATTAGGATGTGTTATTCAAAAAGGAAAATAAATTTTATGTCAGTCATCGTTCATCTTCTGTTGCGAAAACAGTGAAATAGAGAGTTATTGTGAATATTTTAATGCAATGCCGAAGACGAAGGAATTATCTTTTGAAGTGCGTGCTATGATAATTGATTATCATCGTACGGGTAAAAGTAATCGCGAAATTGCAAAAGAATTACGATTAAATCGCAGAACCGTTGATTATAACGTCAAAAATTTGAAAATGGTACATTTTCCAATAAAAGAAGATCTGGACGACGCAAAGCGACGACATCTGCAGATGACCGGCATCTAATACGGATAAGTAGACGCGATAGACGAAAAACAGCACCAGAAATTGCTGCTGAAATGAATAGAACGCGTGCTAAACCAATTAGTGTGTCCACGGTACAGAGAAGGTTAAGGCAAGCGGGTTTATACGGAAGAATTGCTCTGCGAAAACCACTACTACGAAAGCAAAACAAGATAAAACGACTAAATTGGGCTAAAGAACATAAGAATTGGATGATTGATCAGTGGAATAATGTGTTGTGGACAAACGAATCGAAGTTTGAACTTTTCGGTAGTAAAAGGAGAATATTCGTAAGAAGATCCGCAGGAGAAAGAGTACTGCCAGAATGTATTGCGCCTACCGTAAAACATGGAGGAGGTTCAGTAATGATTTGGGAGTGTTTTGGTGGAAGATCTGTAGGCGATCTCGTCAAAATTGAGGGAATCCTAAGAAAAGAAGGCTACAAGGAAATTTTAGAAAATAACGCTGTTCCTTCAGGACTAAGGATTCTTGGCGAAAACTTTGTATTTCAACAGGACAACGATCCGAAACACACTTCTAGATTGTGTGGCGATTACTTGCGTCAACTAGAAGAGCAAGGGCAAATCTCTATAATGGTATGGCCAGTTCAAAGTCCTGATCTGAACCCAATAGAGCTTCTTTGGGAAGAATTGGGCCGGAAGGTTCGAGAACATGCTCTATTATCCACCACTGTACTGTGGGAACAACTTCAAGAAGCCTGGGCACAAATTACAGAAGATACACTGCAAAAATTAATCGAAAGGATGCCGCAATTATCAAAAATAAAGGTGGGCACATTGATGAGAGCAAAATTTAATAATAATTGATGATAAAGTTTTTATATAAGAAAAATGTTACTGTTTTATGTTTATTTTACACTATTGTATTGGTACAATAAATAAATTTTCAGTGCACATTTAATAGTTTAATAATTTTGGCTAAAACTAAGGGTGGGCAAATAAATATGATCGGTAGTATATATTATACAATTTATTTTAGATGTAAAAATATATTTTTTTCATATATCTAAATAATAAAAAGATATTAGTACTTCAATTTTGGTTTTTGTTACAATTAGCCGGTTAAATGCGAGTGATCAAATACCTATAAGCGATAGTGTATGTATTGTGATCAAAATATATTAGAGGGCATTGTATAAGGTGAGAGTAGAAAGGTGTAATTAGCAAAACTAACATTTCCAGCATTTATAATTTAGCAGACAGGGGGTTTTGTTTGCTTTTTTTGCTCTGTTTATATTGAACAGTTGTACGTGTAAACATCCTTTTTTTTATTTTATTTTTTTTTGATATATTAACCCATAAAACGACAATTATACCTACACAAAACTGTACTGATTCTCTATGGCTCTGTTTGACGCTTCGTTAATCTGTTCTAACGTAGTTTCCTGAGTCCTAACACTACCGTTATGTGTTTGAACCTGTAAAGAAAAATCCCAAGTCTATCTACGATTACACCAACATTTCATTACTTTATATGAAACACTCATCAAACAAACAAAGAAAAACACAATAATAAACAAATAACAGATTACAAATCGGAAGTAAAACAAATTAAGAACGGTGTTTCTTTTTTAATACTTTGTGTTTAGCATTTGTTTTGTTTTAATATTTGCAAGATTAAAGGTATTCGTTTAAGTAATTGATATAATTTACTTCGGTCCATAAAAAGTTTGTATCTTAAGGGAATTTAAATTAAAACCTATTTCTAGTGCAATTGTAAATGACAAAGATGAACCCAAAGATTAGAATTGTTATTTTTATAAATCTATCGGAAAAGAGACTTATTTTGGGAGTTAAAATCACTTTATTTTCATACTTACGAGATACTCAACATTCACAATGCAGCCGCCAGTGACCTGCTTGCAAACTAAAGAGGTGCCTGTCAATAAATTTCGATTTAGACACCGTTTCAGTATGAATTTGAAAAGGGAAGCAACGAACAACGTGTTGGGGTTCATTATCACTAAATTTACATTTATTTTGCTTAAAAAATGCGATAGATTTTTGCAACAGAATAGTTTTAGACATTACGTTGTTCGTTATTGGACTTGAAAGGGTTATTGTCATCTAACAAAGAAGCCAACGTGATAAGTTAAAATTAAATGGAAAACATTCCGTAATTATCCGTCAATTATCAGCTTCTAGGTATGATAAGAACTGCCCTTGGAACAGTTCTAAAATTGATTTTTCTTTCTTCTTCTGGGCTTCCGGGCTGGAACCGCGTCACTGGTATAACTGTCGACGTTTCGTATACACTCGTAGGGACATCTTCAGGACTCAAATACTGCTACTGTTTGTTGCACTGAAACTGTTTCAGTGCAACAAGATGTCCCATACGAGTGGGTATGAAACGTCGGCAGTTATAGCAGTGATGCGATTCCAGCCCGGAAGCCCAGAAGAAGATAGTATGGACCACGACCACGGAAGTCTACGTATCAGATTGGTTTTTCTTTGTTTTAATTTTCTCCAAAATTTTGCACATTAAACTTTGTAAAGCAGAAAGTTAGTGAAGGTAAATATTGTTGGAGACTGTGATAATGCAAAAATAACCGTTAGAACATCAATGTTCCTACTCCGTATACGTAGTTCGACAACTAAGTTGCCAGCATCAGCAGATTATAAATTCTTGTCGCATCTGGATGAGCGTGCGGAATTTTCTCTATGTAAGTATTACCGAGTCAAAGTGCAACACTGTGATTAATAATCTGCTGATGATGACAACTTAGTTGTCGAAATACATACACAGAGAACGAACAATGATGTGGTAAAGGGTTTTTGTTTTGATTAGAAAGTTACTGATGTTAATGAAAACTTTTCGCTACAAAATGGAAATATTTTCGTCTGGATTCAGAATTTCCGTATATTTTCGGATTCCCCTTGTGCCGCTAGGTGTCGGTGCTGTGGGCACCGCAAAAAAGTTTCCAATCCTTTCTGTTCTTCGTCCTACACTGCCCCCCTGCTCCATGTGCATTTCCCTTATCTTTAGTACTTCCCCAATCTGCTGATTCCAATTCTTTCCGCCCCCTTACCTTCAACCATCCTTGAGAAGTGACGAAACTAACCAAGTTGTCTTTCTTTGAATGTATTCAGATGAGATGAATTTCATTTATAACCTAGATCTAATCTGTCTCACGGATTCTGTCCAGTCTCTTCACACCTTCGATTTCTCTTGATATTTTCACATCTGCGGTCGTTATTTCCGCTTTCACTCTTAAATTCGCAATTACCAATCAAAGTGGGGACGTAGGTTTTTACATTTTGAGTTTTGTAATTTTATTCACTTCAGAAATATTTTCCCTTATTATACAAACTTTACTGGACACACTGCAAGAGTTATTTCAAAAGTAAAGAATGAATTTCCTAATATATATTACGTAAAACTTCGATTAACATTTAATTTCCCACAGTTCAATGCAACACAAACTAAAATCGAGTTTTCTTCTTAAATAAGATATTTCCATAAATACGCGATATTCATTTCAATTTTTAATTATGTTGGTAACCATTTAATAATTTCTAATTTTCATTATTTGGGTCTATATGCTTTCATTAATTGTTAAAAAACGTGAAAGAGATGTAAATTGAAAAAGATTCTAACGACCTTTGGAATCTTGGAATGCATAGTACTAAAGGGTTTTCCAATAAGGACTTGACAACTTTTTTTCAAAATAAAATGCAGACTATTTGAGATATTTCAAAAACTTTATTATCGAGTTGAAGTACAATCAAAACATTTATGAATGGAATTCGACTTCGTTCATATAGCCACGCCGGGCACGTTTGCAGCAGTCGATTCGTTGGATCCAATTTTCGATGACTCGGCCACACAATTCGGCCGAAACGGCTGCTATTTCGCGTTCAATGTTGGCTCTGAGCTCTTCCAACGTAGTCGGCATAGACCAATGACTTGACGTAGCCCCACAGAAAAAAGTCTAGAGGCGTTAAATCGCACGAACGAGGCGGCCAATCGACTGGTCCATTTCTCGAGATAACACGCTCATCAAACTTACTCTTCAATAAATCGATTGTAACGTGTGCTGTGGCACCGTCCTGCTGAAACCACATGTTGTTCAAGTCCATATCTTCCAATTCGGGCCAAAAATAATCGGTAATCATGGCGCGATAACGATTACCATTCACAGTAACGCGACGATCATTATCGTCGACGAAAAAATATGGCCCTATGACGCCGCCGGCATGCAAACCGCACCAAACAGTTATTTTTTGTGGATGAAGTGGTGTTTCATGTAGCACATGTGGATTTTCACCCGACCAATAACGCATATTTTGCTTATTGACGAACCCATTGAGCCAAAAATGAGCTTCGTCACTGAAAATGATTTTGCGATGAAATTGATCATCTTGGCGCATCTTTTCCAGAGCCCAATCGGAGAACGTACGTCGCTTCAAATGGTCCATCGGCTTCAATTCTCGAGTCGGCTTGATCTTGTATGGGTGTAAACCAAGATCCTTACGCAAAATTCGCCATAAAGTGGTCTGGGCGATGCCCAACTCTTGAGAACGCCGTGGAATTGACTGATTTGGATCATTTGCTACGGACGTTTCAACGGCAGCGATATTTTCGACACTTCGACCAACCCGTTGTCTCACTGGCACGGCAACATCACACAACGAATATGTAGACTCAAATTTTTGCACTAAACTTGTTACTGCCTGTCTACTAGGGCGAGAATTACGACCGAAAATCGGAGTTAACGCTCTTAAAGTAGCGGTCACCGACTCCGAATTTCTCTAGTAAATTTTTATAATTTGCAGGCGTTGTTCGTTCGTGTACTTTACCATGATGAAAATGTTAAGTTTACTGAATAAATTGACAGTGACAGTTCGATGATTAGTGAAAGGGTGCGTTCACAAATTGAATTAAAAGTTGTCAAGTCCCTATTGGAAAACCCTTTATATAATTGAATCACATTCGGTATTTTAAAAATAAATTTAACATAAGTCTCTTATGTTTTGGAACAGTCCCCGTATAGCGTTTAATTTTTTTTGTTAGTCGATCTTAAAAAAAAGACTTTCGTCTAATTTTTCTTTTAACTAGCTAGTGATATTTTACTTTATTTACCAAAAAATTAAAAGAAAAACAATTTTAATTGAATTCGAAATCATTTACCATAAATTCGGAGGGTACAGACATCTCAAAATGGCTTGATTCGTGGATAGCCTCAAAAGACGAACACTTCTACCGTCACGGTATTCGAGCTCTGCCAGAAAGATGGGAAAAAGTTGTCGCTAGCTATGGGCAATATTTTGAGTGATTCATTTGTAAACATTTTTTCACAATAAAGTTGCATTTTTATCAAAAAAAAAACAACGAGAACTTAGTTGCGCACCTAATATTTAATCTGTTAATTGTGAAATGCTATTAAAAAATATCGACTGGGACCCCACAGAATGAAAATTAAAATTATAAATTGCAATAAGAATCATTTTAAAAAGATTTAAATAAACATCGAGTTGCTTTCTTTTCTTAAATGGGTATTAAAAACACTGAACGAAGGAAATTAAATTGAGGAAAATTTCCCCTAAAACTCCCTAAAAAAAAAAAAAGAAAAAAAAACAAGTATGAAATTTATTCTTTGCTTTTGATATATATATATATATAAATATTAATATAAGGTCTAGTAAAAAGAAATCCATTATTTTTGCATTAAATTGAAGGTTTTATTTAGCATAGTTAGAATGATCCGACTTAGGTCAAATATGCACCGTTTTGTTCGCTAACTTGTTGCCATTTTGAAGGTAATTTCACAATGCCTCTCTCATAGAAACCCTCGTCCCTATTGGCAAAAAATTGGGACAGTCGATTTTCACAAGCTTCTCTTGAGGCGAATTTTTCACCAGCAAAATCATTCGCCATAGACAGGAACAGGTAGTAATCACTTGGTGCTAGGTCCGGACTATAAGGTGGATGCATAAGAACCTCCCAACCAAACTCCCGGAGCTTCTGGCGAGTCACTATCGATGTGTGTGGCCTGGCGTTGTCCTGATGGAACACAATTCCTCTCCTATTGGCCAAAGCTGGCCGCTTCTGGGCGATTGCTTCCTTCAGACGGTCCAATTGTTGACGGTACAGGTCCGAATTAAGAGTTTGGCCGTAGGAAAGCAGCTCGTAGTAGATAATTCCTTGCCAATCCCACCAAACACACAGCAAAACCTTCCTGACCGTCAAGCCTGGCTTGGCCACCGTTTGCGCCGGCTTACTACGATTCGACCACGACCGTTTTCGCTTGACGTTGTCGTAAGTGATCCACTTTTCATCATCAGTAACCATCCGCTTCAGAAACGGATCGATTTTGTTGCGATTCAGCAGCGATTCGCAGATGGAAATTCGGTCCATGAGGTTCTTTTGCGTTAACTCGTGTGGCACCCATACACCAAGCTTCTTTTTGTATCCGACCTTATTTAAATGGTTCCAAACGGTTTTTTGTGCAATGTTTAGCTCCTGGGCAATCGAAACAGTGCTTACATGACGGTCGGACTCGACGATTTCCATTATTTTATCGATATTTTCGACAATTGGCATTCCAGAGCTTTGACATCAAGATTACCGGAACGGAATCGACGAAACCAAAATTGCGCATGATTGACTGTTACAGTATCAGGACCATAAACACTATTCACATTTTTAGCCGCCTGGCTTGCGTTTTCGCCTTTATCGAAGAAAAACTGTAAAATATGGCGTATTTTAACTTTGCTGGTGTCCATCTTTGACGCGCGCTCAAACAATATTAAGTCAAGTAATCACAAAACTGTCTTGAGAAGTTCGTTTAGTACGAAATCTTATCTTTCGAACGCCATCTAGCGGAACGCGATCGCACTTATACAACGCCAGATACAGATTACTAAAGCCATCTATTGGAAAAATAATGGATTTCCTTTCACTAGACCTTATATTTGGTGTAATATTTATAACAATCTTCAGGATTATTTACTGCATTCTTATACGTTTACAATCTCTTTTTAATTATTTCCAGGTTAGATACCTTACCTTCCTTTAGAATCGTTCCGATACGTAAAATAAAAATTGCAATGAAAAATACCACATTTTCGTTTCATTTATTAACTAATTTCTTTTACAAATAATTATTTGTAATTTACAATTCATTGGAGAAACAAAAATTAATATAGAAACAGCGAAATAAAATAAAGTAAAAAAAAAAGAAATCGAAAGTACAAAACTGAGATTCAAATTGAAAATATTTTTTAAATTAGAAAAAAAATTATATTTCGCCGATTTTCTTTGAGTCTATATTTAAATTACCATTAACCTAGCTAATAAATAACATTATATACAACAGAGTTTCTTGTTTTGTTTTTCTTTCACTAAATGAAAGGGGTGGCATATGTACAACAATGCCTAAACTTGAAAAAATCGAAATTTTATAATATCCGCGACTAAGAAAGAGATCAAAATTTAGTAGGCTTTGAAAATCGAATAACAATTGAAACTATATTTTTAGGTTACGTCAGTATTTCAAGTGTAAAAATAAATTAGTAAATTAGGTAAATATAGGTTATTTTTGTATTGTTTTTGGCTTATCAATTATTTATCTATTTCTTTATAATTGATTTAAAAAAGAGAGTAAAAGTAGAGATACATCCGTTGATCTAGCTAAAACAAAAACACACGTGGAAATGTACATTCAATATTGCGTGAAAAGAACGACGCCAAGTTGATTTTGTCCGTATTAAAATTTCTATTTTGCATTTGCAAGCGTTTAACCTTTTATGTCCCCTCTGTATGTTATTTAATCAGTGTTTTAAGCAAGGTTACACTACAACGATCAGATGGTAGTTTTAAACGTGACAAAAGAATGTACGTTATATTACAAAAACAGAAATAAAAATGTAATGCTTGATTGTATTATACGAGGTCTGATCAAAAACTAACCGTTATTTTCAAATTTCGTGAGCTACGTATGTTCGATTTTCGCATTTTTTTTCTGTTATGTTGGTACACATGTCTGTTATATATGTTGGCAATATCAGCCATTTTGGATTATCAGTTTGTTTTTGACAGATAAAAAGGTTAGTCGTGTTTTGGTGTGCTCTTCGATTTTTTACTATTCGAAAAAAAGGATCAAAGAATATGTATTAAATTTTGCGTTAAAAACGGAACAAAGTGCTCCAAGGCACTTGAAATGTTGACTGTGGCATTCGGCGAGTCCACTTTGTCTCAAAAAAGTGTTTATAAGTGATACAAGCGCTTTACAGAAGGCCGAGAAAATGCACGCCAAGTTCGATCAAATGTGAAGGTTTTACTCACTATTTTCTTCGATTATAATGGCGTGGTGCATCATGAGTTCTTGCCAACAGGTCGTACGCTTAATAAGGAATACTACAAGGAAGTTATGCAACGGCTCAAACGATCGGAATTGTGGAAAAAACTATCACCATGATAACGCACCAGCTCACACATCGATGCTTGTGCGTGAGTTTTTGGCCGAAAACAAAACCGTTATCATGCCTCAACCACCGTATTCACCGGACTTGGCCCCCGCTGACTTTTTCCTCTTCCCAAAACTAAAGACACCGATGAAAGGAAAGCGTTTTGCTACGATTGAGGAAATAAAAGAAAAATCGAAACAGGAGCTGTTGGCGATACCAAAAAGCGCGTTTCAGAAGTGTTTCGAGGATTGGAAAAAACGCTGGCATAAGTGTATTATATCTGAGGGGGATTACTTTGAAGGGGACAAGATAGTTATTGATGAATAAATACTTTTTGAAAAAATTGAAAATAACGGCTATTTTTTGATCAGACCTCGTATAGATGTGATTCTTTTCAATAGTATTGACCAGACGTTGTTAATATTTCATTTTTGTTCGTTATTACCTTTGATTCAAGTTTGACGTAAGTAAAAAACGAATTTGTTTTTAGAGTTTACATGTACGAGGTCTGATCAAAAAATAACCGTTATTATTTTTTGATCAGATCTCGTACATGTACAAAAGGGTTTGAATTAAATTTGAATTCGATATTTATTAAAGAGATTTAACTTTACTAATGCTGTGGGGGCACCTAATCTAGAAGGTACAAATATAAAATGTATGTATTTCAACAGTTCCAGCAGGTGTTTTAAAAAACTATCTCTACAATATATACACTGCCGTCCATAAGTTTAATCGCACTACAGATAATTTTAATTGCAGAAGAAAATAAAATATTTAAGTTAAGATATTGTAATGTTATCCAAACTAAAATCATTTTACATATTTGCACGTTATTTAACCGAAGTACTTTGTATAAACGAATGAACGCCTTATTTTCTATTTCAAGAAACAATATTCAGAAATATAATGAGGATGTCATGGAGATTATCCCTTACTCGGAATTGTTTATTGTATGGTTTATTACGTGGACGTAATTGACAGCTTTTACCTGATATTCGTGCGCTTGTAAGGGTGTCTATTACACAGTGAATACACGGTATTCACGTTGTTAATGAAGTGTCAGCAAGTGCTATCGAGTGAGCGTATTTTTTTTAATTGCATTTAAAGTATGGCAAGGAGAAAGCGAGTTTCAATGTTATACAAATATACAAACACTTATTACACATTTTAAAATTTTTGGACATAAAAGGCTAATGCTTAACCACGATTAACACTATTTTTACTTAATTTTTACATCGATTTAAAAAACTTAATCTACTCTCATAACCTGAGATCTGTAACAAAGAAAATTTCCAATACTAAAAACAGAATTTAATAATTTAAACGTCCAAAAAAAAATAACTTGACGTCATTCATTGAATAAAGATTTTCTCCTCCGGTCATTTACTCAATTACTGTGATTCATTAAAGAGAAACAAAAGGAAAAACATACATTAAAATAAATAAACAGCATAGTTGTACTATTTTATCGAATAACATTCAATGTTTGAACTTTTATATGTACATATAAATACAAACGTGGTGCAAACATATTTCGTAGACTTGGATCAATTTAATGATAATACTACAAAGTTTCTATACAATTTTTTGTTTCTTAATAACTATTATTATTATTATTATTATTACTACTATTACTATTGTATACCTCTTATATCCAAGTCTATAAAACGAGTTACATCTAGGAGAATTTCTTTTTCAAAACTCATTACATTATTACATAATATATTTAAGGTTATTTTATTTTTATAATATTGGTAATACACTGACATCTTTAACGACTGACACGATCTTTTATTAGTTTTCTTAGGGTGTGCATATATTTGCATTTACTACCATTTTACACTACGAACCTAGTTCGAGTTGTTGTTTGGGCTGTTTTTATTGCTTGTGGAATTTAAGTATTCCGACTGTCGTCTTCAGTAGTCCTGATAAAGAACAGCCCTTATCCTGAAAACGACAGTAAAGTGACTGCCAAAACGTTGTAGTAAACTACACAAACGATGGAAATAACCCAAATAACAACTCGAATTACAATCCATCATCAACAATTACACGTCATGGGTTATGAAATTAGTCTTGTATCAAAATAATTAAATTTTAACGAATTTTATATCATTTTTTTTATCTAATATTCATAGACGTACTTGTTTAGATCTCATTTTATATCTATTTTCTATTTTAAATATGATTGTTTTGTCAATTTTATATCTATCAGTCTCTCCCAATGTTTATTTTACTCAATTATTTACTTTGAAGTAAAGAATTTTAATTTTATTACCTTATTTCAGTAAATTAAATGTTCAGGTTACATTGAAATGCCATCTCCTCTCAATCAAGAGGTGTTTGTGTTGGAGGGCTATTCGAAATTGGCAATGCAACGAAGAAAAAATGAAAATACTGTTGCATTTTATGTTGATGAGTTTCCTGCTGGACAAATAGACGGGGAAAACCTAACATGTCATGTGCACAGAATTGTCGAAAGATTTACACAGATACGTATTGTTTTGAAGGGAACATCTACTGGATGTCGCTGTCTTTTAACAGAAGAAAAACTATTCGTTTAAAAAAGGAGCAAAGCGAAAGCATTACATCACTGACCCGACAAACAAGTAACAACGTCTTATCAAATATGTTTTAAAATGACCAGTATCATTACATCACTGGTTCAACAACAAGGAGCAATGCCTTATCAAATATTTATTAAAGTGGCGAATATTAATGATTTTATTGTTTCTAATAGGTGTCTAAAGTCAGTACTGCTCGCAAAAATTTTAAAAGAAAAACTGCATTTCCAACCGTGTAAAATTTCTGTTGTAACACACCTACTACTTCTAGATTTAGGGAAAAGAATAAAGTTTCTGTAAGTTGTTTAATAATAATGCAAGAAATTATTAAGTGCCTAGATATATTTTTGTCTGACAAAGCGTGGTCTCATCTGTCACAGATTATGTAAATTCTCAGAATTATAGGATTTGGTCAGTAGCAAATTCTCTTGCCCTTCATGAAGCACCTCTGTATTCAGTAGGAGTGATTGTACAGTGTACAATGTCGAGAATATATTAAAAAAACTAGATACAAATTCTGAAGCGTTCTCAATAGGGACTTGATACCTGCTATCTTATAGAACGCCCAATTTTTACCCGCTAAGGGTGTACAGTGAGTTCATTAATGATTGAGATTGAACCTTATGCAACCAAACATACACTATTGGTAGCCTTACATTCAAAATTCCCTAGACCCTAGAAATCTATAGTTTTAAAAAAATTATCCAACACACTTAATATGAAATTAAATCCAACTTACCGCTCTATACCACCAAAAATTTACCAATACTTCTGAAAATTACTGATAATTGATAACACGTAATTACAAATCAAATAAGGCAAAATGTCAAACAATTTAGTAGGGTTATAAAGAGAGATCTGTCACGATCTAGTTACAAGGATATTTCATACCAACTGTAATCTTTGTTGTTGTATACTTGGTTGCATAATCCGTCTCAATCTTTATTGAACACATTGTATAATTCCTGCATAGATTCACCACCAAGTAATTTGATCCAAATTGTACTTATTGTGCGACCAATTTTATTTGGCCGGCGGAAAAAATGTGAACTAATACGCGAAACTCTTGACCTCTCACCTAGCAACTTTTAAGAATCAAAGTCTGGTTATTTTATGATCCATTTGTGAGGTTACATAAATTAATTTATTTTGTTTTTTCTTGTACTCAGAATCATAGACAATTTAAATTTAGGAAGAAATATCCCTAGATACGTTTAGAAACAAGAGCGACGGATCACCTCCTTTACCTATATATTCAGCTGAAGTACAGTCAAGTACAATATCATATCTATTGTGATCTATTTGTTGTTTGAGTTTGTAGGTTAGTTTGTGTTTATTGTAATGTGTTTGTTGTATAATCTAGTAGGCTGCAGTCATAACCTCACATTCACATGTCAAACTTTTGAATTAAGCGCCCCAAATTTTTTTCTCGGAGTGTATCTTTTAAAACGATCGTGCTGCTTGACTGGCCAAATTGAATTGGTTGTAGTATATTTAAATACATATATGATAATTTGGTGTATCTGTACTCTCTCATCCTTCGTTAAAAATGTGCGTTGTAGATAACTTGCAGATTGGTGAGAACAAGTAAAAATGTGTCGCTCGTATAGGCAACCAAATATACAACTTCAATATATTAAAAATTCAAAATGTAATACATGGCGACTTGGCTTTCTTTGAAACGTTATTCAACATTGAACAGTGAAAGTAGATATTGATATTCGACTTAAGGACGCTAGTAAAAGACCACGTCAATCATTAGAAATGCCCCCATAGTTAATTGAAAAAATTCCTAAGATATCAGTAACATACACATGTGATCATTATAATAGGTACGCTTAGTTTGTAAACATTAAAATACTAATAAATAACAAATTCCCAGTCCCAAATTCAGTTTCAGTGCAGTAGTTCAGCCCTAAAAATGTCCCATACAAATGGGTACGAAACGTCGGCAGATATACTAGTGACGCGGTTCCAGTGCGGAAACCCAGAAGCAGATAACAAATTCCCATTTTAAAATGAAAAAAAAAATGTGTATTTTATAAATATTTTGTATGTGGCAACGTTACCGATTACAACAATAATGCAAATGGCGCTTTTTGTATTCATTGACAGTGAACGGTTTAAGCAAAGTGCTGAAATAAGCTGATCATATCAATAGGTGCAAGAAAAGTTTATTTAATTTTGTGAAATTTAAAAAGTGGTATTTGCTGATTATAATTATTGCTTCATAAAAAGTGGCAAGAATATTTTACAGTTTAAATAAATTACTCAGTATTAAGTGTGCTTTTTGATAGAAAATGGGTAGAAATAAGCATTGCAGCATTGATGAAAGAAGAATAGCTACAAACTTAAGAAGAGAAGGAAAATCGTTAAGAGAAATTTCAAAAAGCCTAGGGCGTTCCGTGAATTTTGTCCAAAATGCATTAAAATGGAAGAAAACAACAGAAAGTCGTGGTAGACCACACAAAACATGTCCAGCTATTGATCGCCACATTGTCTTAATATCAAAGAAAGACCCGTTTAAGTCCTCGAAAGCAATTGCCGCGGAAATTGCTAATGTAGTCAGCGCTCCAACCGTTCGACGACGTCTTCAAGAAGCTAACTTACCCGGCCGAACAGCACGAAAAGTTCCCCTCATGCGTAAAAAAAAAACTCTACTGCTAGGTTAAATTTTGCTAATGAACATTTGAATTGGTGTGGAATTGAAGGTGAGAAAAAATGGCACAATATTCTTTGGAGTGACGAAACAAAAATAAATTTGTTTGGAAATGATTACCAGAGGAACGTTCGTCGCCCAAAAGGAAAAGAATTCCATGTTCGATTTACAAAGAAAACAGCTAAGCATGGCGGTGGAAATATTATGGTCTGGGGGTGTTTCTCATGGATTGGCGTATGTCCATTATATCGCATAGATAATACAATGAACGCAGTGGGGTACAGAAGCATTTTGCAAGATATTATGCTTCCTTATGCTCGTGAAGAAATGCCATTGCTTTGGGTTTTTCAACAGGATAATGACCCAAAGCATACTTCTTCCTTAGTCAAGCATTGGTTCAGAGAAAACAACGTCCACCTTTTCAGTTGGCCTAGTCAATCCCCCGACCTGAACCCCATAGAAAATCTTTGGGGTGATCTTAAACAAAAATTAGCGAAAGAAACTTTCAAAAATAAAGATGATCTGTAGGGGAACACCAAGAAAGCATGGTACGAAATTACACCTGAAACTTGCCAAAAACTAATATCCAGTATGCCAAACAGAATGAAGAAAGTGGCACAAAATGGAGGTGGTTATTCTGGATACTAGTCCGTTTTTGATCGTCAAAAATAATTTATTAAAAACAAAAGAATACTGTTATTAATTTTTTAGTATTACTGAAAATTTTAATATACATATCAGTATTTATTTTCCATAACATCTACCATGAAGGTGTAACTGAATGTTCCTAAGCAATAAAGTCACACTTACACTTAAAATAATATTCCTATTTGTTTTATACAAAGATTTTCCTTATATTAGAAAATATTTTTTATTTTTTTTAATACAAAACTTAAAAAAGTAAGAGTGTAAAATTTAAATAGATTCCAAAACATTACCTTCAAATAAAATTTCTGAAAATGCAACCACAACTGCACTTTTTAATGTATTAATTATTATAATTTTTATTAATTTATTATTAAAAGTTATTCAACTTTTAAATTTGTTCATTTCTTTTTTATCTAATCTGTACAAAATATGAATTATTTTAATAAAAATTTTTTACGCAATTTTTTCAGAAAAAAGTTGAAAAGTATTGGCCGGATATAAACGAACATAAAGAATTTGATGGCATCGATGTAAAATGCTACTCCACTGACGTCATGGCCAATTTTGAAGTAAGATACTTTTACATCACCTGTAATAATACAGAAAGAAAGGTGCAACAATTTCACTTCTTGACATGGCCAGATCAATGGCCATGTCAACGGCCATAAACTAACTCAATTGATGTTGAGTTAGTTTATGTTCAAAGATAACCTGTTTTTGGTTGTTGTTTACATTATTTGCGTTATTTGTTAAGTTTTAAACTTTTGGGATTATAAAAAATAAATATGAATTTTTTTTTTTTAGTTTCTTCATCTCATTAAAGTTCTCTTGTTTTATCTGCTTCTGGGTTTCCGGGCTGGAACCGCGTCACTAGTATATCTGCCGACGTTTCGTACCCATTTGTATGGGACATCTTCAGGGCTGAGTTTCAGTGCAGTAGTTCAGCCCTGAAGATGTCCCATACAAATGGGTACGAAACGTCGGCAGATATACTAGTGACGCGGTTCCAGCCCGGAAACCCAGAAGCAGATAGCATGGACCACGACCGCGGAAGTCTACGTACCAAATTCTCTTGTTTTATTTAAAAAATAAAAATGTAAAGTGTACCTATTATAATGATCATATGTGTATATTCATTTAGACAACGATATATAAATATTTATTTAAAACAATACCCATTAAACAAAACTATGCACTGATGGGGCGATGTCGCCCCTTAATCTAGCTCCTTTTAACATTATTATTTTAGTAAACGTAATAATTATTGTTTTGAGTTTTGAAAAAGAAAGAGAAAGAGAGAACTATGTATTCAATATTGCAAAAAAAAAACAGTAAAATAAAATAAAAATTAATAAAAATAAAAAATAAGTAAAATAAAATTAAAACAAGATCAATGTGAAGGAAAACACAGACAGACGGAAATTATTATCTCACGTGTCGTATCTCTGGTATGGGCGGCACCAGTCTCCTGTCTTGACTGCCCGTGTTGCCGATCGCCCCTTGCGCACCGCCACCGTGACCGCCCCTCCCTATGGAACCTTGGAGTTGACTTCGGGCGTTGGGATTGACGACGTAGTCGGTCAGGGTGACGTCTGAATTACCACCGCTCTCTAGTGGAATGGGCTGCTGTCGGAAGTGTTCCAACATTTCGTAGATCGTTTGGAACCAGAAGTGCTGAACGCGGCACTGGCCTTGTTCATTTATTGTCATGCGTAAATGTTTAGCTCTACCCTGCAAAAATTATCTTTGAATTTTTTAACCGTTTTTTGACTTTAAAGAATTAAAATTTGAAATTAATTCGAATTTTTTTGAAGGTAACTTTTAATCGAGGGAGATGTTGATTGAATTAATCAAAAAAGGTAAATAAAACTCCTTACAACATCAATGTTCGTATCCTGTATACGTATTTTGATAACTAAGTCGTCATCATCAGCAGGCAATTAATCACAGTGTCATTGTAGATTCATTTCTAATTCGAATCTAGTGTGTGTTTCGGTTTCGACGGTAAAGTCTGGTACGAACTTTGCTTCTGTCCGGGATTGGCCGTGTTCCCATAACTAAGTTGTTATCATCAACAGATAATAAATCTCAGTGTAGCACCTGGAAACACGGGACAAACCACACAGAAACAAACACCGTACCAAACTTACACCGTCGAAAGCCAAACACTGTAAATTCGAATTAGAAACGAATCTACAGTGATACTATGATTATCTGCTGATGTTGACAACTTAGTAGTAGAAATACGTACACTGAATACAAAAATTATTGTGGAAAGGGGTTATATTAATCTCAACTGACTAATTTAAAACAACCACAGCCTCTATTAAAAGTTACCTTGGCTTCAGTTTTACCTGACAAAGAAAACACGATATTTCTGAGGTTTTTGAAATTTATTTTTCAACATGGTCGGCAACACGCCACCTAAATATTTGACAAATGTAATCAATCAGTCATACTTGCACCAAGTATGTTTCAGGTCCAAAACTTTCCTAATTTTAATGCACGAAATAGAATTTTATTATCTCAAATTTAACACTTATCATTGTAATACACTTTTCCCAATGTTAAAACGCAAAGAGCTCGGTCGAAACTCGCTTTAAAAAAACCCTCAATAGACCACTTACTTGAAAATTAAAAGTTAAAACGAATTCCCCTGTTCTCGTCTCACTTTGTCGAACGAGGAACAGTCCATGGCCGGAGGCCCCATCGTGTAGCACCAACTGCGCGGCCTCTGACCTGCCCAAGGTGCCGTGAAACCAAAATTCTTTGCGCAGCGTCTGGCCAATATCTGTTTCACCGCCTAAAATCGAATGAAGACGTTTTAATTCGGTAAAAATTTGTATTTTGTATACAGCATTGTTCAAAATATCTGTAACAATGTTTTAAAAAAAAGGGTAAATACAGGATGTATTTAATTAATTGTTTTAACAGAGCTTTGTTTTGTTTTTTAATGTAGAATCTTGCTTGAGTAACTTTGTAACTATTATAGTTACTCAATCGAGATTCTTCATGAATTTAAAAATTGGAATCTGAATTCTTAACTAAAAAAATTTAAAAGAAAAAAGGATTTTAGTATTGAAGCAGTAGCAAGTCTAAAACAAGTTCAGATACCAAGCATCTTCAATAAGTCTGGATGTAGAATTGAGCTGCAATTGATTGATCAATGGAATAATGTGTTGTGAACAGACGAATCGAAGTTTGAACTTTTCGGTAGTAAAAGGCGAATATTCGTAAGAAGATCCGCAGAAGAAAGAGTACTGCCAGAATGTATTGCGCCTATCGTAAAACATGGAGGAGGATTAATAATGATTTGGGGGTGTTTTGGTGGAAGATCTGTAGGCGATCTCGTCAAAATTGAGGGAATCCTAAGAAGAGAAGGCTACAAGGAAATTTTAGAAAATAACGCTGTTCCTTCAGGACTAAGGATTCTTGGCGAAAACTTTGTATTTCAACAGGACAACGATCAGAACACACTTCTAGATTGTGTGGCAATTACTTGCGTCAACTAGAAGAGCAAGGGCAAATCTCTACAATGGTATGGCCAGCTCAAAGTCCTGATCTGATCCCAATAGAGCTTCTTTGGGAAGAATTGGACCGCAAGGTTCGAGAACGTGCTCATCATCCACCACTGTACTGTGGGAACAACTTCAAGAAGCCCGGGCACAAATTACAGAAGATACACTGCAAAAATTAATTGAAAGGATGCCGCGGTTATGTGCCGCAATTATCAAAAATAAAGGTGGGCACATTGATGAGAGCAAAATTTAATAATAATTAATGATAAAGTTTTTATATAAGAAAAATGTAACTATTTTATGTTTATTTTACACTATTGTATTGGTACAATAAATAAATTTTCAGTACACATTTGATAGTTTAATAATTTTGGCTAAAACTTAGGGTGGGCAAATAAATATGACCGGTAGTGTATGTGTATGAACAATTATTTACAGAAAAAACTGTAGAAAAAACGCAATTTTAAAAAATATATGAACAATTAATAAAAAAATGATTTCTTAATGAAAATTTTTGTTTGTTTTTACCCTAAGTCATCCAAAATATACCTGAAATATAAACAAAATTAAAAATTTTATGTACTTCATAAAGACCTTCGATTAAAAATTCATTTGAACTAGCTCATTCAAACCCTATTTGTTTCTTAAGAGAGTTTCACACAATTTTAATCGTTCAGTAATTTTTTTAATCTTTAAACATTTATATTTGTATATTCTACATTCATTAACATAAAAAAATCAGTGACAATACCTCCGTTTACATCAGACTGGGGTGATATTTCAAAATTGCTACTAGAAGAGAGTCTATCACCCGCTCTACCGCCAGGTAAATGTCTCGGAGGTACTTCTGGTGGGTCACCATGGTAGTCTTGTTTGCTGGAATAATCTGCTGCTCCAAGAGCGCCGTCGGGCCCTGGAGTTGCTTTCATGCAATACCTAATTGTCGCTAACCAAGATCTGCCGGGCAAATTAGAATTTTACAATTAATTAAACATCAAATTCAGTACAATACCTCATGTCATCAGTGTCTTGGGCCTCGATTACAAATTCCATATTGTTAACTGCTTTCAGAACAAATGTGTTTTCATGATCGGGCATCTCTAAAGCTGTCGTTTCTCTAGCTTCCGTTATTAAAGCACAAAATACGCCACTTCTAGGCTGTAAATTATTTATATTTTATTTTATTATTTACTTGATTATATACGAACCTTAGTGCTTTTCGGGGGGGAATAAAATTCTAGCATATATCCGCCGACAGCTTTTATCAAAGCCAATCGACACTTTTCCCATTTAGGTGGGCCTCCTGGTTGATCCAGGCTTTCGGGTGTGGAATAATTAACGGTGCCATCTTTTCGACATTCAACTACAATTTTTGCTAGCTTAGTTTTGCTGTGTGACAGATCGACGTCATCTGAATGCTGTTTGTGGAATAAATCTCTACCTTTGCGCAGCATTTTAAAGCTGAACCTGTAAACCGTTGAGGAAATACTTTTTAAACATGTCGCTTTGCAAATAGTTACAAGCAAAATATTGATCACCTTCTTAAAAAATGTTTGTGGTGCATTTTTGGAGAGCCTTCTTCAATGTCGGAAGCGTCGTTTAAATCCTCATTGTTAGTGCCATTAACCACTTTGGTGGTTTGCATGAGACGCCTCTTGCAAAAGTCTTTTTCGAATTGTTCCGTGAAGCAATCGATGAACTTCCTTAAAAAATCCTTGTGACCGATCGTGGCTCTCGTATTCTCGTGCAAAGTTCGCGAAATGTATTGTACGCAACTTGTTGAAAAGTCTTGTGCGGCAACGGTGGCATGTCTTTCACAAAACTCCACCCAGTCACTCTCGCTCGAAGGCGATTCTAAAGCCGTTGCCATACTCTTCCTCTAACGTACACCGTTTTCTTGACGTCTCACGAACGAACTCATCATAAATTTATTGTTGTTTTGATTGGACGGGCAAAAATTTTGACAAATAGACCGCCATATCTGTCGCATCACTGCAAATGTCAAATCCGATACTTTACACCTCTAATTCAAGCAAAAGCGGTTTTAGTTTTTTGGAAATAGTTAATTATAAATAATAAATTTTTTTAGAATAAAATAAATGTATTAAGATATTATATTAATAAAAAAATAATGATATTAGAAGAAAATTATATTTTCGTTTACTGATATTAAAGTAATAGTTCAGCAACATTGTACATAATTTTATTGGTATGCAATTAGAATAACTTTTAAAATTTAATTAAAATAAAATGAGTTATTGACTACTTTCTAATAAATATTTATAAATGTATAAGAATTGAAATTATAAAATAACCCTTTAATCAACTTTACTTTTTACATTTAATAGTTGAACGCGTGTTTGACAAAACCGCTATTGGTATCATTAAATCAGTTTTTTAAGTGCAAATTAGGAACCTTCCATTCTTCTTTGAATTAATAAAAACTAAACTCCAACGAATACTGTAAATGCTGTGCGAAAAACTCGCAATGGAATTGTAATAATTGTGGAAAAATTAAATATTTCATTTGGAAATTTGTCAAACTGAATAGTTTCAATATCTTTTTAGCCTTCGATAATTATTATTTCGTATTATAAAAAGTAATGGAAATGTAAGTTTCATTTAAGAAAATTTTGATGAGCAGCCTGTGGTTGATTCACTTAATCACTTAAGGTTGATATATAGCCCCTATTGACAATAATTTTCGTATTCTGTATAGGTATTTCGAATACTAAGTCGTCATCATCAGCAGATAATGAAATAGTGTCGCAACTGGAAAAACTACAGCAGAAACAAATTCCGTACACGATCTGTACCGTCGAAAACCTAAACGCAGTGTCTGTCTGCTATCTCTATCTTTCCATCTTCCGATATTATAACTCGGTATTCTTGTGTTGTTACTTGCTCTACTTGTTGTCCCTTGCATTTTATCCCCTCAGGATCAATTGCTGTTTTCAGATTTATTATCAAATAATTAGTTTTCATATATTAACCTCCATTTTCATTCTTTCTATTTCTAATGTGCATATGCAGACTAACGTCTCCATTTTTCGTGTTTGTTGGATCGGATGAACTGCAATAATTGAAAATAGAGTAGAACCTAATGATAAATCGTGCAGAACTCCCTAACTAAAGTAAATTGTAAGTTTTCTGAACTCGTAGTTTTATGAAAACTGACGAAATATCTATGAGACGATAAGTATTAGGATTATTAAAATGTTTTTAGTGAAACACAACAAAGTATACTTAATTAACAAAGTTTATTATCCAAAATGTACATTAAAAAATGGCACTACAAACATATATAGAGTATGGTTTTAAATAAATAACGAGTTAGAGATTATTGTGTAACCGCATTCAAGAAAACATTAACTTTATTAAAGAGCATTAAATGTTCATAAAAACTAACAATATATGAGATGTTACGAGTAAGAACTGAGTTGTTTATTTTAGAGAGTGAGCAACTGTTTTGCAATGCTATGTTTCACCCCAATTGCAATAATCTGCCCTAGTTGCTGCTATATATTCATCGATCAAATCTTGAACAACTTCTCGACTATCATCTAGTTCGTTTAAATTGTCTTTGAACATTTCTTCCTTCCTAAATTGTTCGAGAAAGGCTTCCCTCTTTCTTAATTTGTCGTATTGTTGGATCGCTCTTTCGAACAACTGCAATGTTGTTAGATTAAAATTAAAAAATCAAAATGGAAATTTCATTACTAACCGAACTTATGTTTGTATGATTAGCCAACATAAGACCAGACACTCTGTGAGCTGTTTGTATGTAGGGCGACTTTCGAGACAAAGCTACTTGAATACTAGCTGGTCCCCAAGGTATAAATTGAGCTAGTTTTCTTTCTCTAATCCGCTGAAGAGACTTATGAACTTGGGTGGGATCCACTTCTCCCTAAAAAATATATTTTTATACTATCCAGTACAGTGGTGAATATAGTAAAATATTGTAAACACTAAAATCATTTTAAAATTTTGTATTCCCAATTATATAGTCACAACAGAAGTAAATTAAAACATACCTGTATAATATTTAATATCGATATAAAACAATGTTGAGAATTTCTGTCTTGTGTCGTCGAGACCATCATATTTTTCGGCTGCAATAGCCTCCTCATGACATCTAAAACGGTAGTTTTTCTAACACTAACTTCATCTGTATCAGTCGATAAGGGTGTATAACCAGTCATGAGAAAATGTAATCGAGGTGTTGGAATTAATGGTGCTAATAAGCCCATTAAATCATTATTCATGTATGATGGATATCTCAAAGTGGTTGTAGATACTGACATTATTGTGCTGACAAGACTATTTATTTGAGTAAACGTAGGATTTTGGATACGTAAACGATCTGCAGCTATTCTATTCAGGGCAGTATTGTCTAGAACTACCACAGAATCTGCAGACTTTGTTAGACGTTTTAATGTCAATAAGGAATTATAAGGTTGAACGACAACATCACTGAAAATAAAGTTATAAAAACAGCTCTATCGTAAGTATTTTTTAAATAAACCTTATTTCATCTTGATTAGGAAATACACTATAGGTTTGCACTAGTTTCTTTGGAAATCTATCAGATAATTTTTCCAAAATATTTGAGCCCATTCCAGAACCTGTGCCTCCAGCAATTGAGTGACATAGAACAAATCCCTACAAATTATGTAAATTATAATAAAATACTTCTGCACATGTAAAAACTGACTTCCAAACTATCTGAACCATCTGCTTCTCTGTCAATTATATCGAATATTTCTTCGTTCAACTTTTCACCTTGTGAATAGCCACTGGCCCAGTTATTACCGGCACCACCGCCATTTTTCGATAGAAAAACGTTTTCTTGATTATACAATTTCGAATAAGGTGAGTTCATTATGGTGTTAATAACTCTGGGTTCCAAATCCAAAAGAACAGCTCTGGGAATGTAATGTTCGTCATCGGCTTGATAAAAGAACACATCTTTTCGGTCTACACCTTCCGTGGCAAAATCTTCGAGTATCCCTTCGGGATTTATACCGTGCTCGGCACATAAACGTTTCCAAAATTCAAATCCAACTAAACAAATGTAAATACATAACCAAACATTTACGATAAACAATTGCAATTTCGTGCTTACTTTGATTCCCGCATTGCCCCAATTGCAACGTAATCATTTCACAAGGCATCTCGACGTTATTTCCCTTTTGTCTCAGAAGAATGAATAATAAATACGTTAAATAATAACGAAAATTGACGAATAAATAATGACAGGTTCCCTCGCAAATTCTTTCAAATGGCTAATCAACGCATTTAATTGGTGAATTTTGACACTTAATCGTGGCAATACGATTGGTTGCAGTTGCTAAGGGACAATTTAAAATTGTTTGATCCATAAACTTATTTTAGAATTAATTGAATTATTTTGAATGATTTGTCAATACGAAAACTGTTAAGATGTCAACGTTAGCGGAAAGTAAAATAGACGTAAAAGAAGATGGAAGAACAGCACCGAAAAATGAAGAAGAATCACCTATCAGCAAACTTTTTAAAGGGCCCAGGTATCTAGATTATTAGCTTGTAAATAGTACAAATTTGGAATGAAATCTTTTTTAGAATGACGAAAGAATTTATTTTAAAACATTGTAAAGAGCAGAAATTGTACGCGACTCCATATTTGAACGATGTTCTCTATTTGCACTTTAAAGGCTTTTCTAAAATAGAAAATTTGGAAGAATATACGGGTTTGAAGTGTTTGTGGTTGGAAAATAATGGTATCGGTCAAATAAGCGGTTTGGAAAATCAAAAAATTTTGCGGAGTCTCTTCCTGCATTACAACTTAATCCGCAAAATAGAAAATCTGGAGAATTGCACTATATTAGACACGCTAAACTTGTCCCACAATCACGTTAGAAAAATCGAAAATTTAGGTAAAGAATTGGTTCAATAGTTTTTTAATATTTTGGAAATCGATAAACGCTAATTTTACAGATTGCATCAAGACCTTGCACACTTTAAATCTAGCCAATAATTATTTGGAAACTTTAGAGGACGTCGAGCATCTGGAGAAGCTTGCCGAGCTTTCTGTACTGGACCTGTCAAATAACCACATAGATGACCCACTTATAGTTAAAGTTCTGGCGAAAATGCCCAATTTAAGGGTACTCAATCTGATGGGTAATCCGGTAATAAGAAAAGTTCCTTCTTATAGAAAAACTATGATTTTAGCTTGTGTAAGATTATAACATTAATTCAATTTTTTTTGGCTTTTGTTCTTGATTTCTACTTCTAATTTTATAGAAAGACTTAAAATATCTCGATGATAGACCAGTTTTTCCAAGAGATAGGGCATGCGCAGAAGCTTGGTAATAATAAAAATTAAATATTCCAAATACTATTATTTTTCGTTATAGGGAAAGAGGGGGAATAACCGAAGAAAATGCAGAACGACAAAGATGGATTGAGAGAGAGAGGCAAAGAATTATGGACAGCGTAAATGGTACAAAATCAAAATCACCTTTTAATTTTAAAAAAATCGTATCTACTCCTGTTGTAGCTTTGGTTGCAATGCGAGATGCTAGAAGACAAGCGATGTATCAACAATCTTCAGACAGTGGAATGGGCACATCTATAAATGACTCGGAAAGCGAAGCAGAAAGCCTCTCGGAACGTCCTCAGATGCGAGCTTCTCGCGATGGAACGGAAGAGGAAATTGATAATACAAATCCACCATCATCGAGCGTTTCTTTGGCGGATATCGAAAATTTGCCAGACCTTGAAGAAGAGGATGAACCCCACCGGGAAGTGGTATACAATTATGGAAATGCCACCGAAGACAGCAGCGACAATTGTTCTAGAAGCGAAAGCGAAGACGATTCTTCAATTGACGATGATTTCATGCGCGATAAACAGCCTCCGGAAGGGGACTATGAAGACTACAGAGAAAGAATATTCGATTATGGGCGGAAGACCGTCGGGAGAAAGCAGAAGAAGTGCTTAATACAAGAGATTAGTTCCAACGATGATGGTGCGGGTGCAAATACAGAAAAAGAGGAAAACAAGCACATTAGAGATGAAATTGTAATGGAAGAATCGAAAAATAAGAGTATTGAAGAAAGTATGTATGAAGAAAAGCTAAAAGAAGAATCCGACCGATTAATTGAAGAATTAACAGCAGATATAAGCGAAGGGGACGCAGAGAGATGTAACGAGCAAGATGTATCTGCTCAAAATACAGAAATGAATGGGAAAAGAAGTGGAAGTAATGAAGAAAAGGAAATTATTGAAGAAGATGTAATTGGATTGAAAGAAAGTAATGAAGAAAAGGAAATTATTGAAGAAGACGTAATTGGATTGAAAGAAAGTAATGAAGAAAAGGAAATTATTGAAGAAGATGTAATTGAAACAAAAGAAAGTAATGAGGAAACGGAGATAATTGAAGAAGAAGCAATTGACTTGAAAGAAAATGAAGAAGATAAATTTGGAAAAGACAGTTTAAATTCCTTAGACATGAATGGAAATGGCAACGGTAATTATGCAGAAGAAAATGCAGCTTCTCATTCTGTTGAAGACGTGGAAAGGTATTCTTATAGATGTATGGAAAATTCTGTCCCAACTTCGATTCCATCGAACGAAAATATCTCTTTTGCAAACGAAATATCAGCTCAAGTCGAAAACGAAATTATGAACAACGATGAAGAAGACATGAAAAAGATATCCATGGTGAAAGCACCGTTAACTGACGAAACTCCCCACAGCAAAGAAGCTTGTAATATTGATGTTTCTTCGATATGCGATGCTTCGACATCAAATTCCACTGAAAATATTGCTCGTAAGAAACCAGAGATGTCTTTGACGCACTTCAATCTTCTAAAAGAAGATTACGAAACGTTAGTCGAACTATACGGACAGGGACTGTCGGAATCGTCCTCCGAAGAGAGTGAAGATGGAGATGAACAATATTACGAAGCACTAGACAACGCTAAAGAAATAGAATGTCTCGATATTAAATACACGGAGGAAACACAAGATGTCGTCTCGAAGGAGTCGATCAAATTAGATCAAAAGGCTGTGAGTGAACAAAATAAAGAAGTCTTCATGAATATGAGCAAAGATATCGACGATATAAAAGAATTACTCCGCTGGGAATTGAAGAAAGATACCGAGAATACAATTATCCTTCAACCAATTCGCAGACCGTCGCCTCAAGATGACGACTACTTTACCAAAAGAAGCTACGAAATGTTATTGGACAGCAATGAGGAGACTAGATTGGAAAGTCGCGAAGAGATAATAAAATCCTCATCTCCGGAAGCACACAGATATGTTAGAATGTTAGATCGGAGCGTTTCCGCCGACGATATGGACCCACCAAAGATCCACAACGTCCTGAAGATGTCCAAGAGCTACCCCGTGTTTGAGAAACGCGGCGACACCATTATAGATGTTAAATCGCCCGAGGAAGAAGAAGAAAGCGAAATAAATTCGATTACGGCGGCCAATAACATATCAAGTATAAGGGAAGACATGCGATCTTTCTCGAAGCAACTGGAAGATATGACTTCGAGATACGAAGGGAGATGCAACGAACTGATGAAGACGTATAACGAATATTGGGATCAGTTCGTGAAGAAGCAGGAGGAAGATTTAAGTAAGCAGAAACCTGTGCTGAATTTGGACGAAAGTTCTGAAACCGATGGAGATTTTGAGAGTGAAGAAGGTGGTGATGGTCAAAATGAAAAAGATATTTGTTTGGAAGGTGAAAATGCAACAAAAACGCAAGATATTAATGATCAAAATTGCGGTGGAGATAAAAGCATTAAAGAAACGCAAATTGAGGTATATTCAGAGGAGATAGAAATTAAAACAGGGAATGAAGACCAGAAGATAATACAAACACTTCCGGTTATAAAACGGGATATAACTTGTAGTATAGAAATGCAGATAGCCTCCAAAGATGATATTTAATCTTATATTTATAACCAACTGTAATATTGCACTGTATTTAAATATATTTTTTCGAATGGTATACTGTGTTTTCATCATAATGTAATCTACAAAGAGCACTAGGATAGTTTTGCAATACAGCTTTGTTTATTTAAATTTTTCAAAGTAATTTCCTCTACCTACCTCTCATGACAATGCTGTGTTTGGTGGAACCAGAGTGGAGTTGTGTATTACGAGCTATTTAAACCTGGTGAAACAGTTAATACTGATCGCTGCTGACAACAAATTGTCAATTCGAACCATGCATTAATAGAAAAACGTCGAGAATGGGTCCGAAGACACCGTAAAGTGATTTTACGATAACGCGTCGTCTTATACAATAAAACCGGTCAAGAAAGCGTTGAAAGCACTTGGATGGGACATAATATCGCACCCGCCGTACTCTCCAGACCTTGCCCCGTCCGACTATCATCTTTTCGCATCAATGGAACACGCGTTTGCAGAGCAGCACTTTGCCAATTTCGAAGAAGTTCAAACATAACTCGATGAATGGTTTTGCTCAAAGGACAAACAGTTTTTTTGGGATGGCATCCATAAATTGCTCGGTAAAAGGGCAAGATATGTAGAATCAAATGATCAATACTTTGAATAAATACATTTTTCCATTTTGTTGAAAATGATGTAGTTTTTTACGAAAAAACAGGTAATGACTTTCAGGTATATGTATATGGTATAAGATATTCTACAACATAGGCAGTTACTGAGGATTCTTGACGTTTCTAAAGGGTTTTCCAATAGGGACTTGACAACTTTTAATTCAATTTGTGAACGCACCCTTTCACTAATCATCGAACCGTCACTGTCAATTTATTCAGTAAACTTAACATTTTCATCATGGTAAAGTACACGAACGCAATCTGCAAATTATAAAAATTTACTACAGAAATTCGGAGTCGGTGACCGCTACTTTAAGAGCGTTAATTCCGATTTTCGGTCGTAATTCTCGCCCTAGTAGACAGGCAGTAACAAGTTTAGTGCAAAAATTTGAGTCTACATATTCGTTGTGTGATGTTGCCGTGCCAGTGAGACAACGGGTTGGTCGAAGTGTCGAAAATATCGCTGCCGTTGAAACGTTCGTAGCGAATTTTGCGTAAGGATCTTGGTTTACACCCATATAAGATCAAGCTGACTCAAGAATTGAAGCCGATAGATCATTTGAAGCGACGTACGTTCTCCGATTGGGCTCTGGAAAAGATGCGCCAAGATGATCAATTTCATCGCAAAATCATTTTCAGTGACGGAGCTCATTTTTGGCTCAATGGGTTCATCAATAGGCAAAATATGCGTTATTGGTCGGGTGAAAATCCACATGTGCTTCATGAAACACCACTTCATCCACAAAAAATAACTGTTTGGTGCGGTTTGCATGCCGGCGGCGTCATAGGGCTATATTTTTTCGTCGACGATAATGATCGTCACATTACTGTGAATGGTAATAGTTATCGCGCCATGATTACCGATTATTTTTGGCCCGAATTGGAAGATATGGACTTGGACAACATTTGGTTTCAGCAGGAGGGTGCCACACAGCACACGTTACAATCGATTTATTGAAGAGTAAGTTTGATGAACGTGTTATCTCGAGAAATAGACCAGTCGATTGGCCGCCTCGTTCGTGCGATTTAACGCCTCTACTTTTTTCTTTGGGGCTACGTCAAGTCATTGGTCTATGCCAACAAGCCGACAACGTTGGAAGAGCTCAGAGCCAACATTGAATGCGAAATAGCAGCCGTTTCGGCCGAGTCATCGAAAATTGGATCCAACGAATCGACTGCTGCAAACGTGCCCGCCGTGGCTATATGAACGAAGACAAGTTCCATTCATAAATGTTTCGATTGTACTTCAACCCGATAATAAAGTTTTTGAAATATCTCAAATGGTCTGCATTTTATTTTGGAAAAAAGTTGTCAAGTCCTTATTGGAAAACCCTTTAGTACTATGCATTCCAAGATTCCAAAGGTCGTTAGAATCTTTTTCAATTTACATCTCTTTCACGTTTTTTAATAATTAATGAAAGCATATAGACTCAAATAATGAAAATTAGAAATTATTAAATGGTTACCAACATAATTAAAAATTGAAATGAATATCGCGTATTTTTGGAAATGTCTTATTTAAAAAAAAAACTCGATTTTAGTTTGTGTTGCATTGGACTGTGGGAAATTAAATGTTAATCGAAGTTTTACGTAATATATATTGGGAAATTCATTCTTTACTTTTGAAATAACTCTTACAGTGTGTCCAGTAAAGTTTGTATAATATGGGAAAATATTTCTGAAGTGAATAAAATTACAAAACTCAAAATATAAAAACCTAGTCCCCACTTTGATTGGTAATTGCGAATTTAAGATTGAAAGCGGAAATAACGACCGCAGATGTGCAGTGTGTCCAGTAAGTCCTTATTGGAAAACCCTTTATAAACTCTTATACATCTTCCTTCAAGGTACAAAACGAAATGCATTGATTATACAGCATAGACAGCTACTTGAGGATTCTTGACGTTTCATCAAACTCTTAAACATCTTCCTTCAAGGCTCAAAACGAAATGCATTACACTGGGACATTGCTTATTTAATTTTCTGGCAAGTAAATGTTGAAGGATTGTCAAGGTAACGGTAAACTAAACTATTTTACACAAAATTGCAATAATACACCAAACGGAAATGTATTTTATTATTTATTACATTACAATATAACATACATTTGCTATTATAGTAATCATACATCGTACGCTTTTTTTTTTGTTTGAAATAATGTAATTTATAATAATAACAATAAAAAATGACAATCTAAACCTACATGAAAAAGTCGCGTCGCCCCAAATTGCTCGAAGCAATCAAGAGATGGCGTCCGACGCGCGTTCGGTATATATTATATATACTTAATGTTCTTTTGTTTCTTGAATATATATATAGTATGTTTATATGCAAAAAAATGACAGTAATTACAAGGAAATTTTTTTAACAAAAAAAATCGACAAATACGATAAAAAAATATATATATATATTTGTATAAATAGAAAAAAAAAGTGAGCCGTGAAAATTGTTTTTTAATTAATTACAAAAATGTGCATGTTTTAATGTTACAGCGACATGGTCGACAGTTTTTGTTGTTTTGTTTTCCTACAGAAGTAGTAGTGAATTGTGGGTGAAAAAATAGCTGTCGCTTTTTCGAATCAAATCCCAGAAAATATACAAAAAAAAAATCAATAAAATAAATTAGGAAAGATACGAAACAGAAAAGCTCTATTTACTATTGTGCCCATTTAAAAGTTTTTTTTTTGTTTTCTTGTTTTAAAATTATATACTTATGATATAGTTCACTTAGCGATTTGAAAAGTGTCTCCGCGAAAATTCTGATATATTCTGAATGTTTATTATTTTATCAAATTGTCCACGTATGCTTTATTTTTTCCCTTATATAACTTATTTTGTCAATTATTGAATATAAAAACATCCACACATTACTTTTACGCAATAATATATCTCTAACCCCTAAAACTTACGTAGAACAAAAAAATGAGAAACATACAATATTCTTATGTTTATTTTATATTTATATATGTATATAAAACGAAGTTAGGTTTTGTGTCGGCACACTTTTGCGGTCGCTATCGTTTTTTGTTGCTTTAAAATCGATATCTCGCTACGAAAAATAGAAATCGATCGAATGAGCCCTTTCAATAGTGTTTCTAAACAGGAAAATACGACGATATCGCCTGTTTACAAAGTTTCGGTCGATTCCAGTTAATCGTGGACACCGCAGAAGTGGCCACCGTAACTACCCCGTCGATTTTACGGTTTATTAATTTTTATAATAGTTTGTCCAACATTCGTGGTAAGCTTCAATTACACATTTCTCATTATCACACGCACACGAAGTTCACAGTTGTTTTGTATATATAGGTTATGTAAAATTGAAAAACGAAATTGTGTAAAAATAATAAATTACGATGTTGTGTGTATACAGTGTGTGTGTGTGTGTATAAATATGTCCATCGACACCAATAATAATTTCTTCCATATCTCGGGCTCGAAGGGTTAACTTTTACGAATTACACTTTTCAAGTGGAAATTTTGGCCTGTGTATTTTGTTTTATTCGTCATTCATTCATTATTGCAATTTTCAGGAATATAAATATTCAAAAATATATAATAGAAGCCATACCTAGTAGGCGTGTAATCATTACAAACTGTTAATAAAGGTCATAAGTAAAACGGTCAATTTTCATCGACAATCCGTTGTAGTAGGTACAAACTGAGCAGAACGAATACTATCGATCGTGTATTACATATTGTATGTACTTATTACGAACCTGGCATGCTGACAAGTGTGACCCCTCTAAACACAAGTAATTATATTCTGTGCAGCGTGAGTAAAGAGTTTTGCAAGTAGTTTTTAACACGTATTTTCGACAAAAGTGTGAAAAAGATAAATAAAATGTTATCCACAGATGTAAGCCATACTTAGTAAGTGTGTAGACATTACAAGCTATTAATAACGGTCGATTTTTATCGACAATCCGTTGTAGTAGGTACAAACATATAACATATAACCAACCGACTGAGCAGAGCGAATACTATCGATCGGTAGATGAGCAATACATATTGCATGTATTTATTACGAGCCTGGCATGCTGACAAGTGTGATCCCTCTAAACACAAGTAATTGTATTCTGTGCAGCGCGAGTAAAGAGTTTTGCAAGTAATTTTTAACACGTATTTTCAACATAAGTGTGAAAAAAAATGAACAAAATGTTATCCACAGATGTAAGTTTTGCAAGTAATAATTTTTAACACGTATTTTCAACATAAGTGTGAAAAAAAATGAACAAAATGTTATCCACAGATGTAAAAGGAAAATAAAGACCTGCAAAAATCTAAGTCTTTCGTATCATCTAATAAAAACTTAATTGGAAGTGTCGAATTAAAAATTTCCCAAAAGACACGACAAATTGCGTATTTTAAAGGTCGTGAAAATCTGCGTCGTTGGAAGGAATCGAATTTCGTGTTAAATTGCTAGCCAATTTAGGAATTCAAAATAAATGCGAGTGTTTGTACAGTTCAAACATAAATCAAGAACTCTTCCATTACCCAAAAAAACGTAAAAACGAAACTTACATTGAAACCATGTCATAATAATAAACTTTACTGCATAATGTAATACATCTATCAACACAAAAACAGGGGTAAAAATCGATTCCAGGAAGAAAATATCGATGCTTTGGACTACTCATTTTATCTTCTGCTTTAAATATAATACAAAACGCATGGTGGTCATCAAGGAGTGTTCAGTAATAAGTGACGATGTAGGTCTTACTTTAGCAATTAAAAAAAATTTGTAATTCATATAAAATCTTTGTTTAATTTTGTACCAAAGAGAATTTTCGAATTAACAACTAGAGATGGCGAAAGTGCACGGCGATTCATAAGACGTCCGTCCGGAAAAACACTATTTGCTGAAACATGCGAATATTTAAAAGATCTTAACCACTTTGCAATAACACTGAAAGCGTTGCTTAAAAGTGTTTCGACGTCTTATAAATAATAATTTGCTTTTTATTTTATTTACGTACTATCAGACGCGCGTGTTATGAAGCGCCGTGCAATTTTGCCTTTAATTATATACTTTCTTATACAAAATGATTATTAAATAAACAAAAAGGTTATTCGAATAGTGTTTGCTATTTTTATACATTATTGAGTACATAAATTTCTAATTCGAGGATGGCATTTAAAATAAAGCACGCACTTTCACTTGATTAACGCTTCGGACGACGGACACGGAAGAAATTGGTTATTTATATCGTTGGGTGTGTGTGTGAAGAGTGGGTATACGTTCGCTATACAATTAAAAAGCTAAAACGAAAAGTTCCTATTTTTTTTTTTGGGTTTTGTCTTGGATAAAAAGTTTTTTTTATTTCTTTTTTTTAATATACAATAATACAGATTATATCCTACGTTTTCCATAATAATACAAATCGGTTTATATTCTATATTATATGGCGAAACGTGAAAGTAAAACGAAAGCTGAACTTTTGACATAAAACGCGACACAATCAATATAGATGGCTGCACACGCATTCACTATAACGACATAGCTAGCTTGAATCTTTTCGCGGGAAATTAAAAATACAAAAACAAGATAAATTCAGTGCAAAAATGTACAGAATTATATAGATTTAGAGAGGTTATATATAAAAGTTGCGTTCAATAAATATTTTGTGATAATTTGATAAGAACCATTACGCGATAATGTATGTATTATTCTTTATAATATTTATAAATTACAAGTAATAAAAAACTTACAAATATTTCCACCTCACATGCCACGTTAGCAAAAAGCGATTATGTTTGTGTCCTATTTTCTTGTTTTTTTAAATTCAATATGTATATAAAGATGAAAAATGCTTTTTATATCTTTACTTTAAATCATCGTTCTCTTACACATTATATTCATTTTTTTTTACGAAAAGAAAGCTTGGAAACTCACATTGTTTAAACTAAAAAACAATACGCAATCATTACTTTATATATATACATAGTTTATATGTCCGGTGTGTCATGATGAGAGAGGGGGAAGGGGGGATGGGATGTTTAACAGTCGAGACGACAAAATTAATGTATCTTCTTTCCGTTCCCCGCCTAGTTTTTAAAAGTACGACGAAGAGCAGGTGAAGTAGGATGCATGAAACTAGGTTTTTAGATGAGGCAGTATCAACTTTGATTTTTTCGCACACTAGATGGAGCCTATTCACTGATTATATTCTTATAATATAGCCACTGATAATTTATACATATACTTGCTCATTTGGTTCCAGCGGCGTTTTCGCATTTAATTTTTTTTTAATTGTTAATATATACTCTCTTCTAAACAACAATATTTACCCTTATATATGCATACAATGTTTTTTTTTTTGTTGTTTAACATACGGTTTTATTCCATGAAGTTTAACACTTAACAGCGTTCTTATTTTGAACGTAACAAAACTGATAAATCCTTTAAAATTTGGATATTGGACTAGAATAATGTTGTCGAAGTACATGTTTGTGCATAATTTTATTTATTTGGACTTCCTCGTGTAAAATCCGAGTGGTACAAAAAAAAAATCACAAAAATTGATTAGAAAAAATAAGAATTCCAAATCCAATACGTTTGCATTTTTATATCGACGTTAAAATAATAAAAAACAACACGTTGAGCGCTCCATTACCGTTAATGAAGATGTTGCTTTCTATAAACAATATTTAAGACAGTCAAAATTACTTAAATAACCATTATTTCGAATCATTGTGTCATTATTAACAGCATTAATCGACTTCTAACATATCACTTAATAGAAAACAAAATTTTGCCGCATACAAGTGTACCGCAAGGGTCTACGTTTGGCCCCTTGTTGTGTATTATTTGGCTAAAAAGCTTAGAAATATACGTATGCGTTACAAAAACTTGATAATTGGTATTTCGAATAAAAAAAGAGTGTCTAAAGTGTGGAAAGAAAATCAACAATCCCATTACCATTAATACACGCGAAATCGCACTTTTTCAACGCCATATTTAACTTGAAACATTCAAATAAACTCCTTAAATAAACCATTATTTTTAATCATTATATCATTGACAAGAACATTAATTAATTTCTAATACATCGTTTAATAGAAAAACAAAATATATGCCGCGTATCACAAGGGTGCCGCAAGAGTCTACGTTTGGCCCGTTGTTATGTATTATTTATGTAAACGATCTAGAAATAAACGTATTAACTACAAAAAGTTGATAATTCATATTTCAAATGAAAGAAGGAGCCTCGAAGTTGCCCAAAGTAAATTTATCATTTAAAAAACTCAAATCTTAACCTTAAATGGAGGATATGTGTGGTAGTAATAGTAAAATATTGTGCCACAAGGGTCTTTTTTGGTCCGTTGCTTTTTGTTATTCGTATAAACGGTTTAGAAATAAATGTATCGGCTACAAAGGCTTGACAATTTGGATTTCAAATGATAAAAGAAATAACGAAGGTGTCCAAGATTGGTTTATCGCTTAAAAAAGAAAAAAACAAATTATATCTCAAGACAGAGATTAATTTTATAGATATACAAGATGAAAGAGGATGTGTAAAGATGGAGACCTTAAAATAGAGGATTTATGCGGTTCAAACATTAAAAGTTTAATAAAAAATATTGTGCCACGAGGGTGTAAGTTTGATCCGTTGGTATTTCGGTACTTCCCCGTCCAAAATTGTTAAGAGCAGAGTTGTCTTGAACTGTGGTATAAATTTACACTGCGAGGTTGGAGTCCCATCAGCAGATGTATTTGTTTGATTTAATCAAATTAACTGTGAATTCAAAATAGTGACAATATAGGAGAAGTCCATCAAAATGACTTGCAACAGCATTTCTCAATTTTTGGGTCGCGTCGAAATTTTTACGCTTCGTGAAATGACAAGAGAAACTAGCCCGTGTAAAATGATTGAAAACGCTGATTTCAACAGTTGTCCAATATTAGAAGCTGAAGAATTTTATTTTTAATAACGATTTGATTTGGTTGACTCTTAGTAACATGACACCGTCTTGGACGTTTACTTATACGCTTTTGACTAATAATTATTGAAGAAATTCAATCGCAAAAATGCATAAATTGGAGTTACAGGGATAACTCCTTATCCATGTTTTTTTGCGATTGAATTCCTTCAATAATTATTACTCAGAATTGTATAAGTGACAAAAGAACTGTTTCCAAGATGTTACGCGACGAAAATACTTGTAAATCTCTCGCTGAAGATGGCAAATTAATTGTTAAAATGTTGGACGAATTTAAATATTAAATGAAAATGTGTAATTAAAAAACGAATTCCCATAGTTACAACGAACACAGATTAAAATAGGATATTATATGTGCGCGACGATTGAGTAATACTAAATACAAACTCTACGTTCGACGTGTGTTAAAGAACTGGAAGAAAAACGCGATAACGAGGAGTATAAAAATACAAACGTATTATTTGACTTCTTCTTTTTATCTATCTCGATACTATTATATTATAAAGTTGGTCGGGTTTTGTATTTCATTCCTTTTTCTAACGTTTTTTTCTTTTGTGTGTGACTGTGTGTGTTTCTGTTCATTTGTACTGTGATAGAGTTACCGCAAAAGGAAAAAAATCGACTATTTGCAAAACAGAGAAAAAAGAATGATAAGGTATTTGTTAACTTCCTTTCGCGTAATAATTGAATGATTGATGATCACATTCACACAACGAAATGGAACGAAGTAAAGAATACGGATGGCACATATACTTCCTAACCTAAATATATACACAGTTATCGCTATGTGTATTAGGGACCTCTTGAAATTATCTTTACTTGAGACAAATAAGTATTTCAACATAAAATTGCTTTTAACACTGTTGGAAAATTAATTTTACTTACTTGATTGTAATTATACGATCGTAATTTATAAAAAACTTTACGTAAAGTGGTTTTAAAAACTCGAAAAGTAGTTCGTACTCACAGTATTAGATATTAACAATTCTGTAACAACACTTCAAAAAATTAGACAAAAAAACGTCATGTTGTGGAGTTTAAAATAGTTTTGTGACAACAAATTGGCAAAAGATGACCGACATTGAGAAACAGGGTCTTACAAAACCAAAATGAATGATTCTGACAGACTTTAAACTGTAAATTCTAAAAAAGAATTATAATTTCCTCAAAAACTAGAAATCATATTGCAAGAATTGTAAATTAATGTAATACGTACGGGGTAAGACAACTGGGGAACGTGTTATACTCTGGGATTGCATGTTATCGTTTGGAGTTGGAGAAATTTTGTTACGTGATATAAAAATCATCGCGTAAATTGATTCTATAAACTCAAGAAGAAAAGTAGTTCGTACTCACAGTATTAGATATTAACAATTCTGTAACACTTCAAAAAATTAGACAAAAAAACGTCATGTTGTGGAGTTTAAAATAGTTTTTTGACAACAAATTGGCAAAAGATGACAGACATTTAGAAACAGGCTCTTACAAAACCAAAATGAATGATTCTGACAGACTTTAAACTGTAAATTCTAAAAAAGAATTATAATTTCCTCAAAAACTAGAAATCATATTGCAAGAATTGTAAATTAATGTAATACGTACGGGGTAAGACAACTGGGGAACGTGTTATACTCTGGGATTGCATGTTATCGTTTGGAGTTGGAGAAATTTTGTTACGTGATATAAAAATCATCGCGTAAATTGATTCTATAAACTCAAGAAGAAAAGTAGTTCGTACTCACAGTATTAGATATTAACAATTCTGTAACACTTCAAAAAATTAGACAAAAAAACGTCATGTTGTGGAGTTTAAAATAGTTTTTTGACAACAAATTGGCAAAAGATGACAGACATTTAGAAACAGGCTCTTACAAAACCAAAATGAATGATTCTGACAGACTTTAAACTGTAAATTCTAAAAAAGAATTATAATTTCCTCAAAAACTAGAAATCATATTGCAAGAATTGTAAATTAATGTAATACGTACGGGGTAAGACAACTGGGGAACGTGTTATACTCTGGGATTGCATGTTATCGTTTGGAGTTGGAGAAATTTTGTTACGTGATATAAAAATCATCGCGTAAATTGATTCTATAAACTCAAGAAGAAAAGTAGTTTGTACTCATAAGTATTAGTTATTAACGATTCAGTAACAACACTTCAAAAAATTAGACACGAAAACTTCATGTTGTAAAGTTTAAAACAGTTTTAAGAAAAAAAAAATGGCAAATGATGATGAGATTTTGGAAACAGGGTCTTACAAAACGAAAATGAATGATTCTGACAGACTTTAAACTGTAAATTCTAAAAAAGAATTATAATTTCCTCAAAAACTAGAAATCATATTGCAAGAATTGTAAATTAATGTAATACGTACGGGGTAAGACAACTGGGGAACGTGTTATACTCTGGGATTGCATGTTATCGTTTGGAGTTGGAGAAGTTCTGTTATGTGATATAAAAATCATAGTCTAAAGTCATTTTAAAAACTCAAAAAGAAGAGTAGTTCGTACCCACAGTATTATATATTAGGGATTCAGTAACAACTCTCCAAAAAATTAGACACGAAAACTTCATGTTGTAAAGTTTAAAACAGTTTTAAGGAACAAAATGGGCAAATGATGATGAGACTTAGAAACAGGATCTTACAAGACAACGAAAATCATTGATTCTGACATATTGCAGCGATAACTGGGGATCGTGTTATAGTTTGGGGTTGCACGTTATCGTTTGGAGTTGGAGAAGTTCTGTTATGTGTTATAAAAATCATCGCGTAAAGTTTAAAAACTCAAAAGAAGGCTGCTACTGATCATCACCAATAGTTCGTAGACACCCTATCAGATATTAATTACCTACTGATTGACCCATCTCCAATAGTATGCAGTCACAGCATCAAATATTAACAATTACGCAATGACACTCCAAAAAATTAGACAAGAAAACTTCATGTTGTGGAGTTTAAAACAGAATTGCGACAAAAAATCAGCAAAAGATGAGAGACATTTAAAAACGGGGTCTTACAAAACGAAAATCATTGATTCTGAAAGATTCTAAACTGTAAATTCTAAAAAAAAAATTATAATTGCATATTGCAGAAAAATTTTAAAAAATTCTTTATAATACGTATGGAGTAAGACACAACTGGGGATCGTGCCATAATCTGGCGTTGTACGTTGTCGTTTGGAATTGGATTTAACTCGATTATTCACACAGCTATCACTGAGATGCCTGAAGAACTATTTTTTTAAATAATTCTTCATGAATGGTAAGAAGACGTCTTGTTGCCACAAATATGATTGGATGGATGGCTAATAAGTAAAAAAAAATTGCAGTTTTCTCCAAGGTAGTAAGAAGTATTGTTGAAAAAAAAACGTTACCAGTAGATTAAAAGCTTTCATCGACACAGTAACTTTACAAGTATAAGAAAGATCTGAAATTTACCACAAAAGATATGTTTATAATGTTTAGTCCTAAGAACGACGAACACCATTTATGTTGAAAAAGGTTCGAACATATTTTTCCTGAATTTTATTATGATATAAGTCTGGGGAGCGTGTTATAACTTTGGGGTTGCATGTTGCCGTTCGGATTCGGAGATGTTTGACAAGACACAGCTGGGGATCGTGCCATAATCTGGGGTTGTACGTTGTCGTTTGGAATTGGATTTAACTCGATTATTCACACAGCTATCACTGAGATGCCTGAAGAACTATTTTTTTAAATAATTCTTCATGAATGGTAAGAAGACGTCTTGTTGCCACAAATATGATTGGATGGATGGCTAATAAGTAAAAAAAAATTGCAGTTTTCTCCAAGGTAGTAAGAAGTATTGTTGAAAAAAAACGTTACCAGTAGATTAAAAGCTTTCATCGACACAGTAACTTTACAAGTATAAGAAAGATCTGAAATTTACCACAAAAGATATGTTTATAATGTTTAGTCCTAAGAACGACGAACACCATTTATGTTGAAAAAGGTTCGAACATATTTTTCCACAATTTTATTATGATGTAAGTCTGGGGAGCGTGTTATAGCTTTGGGGTTGCATGTTGCCGTTCGAATTCGGAGATGTTTTACAAGAACTGAGATTTCTTTTATATTTAAATTGAATACTTTTTAATAAGTTCTAAAGATAGGTACCTAATACTTATAGCAACAAAGCTGTATTTAAAGTAAAATAAAAAGGAAAAAAGCGAAGAGAAGCTTAATTATGTAAGTTTTAAAAAAACGAAAAAAAAAGAAACAAAAATAAATTAAGAAATAATAGATTTATTTTTTATTTTATATATATATATATAGATGAACTAATCACATAATATTTAATAATAACTACATAATTAATAACTAGAAATTAAAATAATAAATACATTAAAAACTAGGTATCAATTACTTAAAACGTTCTTAACTTGTGTTTTTTTTTGTTGTATTTTTAAATCCGTTAACAAATACCTTAAGATACATTTTTTTTTTATAAAAACCTCAAATATTATCGTAAATTTATACATTAACAAAACACAATGACGAAGGATGAAAACACTTCAATATAAATACAAAAATAAAGAAAAAAGAGACCACGTGAGACTTTAAAAAATTAAATGCTCATTGAACACGTAAAAATCTATTTAAATTAAAACTTTGGAAGTGTTATTTTTTTCCTAATTTTTTATAAAAATTAAAAAAAGAAAGGTAAACGATTAATAAACGAATATAAAATAAAAAATAGTAAATGCTCTGACAACGACTTCGTTATAGAATTAGAAACAAAAACTTACGATTTCTGCGTCCAACCTAAACTTCAATTTTCTTTATTGTTGCGTGTTTACTCTGTGATGTGTTTAATTTGTGAAAAAAAAAAGAATTTTCATTGTTTCTGAGTACTAAGAAAATGCTATTTTGAAATAGGCATCTGTCGCTTAGTTTTTTTGGCGTGTTTTTTTGTGTATGTTGTGTGTGTATTTTTTTCTTCTTCTTTCAATAGCGTTGTTCCATTTTGAAAAAAAAAAATATGAAAAAAAAACCTGCTGTTGTATTATATATATAGGTCATTTGGTTATCAGATTTATTTGGGATTCCCGAGAATAGTCGGCTCTGTACAGCATACGTTGATGTTGTTGTTGCTGTCCTTTCGGCAACACTTAATTCCATATACGCAGGAAACTGTCCCAAGAACCCGTACCGACAGCCATGCCGTTTTCTGTGACGCCCAGACAACTTACTCTGTTGTCATGACCTGCTAGGATGCCTGAAAATGAAAGCGATACAAAAGAATATTCGTTAAATTTATAGTCGAAAGTTTGATTTAAAATTGTAATACATTAGATGAAAAACTTAAATTTTACAATACGAGAAAGCATCTATTATTCATTCCAGAAATACCTGCAGATATAAAGGATGTTTCAAACTGCGCGGTTTTTTTTAAGAATAAATAAAATATAGATGGCGCAGTAAATTTGTCTGGGTATGTGGGCATCTAAAAAGTGTGATGTATGACATTTATAAAATGGCTTCGTACACGGTACAACAACGCGTTCAAATTGTTGAATTATTTTATGAAAATCAGCGTTCTATGAAAAGTTTTTAGAAAATTACGTGAAAAAATTCAAGAGACCGGTTCCGTGGAAGATCAAAACAGTGAAAAATACAGTCGTAGTAGTCGTCCACAAGAAAATATTGGTTTGGTTCGTGAAAGTGTTGCTGAAGATCCTGAAATGTCCATTAGACGACGTTCACAAAAACTTAGACTTACTGGATCAACAACATGGCGTATTTTACACAAGGATTTAGCTCTGAAGGCGTAAAAGGTTCAAATAACACGGGAACTGAAGCCATTAGATTTACGTCGTTCATTTGTCAATTTCATCAATGAACAACCAGCTGATTTTTCTCAAAAAATAATGTTTTCCGATGAGGCACATTTTGAACTTGGTGGCTATGTTAATAAACAAAATTGCCGTATCTGGGGTGAGGGAAATCCACGAATAATTCATGAGAAACCTATGCATCCTAAATGAGTTACTGTTTGGTGTGCATTATGGTCAGGTGGTGTAATTGGACCTTACTTCTTTGAAAATGCTGCTGGTGAAGCTGTAACTGTCAATGGTGATCGATATCGTCGGATGATAACCGAATTTTTGTGGCCTGAATTAATGAATATCGATCTAGAGGATATGTGGTTTCAACAGGATGGCGCTATACCTCACTTTGCACACGAATCAATTGATTTATTGAGAGAAAAATTTCCTGGACGTGTAATCTCAAGAAACGGTGATGTTAATTGGCCACCAAGATCATGTGATTTGACACTGTCAGACTATTTTCTTTGGGGTTATGTGAAAAGTCAGGTTTATAAAAACAATCCACAATCAATTCCTGCTTTGAAAGATGAAATTATTCGTGTCATTGGTTAGATAGAGCCTCAATTATGTCGAAATGTCATTGAAAATTTTAACAAAAGAGTGGACGTCTGTGGAGCTGCAAGAGGAGGTCATTCGGCAGATATTATTTTTCGCATATAGATGTCATAACTGATATTTCAAGTATCAATAAAAAGTTTTTGAAAGTGAATGCAAATTATGTGTTTTATTTATTCTCCAGCTGGATCAAAAAAGAAAAATTCATGTTAATAGTGGTATATTTGAACCTGGGCCATTTACCAGCACGGACTCTATACAAATTATGTTAAAATGTAAAGTTACACAGATGTTATCTAATAACTTTAGCAACCGATTTTTTCTTAAAGAAAAAAAAACTGTTAAATGTTAAGTAATTTTATGCAGACTCTAAAGACGTCAAGTTTCTTTCTAATTAAATATTTCTGCAAAACAAAGAAAAATGTAACGCTCTTAGATCAGAAAAAGAAAGAGGGTGATTTCAATATTTTGACTGAACTCCTTGGTTTTGCTGATCTATCTGATTACGACTATCTCGATTAATGATTTTATTTAAATAAAAAAACATATAAACTGTCTCTTTCGCCACAAAAGCAAACAATATTCAGCAAGGTTGGGTTATTGCACTTGAAGAAAATCCTAATTTTGTTGGCTCAGCGCTAAACTTAGCATATTTTTGTTGAGTTTTCTAATACAGCTGACCTAACCGATGATAAGTATTCCAATTGATGATGAGTAGAATGTAGACCAGTTATTGGATCATTACGTTTGAAAAAAATTCCAATTTATTACCTTCAGCATCTTAGTTTTGTCGCATTTTCTAATTCAGCTGATGTGACTGATGACGAGCATTTCAGTGATTTCATTGGAAAAAAAAACAATGTCTAGGGTGTAGACCAGTCTTTAAACCGTTAGGTTTGAAACAAATTCCAAAATATTTCCCTAGCGTCTTATTCTTGTCGAATTTTTTAGCTGATGAAACTGATAAGTATTTTAATTGATGATTTTCTTGGAAAAAAAAAACGATAAGTAGAATGTATACCAGTATTTGTACCATCACATTAGAAGAAACTCCCAATTTATTTCCCTCAACGTCTTATTTTTGCTGAATTTTCTAATTTAACTGATGTAACTGATGACGAGTATTCCAATTACAGATTTCATACTAAGAAAACAGCAATTAGAGTGTAGACCAGTCTTTGGATCGTTGCATTTGAAGAGAATTTCGAAAATATTTCCCCTAGCAGCTTATTTTTGTCGACTTTTCTAATTTAGCTGATGAAACTGATGAGAAGTATTTCAATTGATGATTTCCTTTGAAAAAAACGATGAATAGAGTGCAGGCCAGTCTTTGGATCATCACGTTAGAAGGAAATCCCAATTTATTACCCCAAGTGTCTTATTTTTCCAGAATTTTATAATCTAACTGATGACAAGTACTTCAGTTGATGATTTAATTCGAAGAAAACGATGAGTAGAATGTAGACTAGTCTTTGTATTATTACGTTTGAGGAAAATTCCAATTTATTATCTTCAGCGTCTTATTTTTGCCCAATTTTCTAATTCAACTGATCTAACTGATGATAAGTATATTTGATAATTTGATTCGAAGAAAACATTGATCATTAGAGTGTAGATAAGTCTTTGGTTTGTTACATTTAAAGAAAATCCCAATCTACTTCCCTCATCAACGCTTTATTTTCGTCAAATTTTCCAATTTTGCTCATCTAACTGATGATAGTATCTTAATTTATGGTTTTCTTTGAAGAAAACACTCCGTCGATCTCGCCACACTGGTAACAATACACTTAATAAGGCTGTAGATCAATTCCAAATCATAATTTAGTTAACTCAACGCCTAATTATTTTTAACAGCCTTTTTATTACGTCGTTCATGTTGGATGTCGATTTGGAAATGGATAATTGATGTGTAGCCCCTTTTATTCACTTAACTCAATGCTGAAAGAACTTACGAATTCGGGGCCAGCTCTTTAACATACAGATTTGTCAGGGATTGGTTTTAAAGCGACTTCTTCAATGTGTTGTGGAGAAGTTCAGGTTTTCAAATGTGCAAAAACACCATTAAACTGTAATTTTTGAAGATAACTTGGGATACATATTCTTAATAGGTCTTTGTTTTGAGAGGGCCGAGGAGAGGATAAGTTGGTGTCGAAATTTTACTGTTTTTGAAGTAAATTGTCTTATTTTCCAAGAGTTTGAAAGCCATTAGAAGATTTAATACTTGCAATGAATTGTGTAGTTTAGAGTATTTCGAGAGACCAATGCTAGATTGCCTTAAAAGTTTTAAAAACTTTATTCTTTTATGTTCGCTTCCCAATTTTTTCTTTATGACTGGTTTTTGGCAATTGAATGACAAAAAGTTACCTTACTTTTCAAGAGTTGAGAGGTTCTAAAATTCAATATTCTAGACTAATTAGCATCCAATCTCTGATCGTCTTAAAATAAAAATAACATTGATGGTTCTGTTAACAGTTAAAGTAATATTACATTTAATAGTTAACCCACCTGCTCGTTCTGTCTTCATCGAATCCCAAACATTACAGTTGAAGTCATCGTAACCAGCCAACAACAGGCGTCCTGATTTACTGAAGGCGACGCTGGTGATGCCGCATATAATATTATCATGACTATACATCGCCAGTTCTTGGTCCGCCCTAACATCGAAGAGTCTGCAGGTCGCGTCGTCACTGCCCGTCGCGAACGCGAATCCGTTCGGGAAGAAGGTGACCGCATTTATGTCCGACTCGTGGCCAGGGAAGGTCTGTTTGCAGAGCCCCTCCCTGATGTCCCACAGTTTGGCGGAGGCGTCGCAGGCGCCCGAGACAAACGTTCGCATGTCAGGTGATAGGGACAGGGACATCACGTCGCCCGTGTGACCCAAGAAAGAGGTCACCTGTTGACCGGTTTCTATGTCCCATAGGGCACTGAAAATAGAAAAAGTTTCTTTTTTGTTTTCTTCCTTTCTGAAATGTTTGGTTTTTATATTTTTAAAAATTAAGATAAGAAAATAAACTTTAAATATTTTATAAATTTAATTTGGGCAATAAATCTCATAATACATTGAAATTTCTACAAGTTTTATGACAAATATAGTCACTTGTTAAAAATTTGCGTTTTCTTAAGAACTCCGAAAAGAAAAAACCCTAAAAACTGTATCCTTTTTTTATAAAAATAATTGGAATATCTTTAAAAAATATTAAGATATATTTATATCGTCCCCTATATGGACAAGAACTATTATTAATTTATTTTTCTATGAACCACATTCGTCTTGTCTTTATTTAACTATTTTTAGATCACCTGCGAATATATATGTACTTATAAGTCGTCATTGAAAATATACCAGGTGTACCGGAAAGTCATTAGCGGTTTTTTAGTAAAAAAAAAAACTACATAATTTTCAAGGAAATGAAAAAATGTATTTATTCAAAGTATTGGCTATTTGATTCTACTCATCTTGTCCATCTTTTAGGAAATTTATGGATGCCGTCCCAAAAAAACTGTCTGTCCTTTGAGCAAAACCATTCATCGAGCCATTTTCTAACTTCTAAATTGGCGAAGTGCTGCTCTGGAAACGCGTGTCCCATTGATGCGAAAAGATGATAGTCGGACGCGGCAAGGTCTGGAGAGTACGGCGGGTGCGATTTATGTCCCATCCAAGTGCTTTCAATGCCGCCTTGACCGGTTTTGCTGTATGAGATGGCGCGTTATCATGTAAAATCACTTTACTGTGTTTTCGGACCCATTCTGGACGTTCTTCTATCAATGCATGGTTAAAATTGGTAATTTGTTGTCGGTAGCGATCAGAATTAACTGTTTCGACAGGCTTCAACAGTTCGCCACCCTAATCCTACCAAATACAGAGTATTTTCTTGTGACCAAAATGATTTGGTTTTGGAGTCGATGGGTCGGCTTCGCCAGGTGATAGCCATGATTTTTTGCGCTTAGGGTTTTCGAAATAAATTCACTTTTCATCACCCGTCACCATTCGATGCAGAAATGACTTCCGATCATACCTTTGAAGTAGCATTTCACAGACGATTTTTCGATTTCCCATTTGCCTGTCATTCAGTTGATGTGGCATCCATTTTCTCCATCTTTTAGATTTTCCCATTGCTCGTAATCGGTCGCCAATCGTTTCTTGGGCCGCATTTAACGCTTCTGTCAACTGTTTTTGAGTTTGGGTTAGGTCTTCATCCAATACTTCCTGCATCTTTAAACTTTTTCGGTCTACCAGAACGTTCTTTGTCTTGCACATCGAAATCATCACTTTTGAATTGCTAAAAGCACACCTCACATGTTTTTATGGTCGGAGCATGCTCACCGTAAGTTTTTACCAGCAAACGATGACTTTCAGCGGCTTTTTTCTTTTGATTAAATAAGAAAAGTAATGCGTGCGTGCCGCAAACGCACTTTTTCAGGCACGAAGTTCGACATTTTCAAAGAGGTATAAATCTATGACGGTGTTACTTTCGCAAAATATAAAATGTATGGCTTTAAAGCTAGATATCAGTAGAATAAAATGATTTACATGTCAAATCATAACATTGCATACCTAAGCCTAGCGACATCTTTTAGAAAACCCGGTAATGACTTTCCGGTACACCTGGTAAACGTAAACGCAACAACACCGGAAGGTTTCAAGATGGAGGGGTCGAACATTTGATGGACAGAGTTATAAATAAAAGTACTAGGAAGAAGTTACATATGTTACAAACAGTAACAACAATACTAAACAAACCATTAGTAAAATATGAATTACAAGGGTCCCAGGACCTATTCTTGAAGTACCCTAGATGTTAATATGTACAATTTTAACTAAAGCCCATTGTAGAATACCTCGTGTCCCCAAAATAACCGAATTTACTTGAAAACAAACAAAAATATTTAAATAATTTCGAAAAATCATTTTTTCCCCTTTATATTCAGAGAATAAATGCGGATTAAAACCCAGACTCCGATGATGATAACAATAACATTCCGACAGAAGAAAAGATGCGAAAAAATACATAAATTAAATTGAAAATAATAATTCAAACCAAATAATTTCTGTTTATGAAGGGGGTGTGAAAAATAATGCGCAGTACATTGATGAATAACTTCTATTTAATGAGTTTGTACCAAATTTAATTTTATTTTAAGAAAATCGTAATTTTTATATTTTAAATTTTATTTTTAAATTCATTAAAAGTAGAACGAGGTAAATTTATTTTACGCGATCGAAAGGAAGCGATTTATACAATTTATCAGTTCGTATATTTACTTTGGCAGATGTAATCTTATCAATACGTGCTTTCTTTAGAAAAAAATAAGATAGCCTAATTTCTGTTAAGTTAATGTCACGCATATGACACATTGCAATTTTGCAATTGCTAAATGAAATAATTTGAGGAAAAATGAATGAAATTACTTACTCGCGAAGAAAACACGTTTTTATTATTTAAAGAATTGAAAATTACGAAAAACGAAACAAAAAAGTATTTTAGTACACCCTGTATACTACTGTGGGCAAAAAATAGTAAGACTTTGTTCATAATTCTTAATTTATTCTTCCAAATCTATTTCGTCCCCCTCAAAGTAATCCCCCCTGGCCCCAATACACTTGTGCCAACGTTTCTTCCAATTCTCGAAGCAGTTGTTAAAGTCAATTTCAGGAATAGCCTTCAATGCGCGTAGCGATTCACGTTTAATGTCTTCAATTGACTCAAAACGGTTTCCCAGGAGCGGTCGTTTGAGTTTGCTGAATAGCCAGAAGTCACGCGGAGCTAAATCAGGCGAATACGGTGGTTGCGGCACGATATTGGTTGAAAATTTGGCGAAAAACTCACGAAGAATTAATGCAGTGTGCGACGGTGCATTATCGTGGTGCAAAAACTAAGAGTTGTCGGCCCATAATTCTGGCCTCTTTTTACGAATAGCATTGCGCAAACGACGCATAACACTCAAATAGCATTTCTTGTTGACAGTTTGGCCGGTCGGAAGGAATTCGGAGTGCACCAAACCTCGATAATCGAAGAAAACTGTCAACATAACCTTGATTTTTCACTTGCTTTGACATGGTTTTTTGAGCTTCGGCTCACCTTTGATACGATATTCGGCCGATTGATCGTCTGTTTCCGGGTCATAAGCGTAGATCCAAGTCTCATCTCCAGTTATGATGCCTTTCATTTTGTCTTGATAGTCGGAAAGCATTGTTTCACAGACGTCAACGTGACGCTGTTTTTCGAAAAAAATGAGTGATTTTGGAACAAATCGTGCTTTAACTTTTCTTAGGCCCAAATGATCTTTCAAAATGGTTTTCACTGATCGTTCCGATATTCCAACGATGCCAGTAAGGTCTGACTGTTAATCGTCTGTTCTCAAGCACCAATTCCATGATTCTATTGACGTGTTGATCATCAGTTGATGTTGATGGCCGTCCTGGACGTGGTTCGTCATCAACGCGTTCTCGACCCTCTTTGAATAATTTGTACCAATGAAAAACACTTGCTCGCGACAAACAATTATCACCGAAGGCCTTTTGCAACATTCTGAACGTTTCGGCACCAGAAATTTGATTCCGTACACAAAATTTAATGGAACTTCTTTGTTGAATAATTTCACTCATTGTAAAAATCGCCGAATGCACTTTTTGTACTTCAGAAAGACAAGCGTATACTAAACACTAATGATTATTTTGATGTGACATTTGTCACAGATGTCACTGACAGTCATACCAACCTAGAAAAAAACTATTTCGACGAATGGGTTTTCGCGCGAAATTTAAATTAAAAAGTCTTACTATTTTTTGCCCACAGTAGTATATTAAAATAATTATACAACGCAGAGTACTTGATCCCATTTTTTACTTGAACATTTTCTAATAGAATGAACAACTAAAGTGTTATTAACAAACCAAATACAAGTAAAAAAAAAGACAGCAAGGAAAGACAACTAGAATTAATATGAAAATTAAAAATCCCTTTTCATTATAAAAATGCCGGACGGGCAAAAGTCTGGGTACTACGTAAAAAGTGTGACGAAATTTTTAGAAAATTCTGCACCTTTTTAATCATCGTAAAAAGAAATTTTTACATTGTTTCAATATTTTAATTTCTTTAAAAAGAATTAAATAAAATCTCATACAGACTAATAGTTATTTATAACTATGAATATGATTTTAGAAAGGACATTTAACATTAAGTATTATTTATGGTAATTTTCAAGTTTGTATATATTTACAAAACCTGAAATATATATAAGAATGATGATATTTGTAAGACCAGAAAATTTAAACACGTTTTTATTACGTTTTTTCGTTGAAGGTGATAGGTGAAATATTGGGTTGGCAACTAAGTACTTTCGGTTTTGTAGTATAAAATAAAAAACTTTTTTTTTCAACAAAGAATAGTTTTTAATCAATTATCTATTTTCCATTTCGCTCGAGGACCTTTTGCTATCTTTCTTTCAGCTGCATGATTCCGCGCTCATAAAATTTCTGGTCCTTATCAGCAAAAAACTGAACCAGGTGCGAGTGAAGGTCATCGTCATTTGTGAAAGTTTTACCATTCAAAGAGTTCTGCCAACTTCGAAATAAATGGTAATCAGATGGTGCTAGATCAGGGCTGTATGAGGGATGTGGCATCACTTCCCAGCCAAGCTCCAATAGTTTCCCACGAATTGCCAAAGATGTGTGAGGCCTTGCATTATTTTGGTGGAAAACTACACCTTTCCGATTAGACAATTCTGGCCGTTTTTCTTTGATTGCTTCATCCAGTTTCATTAATTGTTGACAGTAAACATCAGAATTGATCGTTTGGTTCCTTGGAAGCAGCTCAAAAAACATAACACCTTTGTAATCCCACCAAACTGACAGCATGATCTTTTTTGGATGCAATTCAGCTTTCGATGTGGTTTGAGCTGGTTTATCGAGTTTGCGCCATGATCGTTTTCGAACTATGTTACTGTACAGGACCCATTTTTCATCACCAGTGATGATTCTTTTTAAGAAAGGGTCGGTTTCATTTCGTCTAAGCTGCATATCGCAAAAGTTGATTCTTTGTGTTTAAATGAATTTCTTTCAATTCGTGAGGTACCCAAATATCAAGCTTCTTAACTAGCCCAAGACATTTTAAATGTTTTTCAATTGTTGTGTGCGATACATGTAGCCTCTCCGCAACCTCTCGAACAGTTATATGACGATCCTCTTCAATTATGACTTTGATTTGGTCATCATCAACTTCAGTAGGCCGACCAGAACGTTGCTCATCTTTGAGGGAAAAATCTCCAGAACGGAATTTTTTATACCCATTCTGACACGTGCGCTCTGTTAAGCAATTAGCACCATAAACTTCACATATCTTTTTGTGAGCCGCAGCAGCTTTCTTTCCTTTACGGAAATAAAATAGTAAAATATGTCGAAAATGTTCGTTTCTGCACTCCATTTAAAATTAACCCACAACTAATAGCTTTAATAAAAATCACGCACTACTTGCTTCTGAAGTTACGTCAATGTGACTAGTATCACGCGACAAACGGTAAAGTACAGCACTAACATACGTTATACAAAAAATAAAGCAACGCTCTCTATCAGTAAAAACCGAAAGTACTTAGTTGCCAACCCAATATAAGCAATGTTTGGGTCTTTGATGATGAGGACACACCCGTAGTTGTCAGAAAATCCCGAACTGTAAGGAAGAAAATGATAGCTGTATTTTTCAAATCGAGTGGAATTGTGGACCGCGTCGGTGTTCACATTTGTTGAAAAAGCTTTATCTCGCGGAAAAAATCAGAGACAATATTTTGAACATTTTCAATTCAAAAAAGTATTGTCTGGGGAAGTTAATTCTTTCAAAAATTATAAAGGCGTTTTCTCAAGCGATTATTTAAAAACTCTCATGTTGACCAGTGCTGCTTATACCTTTTACAAATTCAAAAAGGAGCTACAATATGCTTACCAACTCATATCACCGGAACTGGTGACAATTTGGTTATCGTCAAGGAACCTACAGCAGGAAAGGTAGCCCGTATGACCGGGCAGTTCTCTGCTGACTCTGACATTACCCTCTCTAGTCTTCAGACTGTATATGGAACAAATGTTGTCGAGACCTCCGCAGGCTACGTAACTGCCGGAGGGCGCGTAGGCACAGGTCATGACCCATGACGATCGGAGCGGTATCGCGTGCACTTTATTCGTAGTGTGACTGTCCCATACGATGAGTTTACCGTCTTGGGAGGCCGATACTAGATTCCTAGAGTCCGAACCCCAATGCATGGCGTAGATTTTGGCCAGATGACCTCTGAGGGTCCGCCTCGTGCGCATCTGCACCCTGCCGATGGGCTCCAAACTGGCCGTTGCCATGACAAGGGTTGTGTCGCAAGCCGCCTTTCTGGCATCCTGCGAAATTAGGAATAAATTAATTACATAAACAAAACATTAACATAATATGATGCACGTACTTTACTAAGCAAGGCCTACTTTGCATTGAGTTACCGGAAAAATTACGATGTATTTTTTATGTTTTTCGTCGATCATTTATTAGTTTAAAGGGAAAAAAAAACACTAACAATCAACTATACAATCGTTGGTCATTGAATTTCTTAGAATTTTACAATTAATCTGGTAAATACCAACATTACAAACCAGTCAAAATTTCATTATGAATATTAAAAAAATTTAAAAAATATCTTTGAATTGGTCATTTGATGAACGTCCAAGAATAATTCAAATGTGTTTCGAGTACATCAACTATCTTCAGGCAAGCTGTGGTATTGCATTAATGGGACACGCGCTTGCAGAGCAGCCCTTCGCCAGTTTCAAAGAAGTTAGGAAATGGCTCGATGAATGATTTTGCTCAAAGTGCAGACAGTTTTTTTTTGGATGGCATCCATAAACTGCCTGAAAGATGGGAAGATGTGTAGAATCAAATGACCAATACTTGGAATAAATACATTTTCCCATTTTCTTGAAAATTATGTAGTTTTTTTTTTCGAAAAAACCGGTAATGACTTTCCGGTACATCTGGAACATTAGCGGTTTTTCCTCCAATTACTTAGATGAAGATTATGTATTGGGTTGGCAACTAAGTACTTTCGGTTTTTACTGATAGAGAGCGTTGCTTTATTTTTTGTATAACGTATGTTAGTGCTGTACTTTACCGTTTGTCGCGTGATACTAGTCACATTGACGTAACTTCAGAAGCAAGTAGTGCGTGATTTTTATTAAAGCTATTAGTTGTGGGTTAATTTTAAATGGAGTGCAGAAACCAACATTGTCGACATGTTTTACTATTTTATTTCCGTAAAGGAAAGAAAGCTGCTGCGGCTCACAAAAAGATATGTGAGGTTTATGGTGCTAATTGCTTATCGGAGCGCACGTGTCAGAATTGGTATAAAAAATTCCGTTCTGGAGATTTTTCCCTCAAAGATGAGCAACGTTCTGGTCGGCCTACTGAAGTTGATGATGACCAAATCAAAGTCATAATTGAAGAGGATCGTCATATAACTGTTCGAGAGGTTGCGGAGAGGCTACATGTATCGCACACAACAATCGAAAAACATTTAAAATGTCTTGGGCTAGTTAAGAAGCTTGATATTTTGGTACCTCACGAATTGAAAGAAATTCATTTAACACAAAGAATCAACTTTTGCGATATGCACCTTAGACGAAATGAAACCGACCCTTTCTTAAAAAGAATCTGACTGGTGATAAAAAATGGGTCCTGTACAGTAACATAGTTCGAAAACGATCATGGAGCATACACGATAAACCAGCTCAAACCACATCGAAAGCTGAATTGCATCCAAAAAAGATCATGCTGTCAGTTTGGTGGGATTACAAAGGTGTTGTGTTTTTTGAGCTGCTTCCAAGGAACCAAACGATCAATTCTGATGTTTACTGTCAACAATTAATAAAACTAGATGGAGCAATCAAAGAAAAACGGCCAGAATTGTCAAATCGGGAAGGTGTAGTTTTCCACCAAGATAATGCAAGGCCTCACACATCTTTGGCAACTCGTGGGAAACTATTGGAACTTGGCTGGGAAGTGATGCCACATCCCCCATACAGCCCTGATCTAGCACCATCTGATTACCATTTATTTCGAAGTTTGCAGAATTCTTTGAATGGTAAAACTTTCACAAATGACGATGACCTTCACTGGCACCTGGTTCACTTTTTTGTTGATAAGGACCAGAAATTTTATGAGCGCGGAATCATGCAGCTGAAAGAAAGATGGCAAAAGGTCATTGAGCAAAATGGAAAATATATAATTGATTAAAAACTATTCTTTGTTTAAAAAAAAGTGTTTTATTTTATACTACAAAACCGAAAGTACTTAGTTGCCAGCCAACCCAATATATTGATTACTCCTTATCATCGAAAGATACTCTACTTGTTTATAATTATTAAATACCTGCATTACACGCAAATATCTTATTGATTTGTATATTATTTTTTAAATAATCTAGACAGATTAAAATATAAATTTTCAAAAAAACAAACTTCCAATATTTTTCCACGCACATTTTTTTCCAAACATTTAATTTTGCCGGAAAAATTCCACGAACCGCAAGGTCGAAAACAAACAAAATGTAACCTGGAGTTACCAGAAAGCCCCATCACGTTGAATCATACGAATCTTAAACCGCCGATGGAGATTAATTTTTAATGGAAATGTTTGCCCATTTTCAGGCGAAGTTTATAACCGAAAGTTTTAATAATGCAGAAAGGTAATTTCAACTGGACTTCCGGAAAAACAAGGGGGTATTAATATTGAATTTATGGACTGCAAATAGATGGATTCAGGGGCGTATTAAGGGAGAGTTACGAAGAGAATTGTGCAATAATTTCATATTGGTAGTTTAACTAAATAATAACGCGCTAAATCGTTTTCTTTTTTTTCTTTTTATTAAATTACAATGCATTTAATGCAACAACGATTAATAAGCATTTTAAATACAGTTGGATATTCACAATCCAGCCTAGTTTCAAATAAGTCTTGCACAATTTATTGATGTGGCTACGATGCGTAATATTTTGCTTTTCACTGATCACTACATTTTAAGGTTTGATTCCCTTGAGTCGTCATAATTGATGCTACTTGTCTAGTAGTTGAAGTGTCTTCACGTTTGGATGTTTGCGGAGCCTCTTCTCCGCGAAGATTAATGCACTTTTGCATGCGCTCGAACCATCTCTGGAAGCAGTTGTTCCACTCTTTTGTTGGTACAGTCAAAATTGCGTTTTCGAAGGCATTGACTGCTTCTTCTGAGGATTGGAACCTTTGACGCAGTCCGTTCTTGATTTTCAGGAAGGTAAAGAAATCGTTGGGACTTAGGTCCGGATTATGCGGAGGATGATCCAACAATTCCACGTTTTATTGTGTTAAAAATTAAATTGTCTTGGTGAAGGATGATTCGTCGTTCGGGGTTGCTGCTCATAACTCTCAGCAATCTTCACTTCTTCTTCGACTGTCCTCATTTTAAGTTCCCACATTGACAATGTTTCCTGGCACTCGGTTCTGGAACACTTGCTTTCTTTGACACAGTCCCGGAGTTGAAGGCCGATATCAATACTAGATTCAGGGCTTGTTGGTAGACCAGTACTTTGTTTCGCATAGACAACCAGGAGTTTCTGCCCAAGAGCCAATACATGTTTTTGTATTTGAGTTTTAGTTGTCCAGTTTTCATTTTAAAGCGTTAAACCGTGCCCGACATTATGCACTATATTTTCTTACCCTGAAATACACACTTCAATGCGATTTTTTTCCCAGATTAGACAGCTTGTATTCATAAACAAGTTAGTATCAGAACCGTGTAGTTCAGTTTTATGCAGGTGTATTTTGCATTCGGTTTCTCTTGGTATACTTGTAGCTAGACCCCAGTTGTCGACGAAGAAACTGAACGAGAATTTTCAAATTCAAAACCGAATTCGATTTTAAAGAAAGTCTGTAAATATAAAGCATCTAAAGAAGGATATTTGCAGCGGAAATACTCTCACCTATGCGTTATTTAATATAACTTTAAAGAAAGTAATGGTAATATAAATAATGATACGTGTGTCACTTTCCTAGTCGATGGAAGTTAACTTGTATTTTTCCAATCTTCAAGCTAGAGGACAGATTGCTTGTTAATAAATATCGTACGATTTAGTTATCACACATTTCTAAGGTTCTTTTATGGGTTGCTCGAGCGTTTTTCTTCGAAGATCAGCAGGACCAAATTGCTGGATTTTATGGGGGCTCGATCAACTCATTTTCGATGTTTTAAATAAATCTACTTCGACAGCAGCAAAATGTTGAATATTTGTAGGAATTAAGAGTATTTTTCAAATGTAAGATTGTATTTAAAGATTTTTATTAAGGAAACCCTCGATCAACTCAGTTATGATGTTTTAAATGTAACCATGAAGGTCGACAGGACCAAAATGCTGGACTTGTATGGGTGTTAAGAGCATTTTTCAAAGGTAAGATTGTATTTAAAGATTTTTATTACCGAAAAGCTCAATCAACTCATCTTCGATGTATTAAACAAACCAACGAAGGTTCACAGAACCAAAATGCTGGATTTTTATGGGTATTAAGAGCATTTTTCAAAGGTTAGATTGTATTTAAAGGTTTTTATTAAAGAAAACCTCGATCAATTCATCTTCGATGTTTTAAATAAACCAACGAAGGTCAACAGGGCCAAAACGCTGGATTTTTATGGGTACCAGAGCTTTTCTCAAAGATAAGATTGTATTTACAAATTTTGGTTAAGGAAAATCTCGATTACTTCATCTTTGATGTTTTAAATAAACCAACGAAGGTTCACAGAACCGAAATGCTGGATTTTTATGGGAATTAAGAGCATTTTTCAAAGGTAAGATTGTATTTAAAGATTTTTATTACGGAAAAGCTCAATCAACTCATCTTCGATGTTTTAAATAAACGAGCGAAAGTCAACAGGGCCAAAACGCTGGATTTTTATGGGTATTAAAAGCATTTTTCAAAGGTTAGATTGTATTTAAAAGTTTTTATTAATGAAAACCTTGATCAATCCATCTTCGATGTTTTAAATAAAGCTACGAAGATTGACCGCACCAAAATTCTGGATTGTTATGGGTACTAGAGCTTTTCTCAAAGATAAGGTTGTATTTAAAGACTTTGGTTAAGGAAAATCTCGATCACTTCATCCTCGAAGTTTTAAATAAACCAACGGAGGTTCACAGAACCGAAATGCTGGATTTTTATGGGTATTAAGAGCATTTTTCAAATGTAAGATTCTATTTGAAGGTTTTTATTAAGGGAACCCTTGACCAATTCATCTTCGAGGTTTTAAATAAAGCAACGAAAGCCAACAGAACCGAAATGCTGGATTTTTATGGGTATTAAGAGCATTTTTCAAATGTAAGATTGTATGTAAAAGTTTTTATTGAAGAAAATCTCAATCAACTCAGCTATGATGTTTTAAATGTAATTACGAAGGTCGACACTACCGAATTGCTGGATTTTTATGGGAATTAAGAGCATTTTTCAAAGGTAAGATTGTATTTGAAAGTTTTTATTAAGGGAACCCTTGACCAATTCATCTTCGAGGTTTTAAATAAAGCAACGAAAGCCAACAGAACCGAAATGCTGGATTTTTATGGTTACTACAACTTTTTTCAAAAGTTTTTATTAAAGAAAACCTCAATCATCTCATCTTCAGTGTTTTAAAATCTAAACTACTTACTAACAGAATTATATTTATACTCTGTTATCGTTCATTAAAATGATTAAATCGATTTTATTATTTTTAATTGCTTACAATCCCTGAATATAATACGCCAGCCCCACCCTGTCCATTCCCCTCACTCAGTACCTAAATAGGGGTGGTAGGCATTTGCATTTTTTTTTTCCATTGTAATGAACAAAGTCTCCCGTACAATATTAGAATATAAGGGGGACCCGACGACCAAGTCGTCTGCTATGAATATATTGATCCCGATATTCCCCACCAAAAGCTCTACAGCCACCACCACCACCATCGTCAACTACGGCCATTTACCGAAAAGGGAAGCTCCATGCACGTTTTCAACGAACAAACACTATCAGACCGAAATGAACGGATCCCTGATAGGGGTGGGGCGGAAAAGAATAGGAGGGGAGCTAGAAAGGATGGATGAACAATAGGGCAAAACGTACGAGAGAAACAGACTATTTTACGAGGTTGCTTTGCTCCTGGTGAGATATCGCGGGGGGGGGGGGGGGGGGGGGGGTGGAATACAAATGAATTTTGCAAGCGTTTGCTTCAACAAGTTGGTGAAATACTTCTCGTAGAAACGTGGAAAAGTGATGGTTAAAAGTATTTATCTAATTAAAGATGAAAACATTATCTTTTAAAAATAATTTTAAGTATATACACTGTTTTTGTATAGAAAACAAAGGTCGTGTTCGTTCTAAAAGATGAAAAAAATTTTATTTTTTGAACATATGTAACTGACACCATCATTTATTTAGATGTTTTTCTAGTAACATGATACTTTTGTTGAGGTATGTGGGTTGTCGTTAAAGTTTTGCATATAAAACTGGAATTAAAACAGTAGATAGCTTTTAAAGACTTCATTGTTTTCCGAAGTATTCTCCACGAAGATTGATGCACTTTTGCATGCACTCGAACCAATTCTGGAAGCAGTTGTTCCACGTTCGTTTGTTGGTATAGTCAAAATTGCGTTTTTGAAGGCATCGACTGCTCCTTCTGATGACTGGACTCTTTGTCCACGTAGTCCGTCGTTGGGATTTAGGTCCGGACTGTACGAAGGATTGTCTAATTAGACGTTTTGTTGCATTAAGAATTCAATTGTCTTGTGTTCTGTGTGCAAACTTGCATGGTCTTGGTGGAGGATGATTCGTCGTTCAGCTCAGCGATTACTTGCAGCAAACAAATGGTTGTTCTGATCCCACCAAACATAGAGCACTGTCTTGCGATCAAACGATTTGGTTTTGGAGTCGATGGGACGTCTTTGCCAGGTGATAACCAAGATTTTTTTCGCTTAGGGTTTTCGAAATAAATCCATTTTTCATCAGTCGTCACTACTTGATGTAGAAATGACTTCCGATCATACCTTTGAGGCAGCATTTCACAGATAATTTTTCGATTTTCCATTTGCTTGTCATTCAATTGATGTGTCACCCATTTTCCCATGTTTTGGATTTTTCCCATTACTCGTGATCGGTCGCTAATCGTTTCTCGGGCCCGGTCGCTAATCGTTTCTCGGGCCACGTTTAATGCTTCTGTCAATTGTTTTTGAGTTTGGATTGGGTCTTTATCCAATAACTCCTGCAGTTTCGCATCTTCAAACTTTTTCGGTCTACCAAAACGTCTTGCACATCGAAATCACAACTTTTGAATTGTCAAAACCACGGCTCACATGTTTTTATGGCTGGAGCATGCTCACCATAAGTTTCTACTAGCAAACGATGTCCTTCAACGGCTTTTTTTCTTTTGATTAAATAAGAAAAGTAATGCATGCCGCAAACGCACTTTTTCAGGCACGAAACTCGACATTTTCAGACGTATAAATCTACAACAGTGTTACTTTCGCAAAATATAACATGTATGGCTTTGAAGCTTGATGTCAGTAGAATAAAATGACGTATATGTCAAATCGTAACATTACAAACTTAAGCCTAGCGATATCTATTAGAAACACCGGCAATGACTTTCCGGTACACCTGGTATACATTTTATATTTGTTTAATTTATTCCATCACCTTGAATAATACAATTAACAGAATCGGGAAAACCCCGGGTCATTAACGATTCTTCAAACACCACAACAACACAATCAAATAATATTTATGAAAATGAGGAAATCTGCACATCGCCACTCGATTTAGAAAATCCAAGAAAGTGACGCAGATGAAACCACTGACTCGTTATGTAATCTAACGCAATAAGTATTATAATCTTGACCGTGATCTTTTAAAAGAATCTACATACATTAACAATCACCTAATGATTAAATACGTAAACTGTCTTCAGAATAATTTCCAAATTCGTAGTTTAATGAAAACGAGGGACGAATGTAGTATACGATGAACAGTCCAAAAATTATTGAAGATACGGGGAGTTTGCATAAGTAAAAACGTCGATTTATTTAACCTTTATTTCCGGGTTAAAACCGCGTCACCTGATATTTTTGCAGCCGACGTTTCATCTTACATTAGATATCTTCAGGGTTTGACTGCTATTATTGCGGTCGTTGTCACAAAACGACGTATATACAAAAATATAGAGCTAAAAACAGAACTCTGTGGTACTCCAAGGGTGTTATTTAATTATTTAAGTATGTTTAAATCCGTTGTTCACTCCAAAAAACACTTCGTAGTGGCTAACTTTGATTATTAATACTGTCAAACGATATACAAACGGAAAACCAATTATGTTTTAAACATTTTATTTTAATTTTATCTCTACAACATGTATATATGTAAATATACTAACTATTTTGTTAACTAATAAACGATTTTTTTCAAATAAAGAGTATTTCAAATTGCGCGGCTTTTTTTACGAATAAATGAAATATAGATGGCGCACTGAATTTGTCCGGGTATGTGGGCATCTAAAAAGTGTGATGTATGACATTTATAAAAATGGCTTCGTATACGGTACAACAACGCGTTCGAATTGTTGAATTATTTTATGAAAATCAGCGTTCTCTGAAAAGAGTTTTTAGAAAATTACGTGAATTTTTTGGTTCACATAATCGTTCATCTGAAAGCACTATTGGTCGAATTATTAAAAAATTTCAAGAGACCGGTTCCAGGGAAGATCAAAAAAGTGAAGAATACAGTCGTAGTGGTCGTTCACAAGAAAATATTGGTTTGGTTTGCGAAAGTGTTGCTGAAGATCCTGAAATGTCCATTAGACGACGTTCACAACAACTTGGACTTAGTGGATCGACAACATGGCGTATTTTACACAAGGATTTAGCTCTGAAGGCATATAAGGTTCAAATAACACAGGAACTGAAGCCGTTAGATCATTTAAAACGTCGTTCATTTGTCAATTTCATCAATGACAACCAGCTGAGTTTGCTCAAAAAATAATGTTTTCCTATGAGGCACATTTTGAACTTGGTAGCTATGTTAATAAACAAAATTGCCGTATCTGGGGTGAGGAAAATCCATGAATTATTCATGAGAAACCTATGCATCCTAAACGAGTTATTGTTTGGTGTGCATTAAAGTCAGGTGGTGTAATTGGACCTTACTTCTTTGAAAATGCTGCTGGTGAAGCTGTAACTGTCAATGGTGATCGATATCGTCGGATGATAACCGAATTTTTGCGGCCTGAATTAATGAATATTGATCTAGACGATATGTGGTTTCGACAGTAGTGCTTCACCTCACTTTGCACAAGAATTAATTGATTTATTGAGAAAAACTTCCTGGACGTGTATCTCAAGAAACGGTGATGTTAATTGGCCACCAAGATCATGTGATTCGACACCCTTAGACAATTTTCTTTGGGGTTATGTGAAAAGTCAGGTTTATAAAAACAATCCACAATCAATTCCTGCTTTGAAAGATGAAATTATTCGTGTCATTGGCGAGGTAGAGCCTCAATTATGTCAAAATGTCATTGAAAATTTTAACAAAAGAGTGGACGTCTGTGCAGCTGCAAGAGGAGGCCATTTGGCAGATATTATTTTTCGCATATAAATATCACAACTGATACTTCAATTACCAATAAAAAGTTTTTGAAAGTGCATGCAAATTATGTTTCATTTATTCTTTAAAAAAACCGCGAAATTTGAAACACCCTTTACAATATCAAATCTTATCACTGTAATGGTATCGTCTGCACTAAAAACCGTAAATATATAGGGCGTCTCATTCTCAAAAGCACATTGCAAACGATCATAGCGTTCATTTTTGTTTTTTTGGAACGTGATAGTGTCTCTGTGGTAGATTGGAACCACGTCTTCGATAATTCTACTAGCGACGTTTCGTCATCATTTGTATGGAACATCTTCAGGGTTTAACTGTTGCTACTTCAATAGAATCCCGTATCTCCTAAGTCTCATACAAGTGGTAACGAAACATAGAGGAAACGCTACATACTAGTGCGTCAAGCGATATTAATTTTTCTACTGATAATGACAACTTAATTGTCGAAATACGTATCCAAAATTAAAAATTACATTGTTTTAAAGGTGTTACTTTTAATTAACTTTTACACTGGTTATTTTCGATTAAAATTTAACGACATTTTATAAATAAGATCTGTGCTAATTCAAAATGCAGACTCTAAAAACACTAAATAATTGAAATAACTTACTCGAATGGCATTTTTTAAAGTTTCTGCTTCCTGTCTTAGAGAATCAAGTTCGTTCATACTGTAACACACCACTCGCTATGAAGCAACAACACCTGAAATGAAGATACAACGTTTAGGCATCAAATATATACAGGCTGTTTCTAAATAAGTGCGAGAATTTTCAAAGGACGGATACTTTGAGTGATCTTGAGTACAAATGCCTCTATACACACATGTCATACCTTGTAAATAGATTTTAAGTTACAAGAGATTATTGTTTTTAAAAATTAAATAATAGATTCTGATTTTATTAGATTATATGACCTGGTACGTAGGCGGTTATACCAGTGACGCGATTTCAGTCCGAAAGTCCAGAAACAGATTGATTACATGACCTTCGTTTTTGTAAAAATTTACTAATACAATAAATATTACTATTATCATTTAACATTTCTAATATTCATGAATCCATATGGCAGAGAGGGACACTTTTAATGCCCACCCTATAATTAAGAACGTGACTTTTTATTTTTGTGTTTCTTTCGTAATTTTACGTCCTCATCAGTTAAAATAAACAAGCGGTTAATTTACGTAAAAATAAAATTTCTATGCAACGTAATTTTTTTTATTTTTTAAAAATTCCGCGCCTCAAAAAGTTAAAAGAATTAAAATCGTTCCATTAGTGTTGGAATTGGCTTTCCTCTGCTAGAATGTAAAAACCCAATTCCTTATTAAATGTCGAACGCTTTAAAAAGAATTTGACATATTTTCAATCGTTTTACATTATGGCACCTATTCAATAGTAACTACATGTAATAAAAGGTTAGATGTATTAACATATTGCAATTGTAGAAAAGTCTTTAGTAATGAAAAAATATTACATACAAACCATTCTTTTAAAAAGGCAATGTATACATTTATTTGATTATCAAAAGGACTACTTATTGAGACAATATTGTAAATCGAAAAGAATATTTATAAACATATATTAAATATGGAATCCAAAAATATTAACAAGAATTCAAACTAAAAAAATTACGTATTCCCAACATACTATCGAATTTAGAAGGCATCTTCTGAAGTACGAGGTCTGATCAAAAAATAACCGTTATTTTCAAATTTCGTGAGTTACGTATGTTCGATTTTCGCATCTTTTTTTCTGTTATGTTGGTACACATGTCTGTTATATATGTTGGCAATATCAGCCATTTTGGATTGTCAGTTTGTTTTTGACAGATAAAAGGTTAGTCGTGTTTTGGTGTGCTCGATTTTTTACTATTCGAAAAAAGAGATCAAAGAATATGTATTAAATTTTGCGTTAAAAACGGAATAAAGTGCTCCAAGGCACTTGAAATGATGACTGTGGCATTCGGCGAATCCACTTTGTCTCAAAAAAGTGTTTATAAGTGGTACAAGCGCTTTACAGAAGGCCAAGAATATGCACGCCAAGTTCGATCAAATGTGAAGGTTTTACTCACTATTTTCTTCGATTATAATGGCGTGGTGTATCATGAGTTCTTGCCAACAGGTCGTACGCTTAATAAGGAATACTACAAGGAAGTTTTGCAACGTTTGCCTGAAGCAATACGGCTCAAACGATCGGAATTGTGGAAAAAACAATCACCATGATAACGCACCAGCTCACACATCGATGGTTGTGCGTGAGTTTTTGGCCAAAAACAAACCGGACTTGGCCCCCGCTGACTTTTTCCTCTTCCCAAAACTGAAGACACCGATGAAAGGAAAGCGTTTTGCTACGATTGAGGAGATAAAAGAAAAATCGAAACAGGAGCTGTTGGCGATACCAAAAAGCGCGTTTCAGAAGTGTTTCGAGGATTAAAAAAAACGCTGGCATAAGTGTATTATATCTGAGGGGGATTACTTTGAAGGGGACAAGATAGTTATTGATGAATAAATAAATACTTTTTGAAAAAATTGAAAATAATAGTATATTCGAAAGAAACGATGCTAACGACCAAAAAAGACAAGCAAAAGGGATTATTAAAACAGAAAATATTGAGAACAGATCTAATAAAAATAGCAGAAAATTTAAAGCCAGAACTAATATTACATCATGAAATGGAGCGGCAGAGAATAGCTGCTATTAAACTGGAAATCTGGTGGAAGGAAGTGCAGAGGTAGCTTTGGTTCAACTGATTAGAAGGTGGTAAAAGAGTAGGCCCCTTTGGATAACACATTTAGACTTTTGAAGATTCGTGTATTTGCTTGGCTTTTGGAGTTTCTCCTTTTCTCAGGGTTAAACCGAAAGAGTTGGATAACTTTTGATTTAAGAATCGTTTTCAGGACCCTCGAAAATGCAGTACGCGTGCATTCTTTAATATACGACAACTTCTGAAAAATTCCAATTTTTGCGAGTATACCCCTTTGGACAAATTGCGATTTTCATCAAAATAAAAATTTCCGAATTTCGCCTTCGTATTAGGTAAAACGGTACTTCTAAACAAGCAGAACACGGATTTTCTATTGGACATAGCATAATCATTCAAACTTTAGAGATAACGCATTTAGACCTTTGAGCAATCATGTTTTGGCTTGGCATTTCGAGTTTCTCCTTCTGTCAGAGTTAAGCCGAAAGAGTTAGATAACTTTTGATTTCAGAATCGTTTTTAGGAGCCTGGAAAATGTCAGTACGCGTGCATTCTTTAATATACGACAACTTCTGAAAAATACCAATTTTTGCGTGTATACCCCTTTGGAAAAATTGCGATTTTCATCAAAATAAAAATTTCCGAATTTCGCCTTCGTATTAGGTAAAACGGTACTTCTAAACAAGCAGAACACGGATTTTCTATTGGACATAGCATAATCATTCAAACTTTAGAGATAACGCATTTGGACCTTTGAGCAATCATGTTTTGGCTTGGCATTTCGAGTTTCTCCTTCTGTCAGAGTTAAGCCGAAAGAGTTAGATAACTTTTGATTTCAGAATCGTTTTTAGGAGCCTCGAAAATGTCAGTACGCGTGCATTCTTTAATATACGACAACTTCTGAAAAATTCCAATTTTTGCGTGTATACCCCTTTGGAAAAATTGCGATTTTCATCAAAATAAAAATTTCCGAATTTCGCCTTCGTATTAGGTAAAACGGTACTTCTAAACAAGCAGAACACGGATTTTCTATTGGACATAGCATAATCATTCAAACTTTGGAGATAACACATTTAGACCTTTGAGGAATCATGTTTTGGCTTGGCATTTCGAGTTTCTCCTTCTGTCAGAGTTAAGCCGAAAGAGTTAGATAACTTTTGATTTCAGAATCGTTATTAGGAGCCTGGAAAATGTCAGTACGCGTGCATTCTTTAATATACGACAACTGAAAAATGGCAATTTTTGCGAAATTTGAAAAAATTGCGATTTTCGTCAAAATTAAAAGGTCTGAATTTCGCTTTCGTAGTAGGCAATGATTGGTATCAATACCTGACAAAAGACAACAAAAAATATAAAAGAAAGTAAATAAACTAGAGAATATGGGAAGATCTAAGAATTCATTTTTAAAAAGTGGCGCAATCCTGCTACAGGGTGTTTAAAAATATATAAGTAAACACTCTGGTACTTAAAAATTATTTTATCGTGAATTATTGTATATCACATTGTTACATATGAAATGTCCGATTTTGTAAGGAATAAAAAAAAGTCTAAATTTAAAAAAATATAAATATTTATTCTGCAAAATAGTCTCCATTTACATCAATAGTTTGTTGCCAACGGCCTGGAAGCTGAAAAATTCCCTTTGAAAAGAAATCTAGGTTTTGACGGCTCACATATTGCTCAAGCACTGCTATTACAGACTCCCGGTCAGGGAAGTTCCTATTTTTTAAGTGATTGTCTAAACTTCGGAAAAAATGAAAATCAGTTGGCGAAAGGTGAATAAGGTGGGTGAGGGAGAATTTCGTAACCAAATTCCGAAAGTTTTTGGATTGTCTGTCGTGCAACATGAGGTCTTGCATTATCATGAAGAAGTATGAGTCCATGTCTATTGACTAGTGAGGGCTGCAAGCGGCTCAATTTTCCATGCATAGTTTCCAGTTCAGCACAATAGGACGCTGCCGTGATGGTTTCACCAGGTTGCAAAAATGAATAGTGAATAATACCCTTACTGGTCCACCATACAGTCACCATAATCTTTCGCGGGTGAAGTGATGCTCGTGCATGCTGTCTTGGTGCTTCACCTCGATCTAACCATTGTCCTGAGCGTCTCCGATTATCATAAAGTATCCACTTTTCGTCACACGTTACCACACGATGAAGAAACGGTTCAACTTTCTGTCGATTAGCCAAAGAGGTAGCCACCTCTAATCGACGGAGCTTATTGGCTTCCGTTAATTGGTGCGGCACCCATCGATCGAGTTTCTTCACTTTGCCAATCGAAGAAAGGTGACGATTAATGGTGGCAATGAACACTTGAAATGTTTCTGCAAGGCTACGCACTGTTGTGACGGATTACTTTCAACTTCTACACGCAGCTCGTCGTCATTAACGGTGCTACGCGCATATCCGCGAGGCTCATTTTCCAAATCAAAATTTCCCTCGCTGAATTTTTTAAACCATCGCCGTAATGTGCGTTCATTACACGTGGTTTCACCGAACGTCTGATTAATTTCTCGCGTTGCTGCAGCTGCATTTAATCCCTTTTTAAATTGAAAGTGGTAAATTGCCCGAATATCTCTTGCCGACAGCATTTCCATAGGCGAGACAAGGACAGTTGTATTAATCTTTCCAAGAAATGGAACAGGTACACACTTTAAAATAAATACCCTTTTCTACAAATACAGTAATAATTTTCACCAAAAACATACACGTCTTCACACAGGTGCGATTCAGTTCAGACTGAAGGAAAAAACGGACATTACATTTGTAACAACCTGATAGCTACATTAATATATATATATTCATATATATTATTGTTTTTTTAACATTAACAAGGCATACTATACGAAGAATTAATTAGATGACAAGCATTTAAAGAATACAAAATTTTAATCACTGAATCTATGAGCATGCTGCTTCTAGATTGAATTTTAAGCATAAAGATTTTAAAATTGTTATTTAATAAACGATATATTATAAGTTTGATAAATTAAAACCTTATTTACCTCTTACGAGGGTGGTCCCATAACTACCCGGACTGACTTAGAGATGGCGATAGTTGTTTGAAAAATATCACTGCGGCGTTTGCTCGTACTCGACCAAAAACAGTGTCTTGAAGATGTTTTAATTGAATGTCTAGCGAAGTTTCACAGCAACAAAGCAGAATTTTTGCGCCGTTTCATAACTATGGATGAAACATGGGTTCATCACATCACACCCGAGACAATAGAACAATCAAAATAATGGATGCAAAAAGGAGAATCGGCTCAAAAGAAGGCGAAAACCGTTTCATCTGCAGGCAAGGTCATGGCATCGGTTGTTTGGGATGCGCGTGGAATAATTTTCATTGACTATCTTGAAAAAGGAAAAACTATCAACGGCGAGTATTATGCGAACTTATTGCAACGTTTGAGCGAAGAAATCAAGCAAAAACGGCCCCAATTAACTAAGATGAAAGTGTTGTTTCGTCAGGACAATGCACCAGCTCACAAATCCGTTATTGCAATGGCCAAAGTTAATGAATTATAGTTTGAATTACTACCTCATACGCCCCATTCGCCAAATTTAGCCCCCTCGGATTATTTTCTGTTCCCAAACTTGAAAAAATAGGTCAGCGATCAAAGATTTTCAGTTTTTATTATAAAAAGGGTATCGAACTTATTGAACATCGCTGGAAAAAGGTATAGAGCTGAAAGGAGATTATGTTGAAAAATAAAAATATTTCTTTCCAAAATTTTTTGGTTTTCTCTGTTGGTCGGGTACTTCGGGGACCACCTCTGTGCCATGCAATACAACACTTATTTTTAAACATAAATTTAAGTAAATATATATATATATATATATATATATATATATATATATATATATAGCCATGATAATAAGTATTGGACACCCTTGTAGAAATGCAATATTTACATTACTAATGTGTTTTCAAGAAAGTCAATACATGTAACTTTCGACTCATTAAAGAGATTTGTAGGCATATCACTCGGACTGTATTGCACCTGTTGTAAAACACGGTGGAGACAACATCATGGTGTGGGGTTGTATGTCAGCGTCAGGCGTCGAAGAATTCTTTTTATGCGAGGGTCGTCGAACGATCAACGTTATCTTGACATGCTAGAAGAAGTATTGAAGCCATCGAATTTAAAATTATTTAACACTGATGTGCCAGATTACTACTTTCAGCAAGACAATTCCCCCTGTCACAAAGCTCAAGCACTAACTCGGTGACAACCAAATGGGGGTGTTCAAATGTATCTCCAACGAAGTGATTAAAACATAAAATTTTTGAATATTGGAACGCTATGACTGATGAAAAATGTTTTAATCTTGAGGCCAGTGTGCCACGTTCATTAATGACTTGATTATATACTTTCTTCTTTTTATAAATTGAAACTATAAATATACATTTCAAAACACTTCTACAGAGAAAGAAACAAATGATAGTAGAATATATCAATAAGGCTATATAATCCAGAATTATTGTAAGTAATCTGAGAGAAATTATAACTATTTTACGTGTTTAATGACGAAATAACGGAAGAAAGTAAACTACAAAGGCTAGAACCGGAAGACTTGTCTACAATTGACAACATTAAACAACCGTAAAAGCCTACACTTAATTAAAAAAAATTGTATTATCCAAATATGAAACTGTCGCAAATGAACTTATTTTAGATTACGTTTTATAAAGAATCAATTATTTATACGTATACCAATTCGAAAACTTTATATTACGAACCTTAAACCGTCAAAACAGGGCAAATAGACGGCCGTCCTAAAACGGCATAAAAATGATTCATTTTGGGAATCGTAGTCACGAGTTTCTGGAAGCTGTCCAAATGGCACACTGTTCGCAAAAAAATTTGTTTGTAAACAATAGATCTTTTCCTTGAAGCGTTCCACATCTAAGAATTAAAGTTTTTTTTTTTTAGATTGGTCATCGCTTAATTGATTTCATATGTATCAATGAACAATCTAAAAATATACACATCCTTTCATCGAAATGTCAACACGCGTATATACGAAAAAAAAGGAGAAAAAAAACAGAGTAGTCTATGGAAACAAAAAGTCCAACTGTCAAAACGGCAATTGGAAAGGACGACTATCTATGCGGAAATGTGAAACCGCCGTAATTTTTTTTTGGGGGAAAAAAAGCTGTCGCAATAAACAATTCCATCCATTCAACGTATCGCGTTCGCGTGACGTTGTCACCTTTTTTTTTTTAAGCACAACACACATAAGCTCTTGATAAGAAAATACCAACAAACGCGATGACAGATAAAACACAGGAAATGGACGTGTGTTTGGTGATTCAATATCCATCAATTTTTGATGGAATAAAAAGAAGAAATATTAATAAAAAGATCTATTACATTTCCCAATACAAAAAAACGCCGTTATTAAAGCGTAATCTACAACCAGTAAAGCCGCTCTTAATCCGTAGATTTACTAGTATGTATTTTTAGACACGGCGGAGCAATTTTAGAATTTCGACATATTATATACTTGTATATATACATACACACACATACACACGAATTCACTATAATTACATTTACAAAAACTTGTAACAATACGTATTATAATCTTTTAAAACGTGTAAAGTATGATAAATAATTGCTTTATGCATTTATGGTACTACCCTTGTACGTACACAAATATTTAAACATTTACATCCTTTTATGCATTGCAATAATGACTAATTGAACGTCATGTCAATACCAAATTAAAAAATTAAAAAGAAATCATTCTTATTTATATGCACGCTCATTAACTTTGTAATACAATACGTCCAAAAAATTAATATAAAAAACAATTGAAAAAAAAGGTAATCTAAACTAATTAAATATTTTCGTATATTCGCGCAAGATGCATTTATTTCCCATATTTTGTGTATAAATTCTGCGAAAATTTGGGTGGAAATTATTCTAACCTAAAATTGCAAAAAAAAATCAATTTTACCTTTAACTAGAACGGAATCGATTTGATTTAAGGTAACGGATGCAAGTACTGTTGCAGATCGTAAATGCGGAAAATGCTAATTGGAATCCTGAGAATTTCTGCTTGCTCAAATTAAATTTATTTAAGTTACTACTGAATCCAATGAAGCTACGCCCATACCCTTTTAATTGTAGAATTTAAGCGAGTTTAAACGATACCGGTACTCGAAAGCACGTATTATAGAAGTGTGCACGTTTAAACTGATTGAAAAATACTTTAAAAAATTCAAATTCGTTTCTTATCAGCGTACCATACATTTAAAACTAAATAAAAATAAATTCACAGCCGCCATGACACTATCTAATACACCTGCTTCGTACAGTCAGGATTGTTTGTCGTTAAAACGTAAAATTTGAACTAATTAATAGGCAAAAGAATGCTCCAGATGAACGTGCATGGTACAGGGATATCTCTCCTATGCATATTTACCTTTTCTAATACGAATACTAGCCTCACCACACAGAGCCAGTCTATGGCTATCCACTGATTCCTTTAAAATCACAACTTAAACTTGATACACCCATACAAATTGAACAGTACTTTGTCTAAGAACATGTAAAATCACGGCACTGGTGTTTCATTGACGTTTCCACACCTACAGACGCACTCTCAAACACCTGGAAATTGTTTTTTCCCAACACCAATCCGTCCAGACTACAGTTTTTGGGTGCGGTAGTACAACCGGCAGCGTCCTTGTAATAGGGATTGTAGACCCCGAATTAGTGACGTCAGAGGGGATGGACATATTTGAACGAGGCGACACCTAACGACCGTAAACAGTAACGGAGAATCGATTTGGACGAACTTTTGTTGCAAATTGAAACTATGAATGTTAATAATAAATAATAATAACGATAACAATGGTACGATTTCTCTTTCCTTTAAAAAGGAGTCGGATGTACGTTATTTTGTATCGAAAATAAATTTCATATTAATCTTGGAGAGTCATTTTATAACCTTCAATACTCCAGGGACTTGTAAGAATTAAAAACGAAGTTAGATTAATTAACTATTGATATTCATTTAATAATAATTAATTTCGAATTAAATTTATCTAATTTCGAATCGGAAATTTAGCCGAATAATGTTGGTACATGTGATAAATGGTGCTTGTAACATATATAGAGTGGTTCATAAAATAATATATTTGGCGCAGAAGTTTGTAATTTTTCAAACGACATTTTTTAAATAGCATTTTTTAATATTTTAGTAAAGAGTTTTAAGTAAGATACAGTCCTAATAATAATTTATTAAGAAATTATGTTCTAAATCTTATTTTAAATTTAAAAAATACTTAATCACTTATTATTGATATAAAGGGTTTTCCAATAGGGACTTGACAAATTTTAATTCAATTTGTGAACGCACCCTTTCACTAATCATCGAACTGTCACTGTCAATTTATTCAGTAAACTTAACATTTTCATCATGGTAAAGTACACGAACGAACAACGTCTGCAAATTATAAAAATTTACTACAGAAATTCGGAGTCGGTGACCGCTACTTTAAGAGCGTTAACTCCGATTTTCGGTCGTAATTCTCGCCCTAGTAGACAGGCAGTAACAAGTTTAGTGCAAAAATTTGAGTCTACATATTCGTTGTGTGATGTTGCCGTGCCAGTGAGACAACGGGTTGGTCGAAGTGTCGAAAATATCGCTGCCGTTGAGACGTCCGTAGCAAATGATCCAAATCAGTGAATTCCACGGCGTTCTCAAGAGTTGGGCATCGCCCAGACCACTTTATGGCGAATTTTGCGCAAGGATCTTGGTTTACACCCATACAAGATCAAGCTCACTCAAGAATTGAAGCCGATGGACCATTTGAAGCGACGTACGTTCTCCGATTGGGCTCTGAAAACGATGCGCCAAGATGATCAATTTCATCGCAAAATCATTTTCAGTGACGAAGCTCATTTTTGGCTCAATGGGTTCGTCAATAAGCAAAATATGCGTTATTGGTCGGGTGAAAATTCACATGTGCTTCATGAAACACCACCTCATCCACAAAAAATAACTGGTGCGGTTTGCATGCCGGCGGCGTCATAGGGCCATATTTTTTCGTCGACGATAATGATCGTCACGTTACTGTGAATGGTAATCGTTATCGCGCCATGATTACCGATTATTTTTGACCCGAATTGGAAGATATGGACTTGGACATGTGGTTTCAGCAGGACGGTGCCACCAGCCACACAGCACACGTTACAATCGATTTATTGAAGAATAAGTTTGATGAGCGTGTTATCTCAAGAAATGGACCAGTCAATTGGCCGCCTCGTTCGACTTTTTTTCTTTGGTGCTACGTCAAGTCATTGGTCAATGCCAACAAGCCGACAACGTTGGAAGAGCTCAGAGCCAACATTGAACGCGAAATAGCAGCCGTTTCGGCCGAATTGTGTGTCCGAGTCATCGAAAATTGGGTCCAACGAATCGACCGCTGCAAACGTGCCCGCGGTGGCCATATGAACAAACTCGAGTTCCATTCATAAATGTTTTGATTGTACTTCAACTCGATAATAAAGTTTTTGAAATATCTCAAATGGTCTGCATTTTATTTTGAAAAAAAGTTGTCAAGTCCTTATTGGAAAACCCTTTATAACCCCCTTCCACATTAATTTTCGTATTCTGTATATGTATTTCGACAAATAAATTGTCATCATCAGTAGATAATTAAACAGTGTTGCACCTGAAAAACTACGGCAAAAACCCGCACGAAACAAATTCGGTACACGATTTGTACCATCGAAAGCACAAAATTTAAAAAAAAAATTTTTAAAAATACTGATTGAATTGATGTCCTAGGTTTTGCTCAAATTCGTGAACAAAATAATAAATATTGCAAATTATGTGTTACGTTATGTTTCCAATTTGAAAAAATATCTAAAAAAAGGGAAAGGAATTTTTAAAAAATACATAAGTTGCATATACACAATATTTTATTTCATTTTTCCATATTTAATTACAATATAGTACCCCGAAATTATCATATTAAGCGCCATCCCTTTCGAAAGCATCGCTTAACGCCTTACTAATGCATTGAGCGAAAAGATAACCCACTTCACACTTGTCGACGCTCCTTGAAACACTACATCTGCGTAAATTTACGTTAATCCCATCTGGGAACAGAGCTTTAATAGATTCAACAATTGGTTCGCCTTGTGGGGTAATGTAGTTGTTTCTTTGGAGAACGCACGTTAATAAACATTTTTCATCGTAACTGTAGGTTTTGTTGCTAATTTCGTCCAAACTAATGATGCCGCTGATATTCTTCGATTCCAAATGTAATTCTCTGATACATTGTTGGCTAATTTCATCTGGTGGTAAACTGGTAGCTTGAGTAGTATTCGCCGTCTGAATGCAAATTATTATTCGTTTAATAAAATTTAAAAAACATATACAGAGAGAACAAAATCATTTCGCAAGATCATTAGATAAAAGAAATTACATTTTTATTATATTCTCAAAATGTTATAAACCAAAAACGTAGCAAAATAGCTTCATAGACAAATTAAATTAACAAGTACATACCAACGCAAAACTTGGTGCGATTCCTAGCAGTAAAACTAAATATTTCACCTCCATTACTACAACTGTAATTCTAAAAATCTATTAAATAAATTCGTTTTATATACTGTAACGATATACCATTTCAGCTTTTGTAAATAATAGAATAATTTTATTTATAATTACTGTAGTATATTTGTGTAATTGTGTGTAAAATGAAATAAATCCAGGATGTCGCAAATTTGAAATTTAAACAAATGGATAACTGAAGAATTCAGAGAAATATAACAAAAATGATTTACGTAATCCTAGAATTAAATATAATTAGTACTGAGCCGAAAAAAAAATTGAATTCGATGCTTTTTGTGGAAAAAATGTATTTATTTTATCATGAATACCCAAAAAAACATTTTGTTTACATTTTTTTTAACGTTTCCCATATTAGGAGAAATACTTTAATAATAATATATCTAAATTGGATAACGAAACTTTAGTACATAAAAATAATCCAAACTAATTGAAAAAATATCCTTTTTTAATACAACACTAAAACTCTAAACGCATATTTGTAAATAAAAAGCATCATAAAGTTCAAAAATTCTACTAATTCCGCAAAAATACAAAAGACGAAGTTATTGATTTGGTCCATATGATTTTTGGGCGTTTCACAGCAACGTACCTACAAAAATATTTTCGTCTTTGTTGTGTTTATTGATTTGGGATGTGTTGAGGTCAGAAAATCTCAAAATTTAATTGTAAATTCCTCGAAAACGCCCCTGACACCGAAAAAATTACGAGGGGCATTAAAGAATTTACCAAAATTCTCTACGTACATGTGAGTGTTATGTTAGTAATTTAGTTCATTAAATGAAAAAAACGTAATTTTTATAGATCGTATCCCCCTTTAAAAAAGAAAGAAAAAGCGGTGGAAAAATCCTGAAATAAAGATGATGTCGACCCATAAAATAGCCGAACAGGAGTCTACGATTAAAGATTCCCTATTTGAATTTGTTAGGAAGCACATCCCTGATGCTGACCTAACTTTAATTGATGAAATTGTTCTTTCTTATGTGGTCGCGATCTTAGAAGATGTCAGCTCGGATCCTGTATTTGATGTTGAAGGTCTGTCCATGTATATTTAAGTACATATATTTTCACATTTAATTTCTTTCTTGGACCATACAGGATTTTGTGAAATGATGAGTGCGTACTTTCCTGAATTTGAATCGATTAATCATGCAACAGTATGCCAGTGGATGTTCGAATTGGAAGCCAAATTGAGAACTGTGGAAGATGAGGAACCTTTGGAAAAGAGCATATCTTTGTTGGATCTATCATTACCTGAAATATTGCCAAAAGCCAAGCCAAGGTATACTGTTTTTTTTTTTTGGTTCAAAATTAATTTCAGGATAATGATATTACTGTTTTAGATCTGATAGCAATTCAGAGTCTGCTGATCCTCCAAAAAGAATACATAAAATATCGGAGATGAGTGATGGAGGCTCGACCGATAGCTCTTGTGGTGACTATTTGGAAGAGATTGACACGTTGCAAGAAATGTTCCCTCATGTTTGTACATACGAGGTATGTACTTCAAAATGTATATTACTACTGACGTGAAGTTATAAATTTTAATTTTTATGTTTTATTTTAATACTTTTTTCATTAAATATATAATAGAATTTGAGTGTTTTTTAAATATGCCCTCTGACGAAAGTGAATAGTTTCTTATTGATGTACTTCCCCGGACTTATACAATTTCTAATTTCAATTTTGATTAATGTTATATAATTCCTACCACAGTTAAATATCATAGTTTTTTTTGATAATTTTTTGTTTGAAATTAGACAATAACTCTGTAATATTTAACCAACGACTTTTAAAATATCTATGGTATAGTTTTTATATGAATGTTATCAGTTAGGCTTTAGAAAATTTTATTTTCTCTTTATTTTTGCTTTCTACACTTAAAAATCGTAATTTTTTTACATTTTTTTTGTTCAAAATTCGAAAAAAATTTTCACAATAACTTGTCAATGACTTTTTAAGTATTTTGGTCCAGTTTTTGTATAAATACCACAGTTTAGACTGGAAAAATTAATTTTATTATTTCTAATCCATGCCACAGTTTTAAAATCATAGTTTTTTTGAAGATTTTTTGCCAAAACTTCGTCATAAAGTTCCGGAATAATTATTTAATGTTTTTAAAATATTTTGGTGCAGTTTTTGTATAAATGCTTCCAGTTTAGAAATTTAAAAAATTACGTTTTCTTATTTTTAATCATGACTACAATTAAAAATCATAGTTTTTTCAAAGTTTTTTAGTCAAAATTTGAGATGAATTCCGTAATACTTAACCAACGACTTCTAAAGTATTTTGGTGCAGTTTAGGCTCTCAAAAATTTAATTTTTTCATTTTTAGTGCCTATTACAATTAAAAATCAGTTTTTATTTAGATTTTTTTGTTCAAAATTGACAAAAAAAAATCCACATCATTAGTCAATGGTTTTTTAAGTATTTAGATGTAGCTTTTGTGTAAATGGAAACTGTGGTTGATTTGCAACTAAGTTATCAAAAAAAAAAAATCAGTTTTTTTTTTTTAAAAATTTGTTCAAAATGCGTCAAAAATTCCTTTGTTAAGTTTCTTCTTGTGTTGCACATATATCGTCAGGGTGTTGCCTTAGTTTTCGACAACAGAATTGTAAAATAGAAGACAACGACAGCACTCTGAAGACTTATCCACGATGAATAACAGTTACGCAATCCTACACTATATTATCTTGTGTCTTTGCCCAAAATCATTTCGATTTTTCCAGATACGATATTGCCTGGCAATAGCGAGCGGCGACGTGGAAAGGGCCACTCAAATCCTCCTCCACCGCCAGGAGAACGGCCAGTCCCTGAATCCCAACAGTTCCCTCACCTTCCACCTTCAAAATCAAAACAAAATGATCGACGACAATGAGCTGAAGAACAGGATTATCGAGCGGTATTCATACGTTGACAAGGACACCTTCCTGAAGGAACACAGGCCGGTGGCGCCGAAGGTCGAGCCGAAGAAATTGGTCCGCTATCGCGACAACAAAATCGTAAGTTTAAAGGGCGAGAGGTACACGGAAGTGAAGAAAGGCGAGGACGTAGACGACGTGTCCCTGAAGAAAACTAAAAAAGGGCACAGTCCGTAACGCAGGAAGACATTCTCAAATGAAGAAGAGTTTACATTACGTGTAGTCTATATACTGTCGGTGTCAGTGTCTTCTATTTCCCATTTGCCGGTCATTAAGAGGAAACGGAAGCATTTCTATAGTAGCAAACGAGACTATTGTAATTTATTATCTCTAACCTTATTATTATTATTGTTAGGTGTAGTCCTGTTTCGGTTTAAAAACGTTTCGGATCGTCTAGATTTAAGTCAAACAATAAAGATAGGAGTGGAGGCGGAATCGTCGTCCGCCTCGTTGTCATTGATCGCAGTCGGTCGTAGTTTCGATTCATCCCGTTCCCGCAAGGTTCTGTGTCGTATTCGTTGTTGTTGTTGTTTGGGTAATCCCAGTAGTAATGATAAGAATTATTGTTACGGAAGCATTAGAATTGACGTATATAAAAGCAAATTAGGTCATTGTAGAGTAATCATAAACTACGTATTACTATTGTATTATTATTTCTATTATTGTCCTTATTATTATTGTAATAGGTGTTTAAAGTGTTTTCTGCTGAAACTAATGATCTACAATATAGAATTTTACGTGATCTTCATCAACTAGCTATAAGGAGCAAGCGTTAAATTCCAAAAATCTTCATCGCCGATCTCCGTGGGCCGAAGCGTTCATTTGTTTCTTTTTGTCGTGTGTAATAGACATTTGTTTCTGTTTAAATATATTTTTTTAACGAAAAGACTGAAAAGATAATCAAATATTTGTGATTCCGACTGCATTGTTTTATTGTAAGGATAGGTTAACGTGTATTTTATGATTTTACAGATTCGTTTGACGCGCGAACCCAGCTGATACGTTATTTTATCTCTTCGACTCGAAAATATTAACCTAAAACATTGTTACTTAATCGAAGAAAGAATCGGATGTCGATGTTAGGACAGAGTAAGTAAAAAAAGTATTTTAAATTACGTATTTTTTTCTGAAATGTAATTCGTGCTTTCAATCCCCGCCCCGAGTTACAGGAAGGCTTTGACAAACCGTGAGTTATCACTCTGTGCGCTGAATGACTTAAAGATCTTTGTTGGTTTTCGCTTAAACGGGAAAGGGTTTTTTTTTGGATCAAAATTGGACAAGAAAATTCTCGAATAATTAACCAATGACCCTATAAATGTTTTGGTGTAGTTTTTGGATAAATACTTTCGGAAAATTTAATTTTTTTATTTTTAATCCACGCTATACTTAAAAATGAGTTTTTTAAGGTTTTTTTTTTGGTTCAAAATTGGACAAAGAAATTCCCGAATAATTAATCAAAGACCCTATAAATATTTTGGTGTAGTTTTTGGATAAATACTTTTGAAAAATTTAATTTTTTTATTTTTAATCCACGCTATAGTAAAAAATGAGTTTTTTAAGGTTTTTTTTTTGGTTCAAAATTGGACAAAAAAATTCCCGAATAATTAACCAATGACCCTATAAATATTTTGGTGTAGTTTTTGGATAAATACTTTTGGAAAATTTAATTTTCCTATTGTTAATCCATGCTATACTTAAAAATGAGTTTTTTAAGGTTTTTTTGGTTCAAAATTGGACAAAAAAATTCCCGAATAATTAAGCAACGGCAATTTAAATATTTTGGTGTAGTTTTTGGATAAATACTTTTGGAAAATTTAAGTTTCTTATTGTTAATCCATGCTATACTTAAAAATGAGTTTTTTAAAGTTTTCTTTTGTTCAGAATTCGAAAAAAAATTCCGAAATAATTAACCAAATGATTTTTTGGTATTTTTACTGCAGCTTTCGTATCAGCATTTCCACTTTAGGCTTTATAACAATTTATTTTATCGTTAGTCCAATGCTGCGCTTAAAAACCACAGTTTTTTCGACATTTTTTTGATCAAAATTTGACGAAAAATTTCAGAATAATTTCCCAGTGACCTTTTCAGTGTTTTGGCGCAGTTTTTGGATAGATATTTTTGGAAAATTTAATTTTCCTATTTTTAATCCATGCTATACTTAAAAATGAGTTTTTTAAGGTTTTTTTTTGTTCAGAATTCGAAAAAAAATTCCGAAATAATTAACCAAATGATTTTTTGGTATTTTTACTGCAGCTTTCGTATCAGCATTTCCACTTTAGGCTTTATAACAATTTATTTTATCGTTAGTCCAATGCTGCGCTTAAAAACCACAGTTTTTTCGACATTTTTTTGATCAAAATTTGACGAAAAATTTCAGAATAATTTCCCAGTGACCTTTTCAGTGTTTTGGCGCAGTTTTTGGATAGATATTTTTGGAAAATTTAATTTTCCTATTTTTAATCCATGCTATACTTAAAAATGAGTTTTTTAAGGTTTTTTTTTGGTTCAGAATTCGAAAAAAAATTCGGATGTCGATGTTAGGACACAATAAGTAAAAAATTACGCATTTTTTGGTGAAATATAATTCGTGCTTTGAACATCCCCGCCCCAAATTACAGGAAGGCTTTGATAATCAATGAGTTGCCACTCTGCGCGCTGAACGACTTAAGATTTTTGTCGGTTTTCGGTTAAACAGGAAAGGGAAACCACGAAAAACATCCCGGACAGCAGGCCATCAGGATCCTCGGCGTAATTAGCCAGTGACTTACCACTGAGTTAAAACGTTCATATAGGAATCCACTTTTAAACTCAAACGTTTCATTTACTTTCTTCTACGCAGTATCAACTGCATCTTTAATCTACTTTGATTGAATATTATTCTATTGTTCAACCAATATAAGCTTCCAAATAATTTTTATTTGATTTGAAGGCTATTTTAATCGACCTTTTTTTAAATCAGATATAAACTCGGGAATTCCCCCGGTTATTCTAACATTTTTGTCGCTTGTGAAATGTTATTTTCTTCGATTAATATAATTTGTATTGTCTGTTCGATAGTTTGGAGGAACTTTTAATAGATTTTAATAGATGTTTTGTACGTGGTTTAATTTCGGGGATTTCCCCGGCTTCTGTGACATTTTTATTGCTTCTAGTACACTATTATTTACTTCGATTAATATCATTTACGAATTTTGTCCCTTTTGATAGTTTGGAGGAACTTTTAATCAGTTTTTTTTTCTAAAATGCACCAGATGTTTTTCTATTTGGCTTAACTCCGGGGACTTCCCCGAGTATTCTTATCATTTTTATCTAACTTGTGGATTAGTATTTCGATTAATATATATCTCGTCTATTTGATAGTTTAAATGATTCCCTAAACGATTTTGTTTGTAAAATGAATCACACGTTTTCTATCGGCTTTAAATCCGGGGACTTCCCGGAGTATTTTAACTTTTTTTTTTATTGCTAGTAAACTACTATTACGTTCTTCGATTAGTATAGCTTCTAAATCTTGTCTATTTGATAGTTTTAATGATATTCTAAAGGATTTCGTTTGTAAAATGAACTATACGTTTTAATCGATTCTAAATCCAGGGATTCCCCAAAGTATTCTGACATTTTATCTAGTTTGTGAATTACTATTACGTTCTGCGATTAGTATAGCTTATAAATCTTGTCTGTTTGATAGTTTTAATGATCTTCTACACGATTTTGTTTGCAAAATGAGCCACACGCTTTCTTTCGGTTATTATTCGGGGATTTCCCCATTGATTCATATATTTTTATTTCTTGTGGACTATTATTACATTTATAGGTTAATATAACTTCCAAATTATCTTTCTTTGTTACCTTAGAGAATCTTTTAATCGACTTCCTTGTTGCAAAATGTTTCATATGTTTGCTTTAATATGTGCTAGTTCGGCAATGTGAGTTAGTGAGTGAAAACTGGACATAAGTTTTATGATTTTGTAAAATGGAGGGAATCGCTATTTTTACTTCCACATTTCTTGGTAATTGTCAAATGTATGGGCTATAAATTAGAATGCGGTTTAAGTGATTTCTCGCTCATTTTTCTCAAAAGTTTTACACTTGCTTTGATCAAATTTATATCAAATTCTTCCTAAAATTATTGCTGACGTGGGGAAGTACGATGCGCACACACACACACTACACATACATGACACGCAACACACACGCACACTACACATATGTGACAGGCAACACACACACACACGCTACACATATGTGACACGCAACATACACACACACATACATATGACACACACAAATACCCAAAAACACACATGTGTGACACACAGATACATAAAAACACACCCCACATTCGTTCGTAGTGTGTGACCACGTGTGTTGTGCAGCCAATCGATATCCCATACCCAGAGGATATAACGGGAAATGAAGAAGTGAAAAGAGTTACTCCCTTATACTATACCAGTTGTTTAATGTAAATTCGATCGTATGTTCCTTAACTTGTTCAGGATGAACAACATACATAACCTATAAGTAATTTGCATCAATTTACTTTAATTAAATTATCTGTTCTTTTTCATTTGCGATTATGTGAAATGAACTAAATAATATTTATTGTACTAGGTTCTTCTTACTGTATAAATATAATCGTGCAAAAGTTCGAGATAAAAAAGATCTGGATGTCGATGAAAATATGAATTTAACGTCTTGCTCCACAATATTGCACCACTACTAGTATTATTAATGTTTAAGATTTTAAAAAAAACTAGTCAAAAAAGCAAAATAATGGGAAAAAAAACGTAAAAAAACAGTAACAGACAGAGTAAAAAGAAAAAAATTACTATTATTGTGTATAATAGAACTTATATTTATCTCCAGATTCCCCCCCTTTCGATCCTTCCTTCTTATGAATCGTTTTCGTATATATATACATATATATAATCTGTGATTTGTTAAATTTTAAACTATATGTGTAAAACGTACGATATATGTTCAGTGAATGTTGTAATTGTTTCCTTTTCCCTGTGTATTTAATACATTTAAGTTTAATGTACAGGATGTACGAAAAATGTTTTTTTTCTTCCGTAAATAGCATGTATCGAGATGTACGCAGCTTGATAATTCTTTTATCGCTTCTTTGTATGAATACTATGTATTGAAACAATTAGACCAGGGATTATACGAGTCTTTTCTTATAACAATCGAACTGAAAAGTCCCCGGTCTACCATAGTAAAACACAGTTTTTTGGCAAAATTCGATTTTATTATTCAACATAGTTGGCTTCGAGGGCGATACACCGATTATAGCGTTCTTCCAACTTTTCGATACCATTTTTGTAGTACGAATTGTCTTTAGCCTCGAAATAGGCCTCAGTTTCGGCGATCACCTCCTCATCCCTGCTAAATTTCTTCCCGGCGAGCATTCTCTTGAGGTCTGCAAACAGGAAATAGTCGCTGGGGGCCACATCTGGAGAGTACGATGGATGGGGAAGTAATTCGAAACCCAATTCACTTAATTTGGCCATTGTTTTCATTGATTTGTGACACGGTGCATTGTCTTGGTGAAACAGCACTTTCTTCTTCTTCATATGGGGTCGTTTTTTTGCGATTTCGTTCTTCAAACGGTCCAATAACGCTGTATAATAGTCGCTGTTGATGGACTGGCCCTTTTTAAGATAATCTATGAAAATTATTCCATGCGCATCCCAAAAAACTGACGCTATAACTTTTCCAGCTGACTGTTGCGTCTTTCCACGCTTTGGAGCCGGTTCATCGCGTGCAGTCCACTCGGCTGACTATCGATTGGACTCTGGAGTGTAGTGATGAATCCATGTTTCATCCATTGTCACATATCGACGCAAAAACTCGGTTTTATTACGATTTAACAGCTTCAAACACAGCTCAGAATCATCAACTCGTTGTTGTTTTTGGTCGAATGTGAGCTCGCGCGGCACCCATTTTGCACAGAGCTTCCGCATGCCCAAATATTCATGCACGATGTGTCCAACACGTTCCTTTGATATTTTTAGGATGTCAGCTATCTCGATCAACTTTACTTTACGGTCATTTAAAATGATTTTGCGAACTTTTTTGATCCTTTTTGTCGGTGACAGCACTGTTCGCTTTCGGTGCTCATTTCACCACGTTTTTAGCATACCAATCAATTATGGTTGATTTTCCTGGCGCAGCTCCTCATCAAGCCATGCTTTTGCTTCAACGGTATTTTTCCCTTCAAATAGCAGTACTTTATCAGCACACGAAATTCTTTTTTTTCCATTTTTTTAAATAGCAAAAGTAGTTTCACTCTTAACGCAAAATGATTGCTTGGCGTTTCGTTTGAAGGTTAGTACTTTTGGATTTAATAACAGTAACGCCGTCTATGTGTCAGACCGGGGACTTTTCTGCCGACCTGGTAGAAAATAAACTATAATGGCGATCAAACGATGAATTGCTTGGGGTAGTCGTAGATATTTCACTGCAATCTATACAGGTTTATTACGGAGTGGAAAATAAGTGATTTTGATTACTAGAGCGGTCAGTTTTTGTCAGCACAACAGGATACGTTGTATTAAGTACAAACAAACAACTTATAGTCGACTGATTAAAGCGACACCTTGATTGAGTCAACGTAATTATTGCGTACGTTCCGTTACAAACCTGGTGTGCTGATTCGTGTGACCTCTTTATTAATTGCATTTTTAATATGTTGTTACGGAATGTCATGTTTTGCACTTGCTAGTGCAACTACCCATCTTTCTTTTCAAGCAATTGTACTTGTGTATTGCACACCTGTAGTAACTAGGTGAGAGACAGCATAAATATTTTGGTATCTGTTTGAACTAGATGCATATAAAAGCTAATTATCATCGTGGTTGTCTTAAGATTTGAGCTAACTTTGTCAAGGTTGAATCCTAAGCTAAGCAATTCTATTTACTACGATGTTAATTCCAGCTGTTCATCCTTAATATTTTCCTCTTTAAGGCAGCTAATAAAACCTATTTGGTTATGTGATTTATAAATATCAGGCACCAATGTACAAACCTTAAAAATATTCTAATGTTGTTTGCATCCGTTTCTTATTTGATCGTGTAGAGTATCTTCCATCGCATATAATTTTGACTATTATAAGAAGTAGGTAAAATACGAATTACATTCTACCATCACCTTTTCCTTGGAACTAGGTCAAGTGGTGACGAGAACGAGAAACTTCTTATTTGTTTAAATTCCTTCGACAAAGTAAGGAGTATGTTTAAATACATTTGCATCAAAGTGCTTGTCTTCTAGGATTCTATTCCATTTATCGATTAATTCAGGTTCGGCACTTGTTTGATTGTTTTGAGCCCCGGGGATTTCCCCGACCATTCTAACATTTTTATATCTCATCGAATACCATTTAACTTTCGATTAATACGAGTTTGTAACTGTGTTTGATAGTTTTGAGACTTCTCAATTTTGTTTTCTATCTGATGTAAATCCGGGGATTTCCCTAGCAATTATAACATTTTAAAGTTTTTTCGGATACTGTCCAATTTTTCGATTAATAAGATCTTGCAATTTTTGTTTATACGTTGTCATTTTTGTATTCTATCTGCTATAAATCCGGGGATTTCCTAACATTGTCTTTTCGAATTTTATTCTATTTTTCGAATAATACGAACTTGTAACTCTTGTGTATTTAATAGTTTTTTTATCGAATGTAAATCCGGGGATTCCCTGAGTAATTCTAACATTTTCGTATCTTCTCGCACACTATTCGATTTTTCGATAAATAGAAACTTGTAACATGCTTATTTGACAGTTTCGTTTATACGATAGTATTGAGGTTCTTGTCGTCAATTTTGTTTTCTATGTGATATAAATCCGAGTAATTTCTTGGCAATTCTAACATTTGTCTTTTCGAATGCTATTCGATTTTTCGATTAATAAGAGCATCTTGTTTATATGATAGTTCTGAGGTTCTTATCGTCAATTTCGTTTTCTTTCTAATATAAATCGGGGATATGTTAGAATTATCAGGGATTTCCCCCGGTAATTCTAACATTTTCATATCTTCTCGAATATCACTCGATTTTTCGATTAATAAAAACTTGTAACTCTTATTTATTTGATAATTTGGAGCATCTTTTAATCAATTTTCTTCGTTAACTTTGTCTGTTTATTACTTTTCGAATATTGCTAGAATGATATTGACGCCTTACTTTCGCATTAGAATATTTTATATGCACGTAATTATCAAACATCCTGTATATGCTATTTATGAATTAAAATACTGCGTCCTGTCTAAATACTTTTTTCCAGTTTAAAAACTTGCTTTTAAAGAATCCACTCATAGTTTTAAATGTAGTGTTACTACCGTGAAAGAAAGATTTTTGTATTTTCTTTTTACCATATTTTTACTTTTACTTTTGGCTCTGTGAGCTTAATGCAGAATCTCGTTTTTTTCTCTTTTGTTTTAACTATTGTTTATTTTTATATGTATTTTAAATAAATTATTTATCCATTGATTTGTATTTGTTTTTCTCTTTTTTACAGGGCGTTATTAAAATAGAATTGAACTGAAAAGAAAAGTTCCTGTTGTATTTTTAGATTGTACACATTCTAAAACGTTATTTGTCAAATAAACTACACTACAGGCCATAAGTGAGGGCTCACTTATCATAAATAACAAAACACTTGTATTTTAGACACTTCCCTTAGACTTTTACCTGTTTTGGTGAGAATAATTGAAATAACAGTTGCAAATGTAATTCTGAGAAGGATTATTCGGATTGTTATTATAAATTAGATAAATATATTTGTTTCTGAAAAATATTGTAAATCCTTTTAATAGTTTTATGGCGTCTATTTAATAGAAATATTTTATATACCCAATAAATTTAATAGGGTTTACAACGCAATATTATTATAATGGTATTAGGAATTCATAGTAAACTATTTAGCAATTTAAAAATTAGTTTTCGTGCAGCATTTGTCCGAGTAAGTTGCGATACGAGTATTTGAGAACAGACGTAAAAGTAACTTATTAAAGTGCCGAAAAGAAAGGAACTTAGCGCAGAAACTCGTGGTTCTATAATAACGCTACATGGTGAAAAATTTTCACTGCGGCAAATAGCCCAAAAGTTAAATTTATCTTATCACGCGGTGCAAGGAACAGTGAAACGATATTCACAAAGTGGATCATTACAACCAATAAAACGTTGCGGAAGGCCAAGGGTAACTACCAGATAAGAGGATTTGCGCCTAAAAATACTATCAAAACGAAATAGGCGCCTCACAGCTCCTCAGCTTCGAGTAGAGCTGAATGAAGGCCGTCGAAAGCCGGTGTCACTGACTACTGTAAAACGACGTTTGACAAAGGCGGGACTACATGGGCGTATTGCAGCTCGAAAACCATTATTGAATCCACGAAATCGTAAAAAACGGTTACAATGGGCCCAGGACCATCAACACTGGGACATGGAAATGTGGAAGCAGGTGTTATGGACAGATGAGTCAAAGTGTTTGGTAGTAATCGACGAGTTTTCGTTCGAAGACAAGTGGGTGAAAGGATGTTACCCAAATGTGTAGTGCCAACTGTTAAACACGGGGGAGGTTCTGTGCTTGTTTGAAAATCCTTTTCCTTTGATGGTGTCGGAGATTTGTACCGCATCGAAGGCATTTTAAAAAAAGAGGTGTACCTGAAGATTTTGTAGGAACATGCAATTCCGTCTGGATTAAGGTTAATTGGTGAAGGTTTTCACCTACAACAAGATAATGATCCCAAACACACTTCCCAACTTTGTAAAAACTATGTGAATCAAAAAGAGGAGGAAGGGGTGCTGATAAATATGATTTGGCCACCACAATCACCCGATCTCAACCCTATCGAATTACTGTGGGATGAATTAGATAGAAACGTGAGAGAAAGCTGTCCACAATCGCAGAAACAGCTTTGGAAGCAACTTACAAGGGTGTGGAATAATTTACCAATGGATACGCTCCAGAAACTTGTATCGCGGTTGCCTAATATTTGTAAAGAAATCATTAAGCGCAGAGGTGGATACTTCGACGAAAGTCGAATATGATAAGAAATTCTACAGAATATGTTGAAATTATTTTATTTTATAAGGAAAACTGTTCATTTGTCTCGTAGATATAGTTTTGTAGAAATATACGTTTTGTTTCGCTAAGCGTGCATGTTTTTTTTTAAATTTCATCTACTGATCCCTCACTTATTGCCTGTAGTGTATGTGAAATACCGAATGAAACATAACCTTTACACCATAAAAACGTTTACCACAAGTTCACATATTTGTACTTATTATACAGTATCGTACAACCGAATTAGAACCATTATATAAATTTAACCTTTTATAATAAATTAAACTAAATAGTTTCTCAGGTTGGCAATATTTATTTACTCTACATATAGGGTAATTTTGATGGAGCCTCTGGTTGTTTAACTTAACTAGTAAAGGTTGATATATAACCCCTTTCCACATTAATTTTCGTATACTGTATACGATTTCGACAACTAATTGTTTAATCATCTGCTGATGATGACAACTAAGTTGTCGAAATACGTATACAGGATACGAAAATTAATGTGGAAAGGGGTTATACATTACAATTAATTTTCGTGTTATGTATACGTCCTTCAGTTGTCATCATCAACAGATAATTAAACAGCGTCGCACCGGGAAAACTACGGCAAAAACACGCACGAAACAAATTCCGTACACAATCTGTTTCGTGCGAGTTTTTGCCGTAGTTTTCCAGATGCGACACTGTCTAATTGTCTGCTGATGATGACAACTTTGTTGTTTATTTCTTAGTTTAATGGAATTTCAAAAAATAACGACCACAACAGTCAAGTAATTTGATATTTTCTTTATTTAACATACAATTTTTACAAGAATTATTAAAAACTACAGGTGCCTTTACAGTACTGTTTCGCGACAAATATTCGTTTCAGAAACTATTTTAGAAATTTGGAAGGTTCGTTTGTTTTTTTTCTGCACTAAATTTAATGTCGATTCTTTATTTGCTTTTCGGCCGAAATATACAGGCTAAATTCATTTAAATACGCAATGGCTTATAGTAAACGAAATTTACTATTAATCGGGGTACGTAGACTTCCGCGGTCGTGGTCTATACTATCTTCTTCTGGGCTGGAACCGCGTCACTGGTATAACTGCCTCAGTTTCAGTGCAAAAACAGTAGCAGTAGTTGAGCCCTGAAGATGTCCCATACGAGTGGGTACGAAACGTCGGCAGATATACCAGGAACGCGGTTCCAGCCCAGAAGAAGTTAGAAATTTACTATTTTTTTATTTGCTTTTCGACCGAAATATACAAGCTAGATTCATTTAAATGCACGACTTGAAGTGAACAAAAGAAATTTACAATTTTTTATTAGGAGTTTCGACCATTATCTTAATGAACTTAATTCATATTACCGACGTTCCAGGGGGGAGGGGTTTTGTCAAAGTTATTTATTTTCTTCAACATTTAAAAATACATTTTTTGTTTAATATTGTAAAATTTAAAAAACACAAGCATTTAAAAAAAATTAAAATTTTTTTCGTTATTATAAAAAAAGAGTAAAGATTATAACTAGAACAACACGTCAACATATTAAAAAAGAATATTTAATCTTCAAATATTTTAAAAATAATTATTAGATAGACCTCGTTGCGCCATCTAGTATGCAATATACGCTCTTCTAAATGATAACATCTAGTTCAAAATCCAGTAGCGACTTCCTACTTAAAAAAAAATCATTTATGAAACTTTGGTCATTCCACACAAGATGGAGCAATTAATATTTTCTTTTTTAACCACAAAAATTAATATGTTCAACTATTTATAATAATAATATTTATTAAGTTACCCAACAGAGATTATTACTCCAAAACGGGTAACAAACAAAGAAATACAAAAAAAAATTAAACAATAGCTACATTGTGAAAGTGAAAAATGTATCTTAAAACAAAATATATTCATACAAATAGTGGTCATAGCAAATCGTACTGCAGATTGTTGAAATTCACCGCCGAATGAACCAAAGGGGCCTTCAGCAAAATATTGGTCCTTGCCGTAGGGACATAAATTAGTTGATTCGTCCTAGATCCCAAGCGTGGAACAATGAAATGAACACGCGATAGTAAATCCGGCGTATCAACCCTCTCAGTAACGACACTCTGCATAAATAAAGCGCTAAGAGTTTTTCTCCTATCAGACAGCGATACGATATCATGTCGCTCCAACAACTCGTTGTAATTCACTCCACGGGCAGGATATCGACCATCACATTTAAATGAGAGGTATTTCAAAAATTTGCGTTGTATCTGTTCCAGGAGGCTAATTTGAGATTTGTTGATGGGACTATAGATGCATATTCCAGTTTGGAAACGACATGAGCAAAGAAAAGGGTCTTCAAAGTGTCCATATTATGAAAGTATCGGCATGTGCGAATTATAAAATCGAGAGATCTGGAAGCCGCAGCCGTCACACTAAGAACATGATCGGAGAAAGTAAATTTCTCGTCAAATATTACCCCAAGATCTCTGATCGAGGACTTACGAGAAATCGTAACGCCGCCAATTGAGTAACAGGATTCTATTCTAGAAATTCTTCTAGAGTAAGACACTAGGAAACACTTCTCAATGTTTAAACTTAAGCGGTTACACAAGGACCAGTTATAGATTTTGCTGACAGTGGCCTGCAACAAATCAACGTCGGACAGCGAGTCAATTCGATGAAAGATTTTAATATCATCGGCGTAAGCCAAGACCGGGCAGTCGATAGACCTAATCAAGTCATCCACAAAAATATTAAACAAAAGTGATCCGAGGTTAGACCCCTGTGGAACACCGGAGGAAGAATGAAAGAACCGAGACTTAAACCCATTGTAATAAACATAATTCATTCTGTTGCTCAAATACGATTGGAACAGCTTCAACAGCGATCCACCGATACCAAAGGAACTCAGTCTACACAGCAGAAGTCGATGATCAATTAAGTCAAACGCACGGGAAAAGTCCGTATAAATGACGTCCAATTGACTTACCAGCATCGAGAGATTGAGCGATCTCCTGGGATATAATGGCCAAGTTAGTTGTAGTAACTATTAGAAATACTTACAAAATATAAATAATTTTACTGTGTATTAATTAATTGATTTATTCTTTTAATAAAGGAATAAATCCTATTTCATATACATTTAAACTGTTCACTATACCTGTGGCGCCATCTACAAACCACTGTAGAAACTTTATTTGACAAGATACAAGACAAAACATTCATTTTTTGTAGTATAAACATTTAATGTGAATAAGTATATTTTATTAATGCAACACATCTTTTATCTTAAAACAAAATATTGCTTAATAAATAACAAATAATGAGCTTTTCGTTTACGTATTATTTCTGGCCCTTAACTGATACGTCTACACTTTCAAGCTTCCAAATTGTTTTCATTAAAAAAATACTGCATCTTTCGTCGGATTTCCTATATTATTTATACAAAATTGTACCTATAACCCAGATAGATAAACGAGGGAGTTATTCCCTTCTTATTTGTCGGCGGTGTTTCCAATGGTTTATCTCCTGTTTGACGAGACGACACAGTAAGATTAAAGCCAGGGCATCGGAAATCATGAGCATTTGAAACACGGAGTGCCAACCGTATTGTTTTAAGTAACCTGCTAGTAGTGGTCCCACGGCGGCACCTGGAAATATACGACGATTAAAGGCATTCCCACCACTAAATCTAATTTGAACAGGCACATGCAGAAAAAAGGCGAGAAATTCTAGAGAAAGACGATGATAACAGATATGTAAAAGGTCTCAGTGGGACAGATTTTATGGTCTCTTCAAGTAGTACGTTAAATCATATGGAGAAACAAGAATTTTAATGCGTAAATTATGCAACAATACTACTGATTTATATACTTTTCTATTCTATTTTACTTTCACACTACTATAGGCAAAGAATAGTAAGACTTTGTTCATAATTTTTAAATTTTTAATTTATTCTTCCAAATCTATTTCGTCCCCCTCAAAGTAATCCCCCCTGGCCCCAATACACTTGTGCCAACGTTTCTTCCAATTCTCGAAACAGTTGTTAAAGTCAATTTTAGGAAGAGCCTTCAATGCGCGTAGCGATTCATGTTTAACGTCTTCAATTGACTCAAAACGGTTTCCCCGGAGGGGTCGTTTGAGTTTGCTGAATAGCCAGAAGACACACGGAGCTAAATCAGGCGAATACGGTGGTTGCGGCACGATATTGGTTGAAAATTTGGCGAAAAACTCACGAAGAATTAATGCAGCATGCGACGGTGCATTATCGTGGTGCAAAAACCAAGAGTTGTCGGCCCATAATTCTTGCCTCTTTTTACGAATAGCATTGCGCAAACGACGCATAACACTCAAATAGTATTCTTTGTTGTCAGTTTGGCCGGTCGGAAGGAATTCGGAGTGCATCACACCTCGATAATCGAAGAAAACTGTCAACATAACCTTGATTTTTGACTTGCTTTGACGTGGTTTTTTGGGCTTCGGCTCACCTTTGATGCGATATTCGGCCGATTGATCGTCTGTTTCCGGGTCATAAGCGTAGATCCAAGTCTCGTCTCCAGTTATGATGCCTTTCATTTTGTCTTGATAGTCGGAAAGCATTGTTTCACAGACGTCAACGCGACGCTGTTTTTCGAAAAAATTGAGTGATTTTGGAACAAATCGTGCTTTCGCTTTTCTTAGGCCCAAATGATCTTTCGAAATGGTTTTCACTGATCCTTCCGATATTCCAACGATGCCAGTAAGGTCTCTGACTGTTAATCGTCGATTCTCAAGCACCGATTCCTTGATTCTATTGACGTGTTGATCACGAGTTGATGTTGATGGCCGTCCTGGACGTGGTTCGTCATCAACGCGTTCTCGACCCTCTTTGAATAATTTGTACCAATCAAAAACACTTGCACGCGACAAACAATTATCACCGAAGGCCTTTTGCAACATTCTGAACGTTTCGGCACCAGAAATTTGATTCCGAACACAAAATTTAATGGAACTTCTTTGTCGAATAATTTCACTCATTGTAAAAATCGCCGAATGCACTTTTTGTACTTCAGAAAGACAAGCGTATACTAAACACTAATGATTATTTTTATGTGACATTTGGCACAGATGTCACTGACAGTCATACCAACATAGAAAAAAAATATTTCGACGAATGGGTTTTCGCGCGAAATTTAAATTAAAAAGTCTTACTATTTTTTGCCCACAGTAGTATATATATTTAACAAGCACTTTCTTCCACGTATACGACAGCACTACTAAGTATTTAAACTCACCTATAGACCCCGTTCCATCTATGATCGCTGTAACCGTAGCTAGTGCCTTAGAATTTCCTTCCAAGCTGGAGTGTGTGCCCAATTCGGCAGATACCGCGGTCGTTATTAAGGCATAAGGACCATTTACAAGTACTCCCACACCGATTAACATCATCATATTGACCGTAATACTGATGTAACCGAAAGTCTGATACACGAACATCTATTTGGGCGTTTAAGAAGTGCATATAAAACTTACGTGTTTAAAATTGAACGTAACTTACCATGGGTGCCGCTAGAGCTAACATAACTACACAAGTCGAGGCCGACATACCACTATAATCGCTAATGGCGCCGGCCAAAATGGCCCCCACTATACCCCCGACGTCGAATAATGTGGAAAAGTCGGCACTTAAGGTGGCGCCCATTGTTGCTAAAATAAAATTTCTCTTAACCCTACAATAAAAACTCAGAGTTTCATAAACGGCACTATTTAAAAGTAATTAAAATGTATTTCAATAGCATCTGCGTTTGAATCTATTTCGTAGTTTGCATACTAATTAAGAGAGGGCGACTCGGAGGTAATAAAAGTTCGGTGGTCAGAGGAGATATAACAGGTATGACATTATAGAAATAACACGCAATGGACGGCATTACTGGGCTTATAACTCACTGATTAGTTTTCGTAGTTTTCTTCTTCAATTAAGATTAATACCGACAGCCACAAATCTTAAATCACACCGAGAGAGAGAGCGTGATACTAACTTAAAGCCTGCCAATATCTCCTATAACTGGAATCGAATTGTTGGATGGCTACGATGGAGTGATTAATGTTATTGTAAATGGAACTGCCCAATGTCTACATCCAAGAATTTGCACAAACCTTGATAGAATATTATAAATCAACAAAGGTGTAGACGATGTCCCAGATCTTTGGAATTTGCACAAACCTAGATAGAATATTATAAATCGATAAAGCTATAGACGATGTCCCAGATCGAATAATATTAGTTCAAACTGCATCTTTGGAATTTGCACAAACCTAGATAGATTATTATAAATCGGCAAAGCTATAGACGATGTCCCAAATCGAAAAATATTATCCAAACTGCATCTTTGGAATTTGCACAAACCTAGATAGAATATTATAAATCGACAAAGCTGTAGACGATGTCCCAGATCGAAAAAAATTAGTTCAAACTGCATCTTTGGAATTTACACAAACCAAGATAGAACATTATAACTCGAAAAAGCTGCAAGTCCCAAGTCGAGAAAGACGCATTACAAGTACTCAAATTCTCTCAAGAAGGTCTGCTTCTTTCAACTCAGTGTTCAATTCAATTGGATTCAATCAAAAGCCTTAGTACTACTTACTAGTAGTACTAGTAGGCTACTGCCTACATACAGTACAAACATGATTAAAGAATAACGATTTCCATCTACCGGGCCGAAAATAAATCTGTTCAATAATTCATTGAAGGGTGATGGAACATCAATTACTATGCGAACAGTGCCAGTGCATGAATATGGTCCTTGTCAACTACATAGCAATTAATGAAAAATTACAGTCAGCAAAGTAGTGACTACTTCTCGTTTCGTTCACTGAGAACTCGTCAGATAGTCAATAACGATATACGAAGAAATGAAAAAACTATACTTCTATCTCTTGGACGGAAGAAGAAGAAGGAAACTACGAAGAAAACCCACGAACATACTCTAAAAGATGGCGAGAGGAATTTCATCGAAACGAAGAATAAATCGACAGAGTGAATCCCTTTCTTTAAGAAAGGGGGCAACCCAAATATTTAGCTTCGATATGAAACATATCCTTCAACATACTCATGAATGGTTGATGTAGACAAATTTATTTTTGTAGTAACTTCTGGTTTCAGTATATGTGTACAATTGGATAATGCAGTACAGCCAAAGCACTGTAGTCCATTTTGTGTTACGCTGAAAAATTTTCCGCATCGTACAAGACTTGATCCTGTATCTACCGTTCCCCGGGCGTTGAGTTCTGTCAATTAAGCTACCGACACAGTGTAACGAGTTTTTTAATACCTAACCACGGGTTAAAGGCAGTGAGATTGGTTGGGGGGGGGGACAAGGTGAATGCCAGAATTCTGTAAATGTATAATTAAAATTCCCCTTCGATATCTAACTTGACGTATTTTTGTCAATTCTAATCTTTGTCAAAATCGAAATGTAAAGTGATTCGTTTCGAAATGAAACTGTGTAGGTATTTGAATGGACATTTTGACAATAACAAGCTTTTTTATTCTTTAACACCGCCCTCTGTTAACAAATATACAAAGTATCAATTTAAATTCTATTGATTACTCTTTTCTGGTCTGTAATTTCGGTGAAACAACAGACACGCAAACAATTGTAAGTCCTTAGATTGGCCAAATTAAATAACACAACTTACTCGAAGCCTTCACATACAGGGGTAACCAAAAAAGGAATGTATAGCTGACTAGTTTTGAGAAAAACAGAGATAACGAGAATTCAACTACGCCGGGTATTTTACAAGCCCCCAAAAATCCGATCGCCCGTTCTTGCTGCTCTTCGCGAGCCCGTGCCAATAAATAGCTGCGTTCCGTTATTCTTCTTTGCACTTCCTGAAATTAAAGAGAAGTAATTTGAATCGATTAAATTTGCGATTAATTCTGTACAAGGAAATAAATGCAAAAAAAAGCGAGAACTCGTGGTCTGTTTTACACCAAGCAAAACTCATGAGAAATAGTTGAAAGAGTTTTGAAGAGAGTACAGGGGTTGTCTCAAAAGTTCACAAGCTGGGGTCACAATTTTGAAGCTACAATCTTTTGGAAAATTGGTATGTGGGTGTTTGTAATAATTCCCTCTAACTACAGGCACAGATGTTACAGTCACTTCTATAAAAAGTGTAGTTGAAATGCTGGTGGAAAAAGCAAGAATTTGTGCTAGTTTTACACCAAGCAAAACTCACGAGAAATAGTTGAAAGAGTTTTGAAGAATGTACAAAGGTTGTTTCAAAAGTTCACAAGCTGAGGTCACAATTTTGAAGCTACAATCTTTTGGACAGTCGGTATGTGCGCGTTTGTAATCATTCACTACAACTGTAGGAACAGATGTTAAGAATTCGTACTAGTTTTACAACGAGCAAAACTCACGAGAAATAGTTGAAAGAGTTTTGAAGGATGTACAAGGGTTGTTTTAAAAATTCACAAGCTGAGGTCAAATTTCGAAGCTAAAGTCTTTTGGCAAGTTGGTATACGCGCATTTGTAATCATTCACTTCAACTACAAGAACAGATGTTATTACAGTCACTTCTATGGAAACTTGTGGAAAAATCCACACACATTGCGAGTTGCCAGGTCTTATACAATACACAAATCAGGTGTTGCTGATACCAGCTGTGAAATTGCGATTAAAATTGACGAAGTAGCTACATTTTTAAAAGGTACGTGTTATAATTGAAAGTTATAAAGTCAAAACAATTCGAGATTCGAACCCGAGATCTTAAAACTTTTATCTTACTAAATCAACTAGTAATTAGATCAGGAATATCGTCTGTAGTTCTTGTATTGTTGATGAGTATAAGAAATCACACGTAAGTTAAATCAATATAAGACTCAAGAGAACTTATGGCAGTCAGAGGTTCGAACCCGGGACCTTCGAATTAGTAATCTAATCATCTAGACCAACATAGTCTTCTATAGTTCCTGTATTACCGATGAATATAAGAAATCAGGCGAGTATACGTAATTTAAATCAATAAAGACTCAAGACAACTTATCAAACTGTTTCAATTACAACTTATCACATTCAAGTTTCGTAAATGAAGATTGGAAAAAGATCTGTTTCAATTCACTATTTCTTCGAATTAATAATCTAATCACGGCCTTTTATAATTCCTGTATTACCGATAAGTAATAGTATAATTTAAATCATAAGACTGACAACTTATAGTGTTTCAATTACTATTTCCTGGGTTTTTAAATTATAAAATTGATTCAAGAAACGATTTCGTGCAATTTTCAGAAAACACATTCAAATTTCGTAAATGAATATTGGAAAAAGATCGAGGCAGTCGGAGATTCGAACCCGGGACCTTCGAATTAATAATCTAATCACGTATACCAACACAGCCTTTTATAATTCCTGTATTACCGATAAGTATAAGAAATCACGGTAGTATACGTAATTTAAATCAACGTAAGACTCAAGACAACTTATAGAAGTGTTTCAATTACTATTTCCTGGGTTTTTAAATTATAAAATTGATTCAAGAAACGATTTCGTGCAATTTTCGAAAACACATTCAAGTTTCGTAAATGAATATTGGAAAAAGATCGAGGCAGTCGGAGATTCGAACCCGGGACCTTCGAATTAATAATCTAATCACGTATACCAACACAGCCTTTTATAATTCCTGTATTACCGATAAGTATAAGAAATCACGGTAGTATACGTAATTTAAATCAACGTAAGACTCAAGACAACTTATAGAAGTGTTTCAATTACTATTTCCTGGGTTTTTAAATTATAAAATTGATTCAAGAAACGATTTCGTGCAATTTTCAGAAAACACATTCAAGTTTCGTAAATGAAGATTGGAAAAAGGTCGAGGCAGTCGGAGATTCGAACCCGGGACCTTCGAATTAATAATCTAATCACGTATACCAACACAACCTTTTATAATTCCTGTATTACCAATAAGTATAAGAAATCACGGTAGTATACGTAATTTAAATCAACGTAAGACTCAAGACAACTTATAGAAGTGTTTCAATTATTATTTCCTGGGTTTTTAAATTATAAAATTGATTCAAGAAACGATTTCGTGCAATTTTCGAAAACACATTCAAGTTTCGTAAATGAATATTGGAAAAAGATCGAGGCAGTCGGAGATTCGAACCCGGGACCTTCGAATTAATAATCTAATCACGTATACCAACACAGCCTTTTATAATTCCTGTATTACCGATAAGTATAAGAAATCACGGTAGTATACGTAATTTAAATCAACGTAAGACTCAAGACAACTTATAGAAGTGTTTCAATTACTATTTCCTGGGTTTTTAAATTATAAAATTGATTCAAGAAACGATTTCGTGCAATTTTCAGAAAACACATTCAAGTTTCGTAAATGAAGATTGGAAAAAGGTCGAGGCAGTCGGAGATTGGAACCCGGGACATTCGAACTTGTAATCTAATAAATATAAGACGTATTAAGTGCAAAAAAAATCCATAAAAAAGACCTCAACTAGAAGAAGTATTTCCAATGTTATTTCTAGAGTTTTTGTACTATCAAATTGGTTTAAGAAAAGAAATTTCGTGCATGTTTCAAAAAACGCCCAAGCAACATTTCCATATACGCAAAAAAAAAATAAAAACACCAATTCTACTAGAGTAACAACGTCCTACAAAAATAAACTTTGTGATATTTTTTTTGCTTAACTTTTAACATGCACTTACAAAATCTTTCGTGGTTGGATGATAGGTTAAGTATCTCCTATCCTAAAATGACAGAGGTTAGTTATTATGGGACATCCTTTTTTTAGATAAAGCAATTTGTGTTCGGCTTGAAAATAGTTTTGCAATCGAAGAAAGAAAGAGCCTTACGTGTTCCCCTATTAAGATTTCGGTGTCGTCTGTCTCGGAGCTGTCCCCCGGTGTTTCCACGTTGGCGACGCGATTTTCCAACACCCTGTACGGTTTCTGAAATAAAGTGAGATATAAGAATTGCTATGGTATCATCGAAGAGGAGTTGAACTATTATATGTTGGTAGTTTTAATATTGGGTTGGCAACTAAGTACTTTCGGTTTTGTAGTATAAAATAAAACACTTTTTTTTAAACAAAGAATAGTTTTTAATCAATTATATATTGGGTTTTCGTGGCGTTTTTCCCGATAGATGGCATTGGTTGCCGATAACTAAAGAACAACAAGTCACAGCGACACCACCGAGGGCTCGTTTTTTAGATGACCTTCCGAACGTTAGTTTGAGCGTAGAAACATTGTAATCGGTGCAGTGGTTGGAAAGTTATTCGCACTTGAAAATGGAGAAGAATAATGAGAAATTTCGCTATATTCTGCAATATTATTATGATAAGGGGAAGAACGCTGCGCAGGCTTGTGATAAAATTTGTGCTGTGTACGGTGAAGGTACTTTATCGAAATCTCTTGCGCGGAAATGGTTCGCTCGCTTTCGTTCTGGAAATTTCAATGTGAAAGATGAGTCACGCTCCGGTCGTCCAATCACTGAAAAATCTGATGAAATTCTTGAAAAAGTCCAACAAGATAAGCATATCAGCAGTGTCGATATTGGCATGGAGCTAGGCATTGACCACAAAACTGTTTTGAACTATTTACACAAAGCTGGTTACAAAAAAAGCTTGACGTATGGGTTCCTCATGAGTTGAGCGTGAAAAACATGATGGACCGAATTAACATCTGCGATGCGCTGCTGAAACGCAATGAAATCGAGCCGTTTCTGAAACGTTTAATAACCGGAGATGAAAAATGGATTACGTAGGATAATCTGAAGCATAAAAGATCGTGGATAAAGGATGGTGAGCCGTCACAAGCGTTCGCTAAGCCAACATTGACGCCAAAAAAAGTGATGCTGTGTGTATGGTGGGACTGGAGGGGAATCGTCCACTACGAGCTACTTCCAACTGGTCAGACGATTGATTCTCAACTCTACTGTGCACAACTAGAGAGATTACGCCAGGCGATTGAAAGAAAACGGCCCGAATTGATTAATAGGAAAGGTGTTGTCTTCCATCATGACAACGCCCGACCACACACTTCTTTGATGACCCGTCAAAAATTGAGAGAGTTTGGTTGGGAAGTTTTGATGCACCCACCTTACAGTCCGGATATAGCACCCTCTGACTATCATCTGTTTCGATCTCTGCAGAACTCTCTCAATGGAATTAAGTTGGTTTCAAAAGAAGCCTGTGAAAACTACTTGATTCAGTTTTTCGACCAGAAACCACAGAAGTTTTTCACCGATGGGATCATGGATCTACCAAAAAAATGGCGAAACATTGTCGATAATAATGGAGCATATTCGGTTTAAATGAATTCGTCCACGCGCCATGCGGGGACCAGTTGAATTTTACTGAAAAAACGCCACGAACTTTTTCCCAGACCCAATATTTTCCATTTTGCTCAATGACCTGTTGCCATCTTTCTTTCAGCTGCATGATTCCGCGCTCATAAAATTTCTGGTCCTTATCAGCAAGAAAGTGAACCAGATGCGAGTGAAGGTCATCGTCATTTGTGAAAGTTTTACCATTCAAAGAATTCTGCAAACTTCGAAATAAGTGGTAATCAGATGGTGCTAGATCAGGGCTGTATGGGGGATGTGGCATCACTTCCCAGCCAAGCTCCAATAGTTTCCCACGAGTTGCCAAAGATGTGTGAGGCCTTGCATTATCTTCGTGGAAAACTACACCTTTCCGATTTGACAATTCTGGCCGTTTTTCTTTGATTGCTTCATCCCGTTTTATTAATTGTTGACAGTAAACATCAGAATTGATCGTTTGGTTCCTTGGAAACAGCTCAAAAAACACAACACCTTTGTAATCCCACCAAACAGCATGATCTTTTTTGGATGCAATTCAGCTTTCGATGTGATTTGAAGTGGTTTATCGTGTTTGCTCCATGATCGTTTTCGAACTATGTTACTGTACAGGACCCATTTTTCATCACCAGTGATGATTCTTTTTAAGAAAGGGTCGGTTTCATTTCGGCTAAGGTGCATATCGCACAAGTTGATTCTTTGTGTTAAATATAATTTCTTTCAATTCGTGAGGTACCCAAATATCAAGCTTCTTAACTAGCCCAAGACATTTTAAATGTTTTTCAATTGTTGTGTGCGATACATGTAGCCTCTCCGCAACCTCTCGAACAGTTATATGACGATCCTCTTCAATTATGACTTTGATTTGGTCATCATCAACTTCAGTAGGCCGACCAGAACGTTGCTCATCTTTGAGGGAAAAATCTCCAGAACGGAATTTTTTATACCCATTCTGACACGTGCGCTCTGTTAAGCAATTAGCACCATAAACTTCACATATCTTTTTGTGAGCCGCAGCAGCTTTCTTTCCTTTACGGAAATAAAATAGTAAAATATGTCGAAAATGTTCGTTTCTGCACTCCATTTAAAATTAACCCACAACTAATAGCTTTAATAAAAATCACGCACTACTTGCTTCTGAAGTTACGTCAATGTGACTAGTATCACGCGACAAACGGTAAAGTACAGCACTAACATACGTTATACAAAAAATAAAGCAACGCTCTCTATCAGTAAAAAACGAAAGTACAAGAAAGATACAGATGGAAGAAAAATTGGAATAACGAAGAGGAGAAAGGCTGGAATTGGTTAAAGAAAATAGAAGATATTTGAAATAGGAAAGACTTTGAAAGAGAATCGAAAGAAATGAATAAAATTCTAATATAATTCTGGATAGCTGGAAGGTAAAATGATTTTTGAAGCTTGATGGCTCACGTACATTAAAACGTTGGTTTCCAGTGTCCGGTGGAACGCAACCAACATCAGTAGGTCTCACCACTAGGAATAAGAATATCACAAATCCTAAGGAGCCGATAATAAAACCCGGAATGATAAATGACAGAGACCAATCCGTTTCTACGTATTGCCCCGCTATAAGCAACCCTAAAAATAAAAATGTTTAAGTCTTGAAACGTGATCACAATAGGATTAAAAAATTTTACCCAAGATGTTCCCAATGCTGGTGTGGGAATTCCACAATCCGTAGATCAGACCCCGCTTGCTTTTCCCAAACCAATTTCCGACTACCGTAACAACTCCCGGCCATCCAGTAGTTTGAAACACACCCGCAAACGCCTAAAATTTCCGTTTCTTATCAACTCGCTATAATTTCCCAAACACAAAATATCCTACCTGCATTATCATCAAATATCCAAAATTATGAATATTGTACGTTTTTGCGATACCAAACAAGTAACAAAACACACCAGACAGGAGCATACCGAGCGATAAAAAGTACCGTAAGTTTATTCTCTCGGCTATAAAACCGGACGCAAACATGGCAATGGCGTATGCGAAAAGAAATGCGGAATCTAGGGTCCCCAGTAATGCTGATGCTTCGGCATCTGAACCGTCTAAAAGAAAATTTTAAGCAGTTAAAACGGAAGAAGCGAACTATCGAAATTAATCTCACCAAACGGTGCCCAATCACACCAATTCAATTGGTTCGATGGTGTGCTTGTGGTCGGCGTCACTTGACTGCAATTTTGGTGTAATACTGCTTTGACGACGGACAAAGGCTTCCTCGTTAAATGATAAGACATATACGCGAAGTATGTCAATAATAAAACACTCGATCTGTAACTGAGTTGAGAGAAATGGGGGATTAGAAGGGCGTAATAGAATAATGCATTAAATAATTATATTTCCTTATTTTTTTAATGAATTAGTGGTAAGTTTTAGGATTAATTTGGAATCTAATTTAAACGGAAATGTATATTTAAGCACATTAATAAACAGAGTTGGGATGTCTTTCCGCGAGTCAGGTTCGCACTGAGTACATAGCGCCCTCACCAGTGCAATGTAATAAAACAGATGAAGTATGGGATTGTAAGTTAGCATCGAATGAACGTATAATTATTAAGTCTGACGGAGGTGTGTAAAGGAAAAAGGAGATCATTGGTTGACGCAGTGCGAAAGTTTAGTAATGAATTTCCCGACTTATAATGTTGAAAAATTCGCAATAAAACGTTGATGGGCAGGGACAAAAGCGACTGTAAAAATCATATAAAGAGCGTACAACACCAAATAAAAAAAATAATCTGCCACCAAGAACGCAATTCATGTTTGAATCACCGTTTGTAATAATCGCTTATGATTTGAGACTTCGTCTACTTGATAAGTGACCGTTTCGTGACTTGGAATAAATTCCAACCCAACTGGAAGTTACCATTCCGGAGAGAGTTAAAGAGGCATATGCCAACTGTGCGTAACGACATCAAAAACATGATCATATCTCCCAAACCAATTGAAGAATTCCACAGACGGTGCACCGGTGTTCTCAAGCCATCAGAGTCAATTCTCCTTGGGGAACATAGTTAAAAGCAGATTTCTATTATTGCGAGAATTTCTAACAAATAAAATCTATGCTTCTACGATTCAAACCTAACGGAGCTGCAACAATTAAGGAAAAGCAGAAAAGATTTGAAAATACTTGCGTTAAAATCGATTTTAAACAAATTTACGACAATTTTATTTGATTCGATAGAAAAATTTAAAAACATTGGATTGTCGTTAGTGGGGTCAATGCAAATTGTGTACGAAGTACACTCGCTGTGCTAGAAGTGACCTAAAATATACGTGTGTTATAGAAAAGTTCGAAAGATTTAAGTTTTAAAAGATTAAGAAAAATTTGTGATTATTTCTAAAGATTATCTTAATTATGCGTGTATTAAGCCCGTAGATGTCGAGCGGTCATTTTCAAAACATAAGAACAACTTTTCAGCACGGTTTACGTTGCTCTCCGAGGCAGATGTGGAAACTTACGTCATTCTGCAGATATTTTGTCAGTCTTATCTATTTTGCGCTACGCAACAGCTGTGTATGTGTGTTATTTACAAAACAAAACATCAGTGATATAAAGAACTAATGCATCGCAAGGTCGCCTGTTTATACACTCGCCTTGTTACGATCCTGGCCCGTGGGAAAACATCCCAACTCTATTAAGTCTAGATATTGCAAATTCAGTACTTCGAGTGCAATTAACTTGTTATCATTATTGATATAAATGATAAACTCTATTATCTTAAAAAAGAATCTGTAGAAAAAATCCATTTTCTTGCAATCAATAACTTATCAATTTTAAAATAATAAAAGTAATAATTTTAACATCAATTATTTTGTACGTTATAGCTTTCGCTTTCGAATAGTTTATTGCTAAAGTCGTTATTTTGTGAAATTCCATTACGCCAAGGAATAAATGACACACTACGAAATAAATACAATGTTTTATCTAGATTTCACACTGTGTTAGAGTTCGATTATTTACAGAAGAAACTATGACTCATCAAAATCTGCGCGACGAGATTCTACCATAGGCGTAACACGGTGGCATCCAAACAATACTTAACCTAACTTTAATATTTCTGTATATATTTTTTACTTCAATCGTAATAATTTTTCACTTACCACTGATAAAATGGTTTTGAAAAAATAGTCTTTTATATAAATTATGAAGCTAACAAGTAAAAACAGCGAAAACAGCACAAACACTATAAACACACGAACAACAATGGACACCACTGCAAACAGGATCACCCCTTCAGCGCATAATTGACTCGTAATAAACCAAATTTCGTCCGAGCGCATTAGCCTTGAAGTTTCTTCTCTAAATAATCGAACTCTATATATTTATTATATTTCCCTATTGTCCTGACAGACGAAACTAGTCACAGTAAATACATAATATAGTGTGAAATTTACACGAAGTTCCTTATTCCTCCTTTATTCCCTGGCGTTTTATTTTTTCCTTAACTCTTATTTTCCTCTATTTATTAGAAAGAATTGTCACTTTGTATAAAAATATTAAATCTGTTTAACTAAAAAAAACTTTTGTTTATATTCACAGTAAATGCTAGAAGAAAATGTATTAATTTCAAAATAAATTCACTAAAATAATAAACGAGATGTTTCGAATACCTAGCTAGTAAGACACGTACACTATGTCTAATTAGTTGAGCTTTCGAAACATCTAATTTATAAAATCTTAGAATATTTGCATATGTTCTCAGCTTCTTTTATCTAATAATATATCTTCATGCCAAGCAATAACGTTAAATTACTTACGGCAATATTACTAAAGTAATTAAAGAGATGCTTCAAATACTCAACTAGTAACACATTTACACTGTCTATCTTGAGCGTTCGAAGCATCTCATTAATTTTTACCTTTACTTGATTACCTAAATTCCTAGAATATTTGCATATATTTCTTAGTTTATTTTATATAATAATCTATCATTATTCCAACAAATAACATCAAATTACTTACTACCATTCTCTGTTAAAATGCAATCTTGGACAACAACTATCTGTTAATTTTTGTAAAAATTTAACGCCAATAGGTATATTATCACCTAAAGAACTCATCTTTGTAATTATAAAATCGTCTTTCCCTATTCCTACAAAAAGAACAAAGAGGTAATTCGTTGAAATATGCTAAAAAACAAATTTGTTAATAAATAACCTCAAAATAAAGTAAATAAAAAAAAAACTAACCTTGTTGGCGATACGTTTACTATATTGTCGGAACTGTAATCATATTTGTTGTTTCCATTGGGTATCTTTTGTTGTTCGGGCGTTTTTAAATTGTGATTAATGTTAGATAAACGTATAAAAAGTGTCAGCGCACCATTCTTTCTACTCCAATGCTAACCATACGTGATCGTACGTAACTTACAAAACATAAACATGTAGGTCAAGTTATAGAATGTAAAAGAAATTAACAATTTCTGTGGTAATTTTCAAGAGTAATAATTTGGACGAGTGTAAAATAATACAAACTATAAATTGCGTACTTTATATCGAGAGAATCGCGCGAAATAGATAGTGGTTAGTCACAATTATATTCTCGCGAATAGCATAACGAAAAGATCGAAAAAGTTACCTCGTTATCAAGAATTCGGAATATTATCTCTTTTTTTTCTTCCATGATGACTTGGTCATAAACTTCCACTTTTTTCTAATGTTAATAACTGACATTTACATCGCAAACTTTCAGTATTGTCTGCGTGAATTTAATGTGTTTGATTTAAAAATTTTACACAAGCTTTAGCGATAATGTTATCGTAAATCCAAGTTATAATAACGCTTTGTTTGTAAATACTGATTATCAATCTTTAAAAGCATTTCTTGGCCAGTGGAAGAGTACATGTGTCAACAAAATTATCTGTATTTGTTTTTTCCAAATTAATAATAATATTTGTCGAGTAATTTCATGAATTGAGCGCCCATACAGGGTTACCAAAAAGTTTTCAACAAAGTATTAAGTAATTTTACTTTCTTTTTATATTTACTTATTCAATCTTATTATAGACGTTGTTTTATAAAGAGTTATAATAAATATAAAAGACATCTATTTGAAACTTAATTAACTAGTAATTTTAATTAACGTTACAAAGAAGTACTTGTTGACCGGAATATGACCACGGCAGGTGTATTAAGTCTCGTCAGGTTGCTTCAATTCTCGTTCAAATATTATAATCACGGTCGTATAGGGTGACGTATATAATATAGTAAATAATTGAGAACATTGGATCTCCATCTCTGTTTGAAATGTTAATTGTAATGGATGTTTGAAATCTATCAATGTATCATTACATCTATGACTATAACCTATTTATATAGTATGCTCCATCTATGGGAGATGGGTGGAGAAGCAATAAATCTATTTGAAACTATTAATTCACATTATGTTGTTTGTTGCATTTAAGAAAACAGCTTTTATTTTCGTAAAAATTCACAAAATTTTCATAATACTTAGACAACGTTCGTACATAATAAAGGGTTTTCCAATAAGGACTTGACAAATTTTTTTCAAAATAAAATGCAGACCATTTGAGATATTTCAAAAACTTTATTATCGGGTTGAAGTACAATCAAAACATTTATGAATGGAACTAGACTTCGTTCATATGGCCACCGCGGGCACGTTTGCAGCGGTCGATTCGTTGGACCCAATTTTCGATGACTCGGCCACACAATTCGGAAGAAACGGCTGCTATTTCGCGTTCATTGTTGGCTCTGAGCTCTTCCAACGTTGTCGGCTTGTTGGCATAGACCAATGACTTGACATAGCCCCAAAGAAAAAAGTCTAGAGGCGTTAAATCGCACAAACGAGGCGGCCAATCGACTGGTCCATTTCTTGAGATAACACGCTCATCAAACTTACTTTTCAATAAATCGATTGTAACGTGTGCTGTGTGGCTTGTGGCACCGTCCTGATGAAACCACATGTTGTCCAAGTCCATATCTTCCAATTCGGGCCAAAAATAATCGGTAAACATGGCACGATAACGATTACCATTCACAGTAACGTGACGATCATTATCGTCGACGAAAAAATATGGTCCTATGACGCCGCCGGCATGCAAACCGCACCAAACAGTTATTTTTTGTGAATGAAGTGGTGTTTCATGAAGCACATGTGGATTTTCACAGGACCAATAACGTATATTTTGCTTATTGACGAACCCATTGAGCCAAAAATGAGCTTCGTCACTGAAAATGATTTTGCGATGAAATTGATCATCTTGGTGCATCTTTTCCAGAGCCCAATCGGAGAACGTACGTCGCTTCAAATGATCCATCGGCTTCAATTCTTGAGTCAGCTTGATCTTGTATGGGTGTAAACCAAAATCCTTACGCAAAATTCGCCATAAAGTAGGTCTGGACGATGGCCAACTCTTGAGAACGCCATTGAATTCACGGATTTGGATCATTTGCTACGGACGTTTCAACGGCAGCGATATTTTCGACATTTCGACCAACCCGTTGTCTCACTGGCACGGCAACATAACACAACGAATATGTAGACTCAAATTTTTGCACTAAACTTGTTAGTGCCTGTCTACTAGGGCGAGAATTACGACCGAAAATCGGAGTTAACGCTCTTAAAGTAGCGGTCATCGACTCCGAATTTCTGTAGTAAATTTTTATAATTTGCAGACGTTGTTCGTTCGTGTACTTTACCATGATGAAAATGTTAAGTTTACTGAATAAATTGACAGTGACAGTTCGATGATTAGTGAAAGGGTGCGTTCACAAATTAAATTAAAAGTTGTCAAGTCCTTATTGGAAAACCCTTTACATGTATCATCACAAGCGACTATAATCAAATAATTAGTTCTTTTATTATATCAATTAACAGCTCATAGTAACGGCTTAATCACTTAAGGTTGATATATAACCCCTTTCCACAATTTTCGTATTCCGGATATGTATTTCGACAACTAAGTTGTTATCATCATTAATCTCAGTGTCGCACCTGGGTCCGTGGTGAAACCCACACAGAATAATTCAGCAGTAAATTTTAATTTCTTTAACGCCAAATACACGTCAATGTGTATTAGGTATCATTATTTATTATTATATTAATGATGACAATTTAGTTGTCGAAATACGTACACGGAATACGAACATCGATGTTGTATGAGGTTTCATTTACCTTTTTTGACTAATTCAATATATCACAGTCTCGATTCAAAATTACCATTATTAAATTTAATATTTAATTATTCGTTATTCGTCGATAATATTTAAATGGCAAATTTATATTTTCATAGCGAAAAATCTCAAAGTAATGTTAATTAACGCTAACGCAAGCAGTATTTATTTTATGATTGTAATTGATATTTGAAATCTATCAATGTTTCATTACATCTATGAGTATAAGTTATCTATATCCGTTTTGTTACTTCTATGGGGGTAGAAGCAAATGACGGTATATATGTGTCATGTTGGTTGCTAGTTTTTACACATAAAATGTTAAATGCCTAGGCTTCTTTTTACAATTTTTGCTTTGATTGTTAAGCTTTAGAAGATTTTATATAATATAACTGTGTTTATAACTAATAAAAAAGTCGAATTTATATATTATTTTGTAGTTTACTCTTCGTGGTAAAATTAACAGGTCGTTTGGATTATTTCCCATATTACAGAGTCCACGAGTTAGATTTTTGTGAACAGATACATGTATACACGTAATAGCAACGCAAAGAAGCGTGACTACAACTTTGATAAGACAGATCACGGTCTGATCAAAACTATTGATAACCTAATGTTTTACATTTTTAAGATCAACTACTTACGTAATGTAATCTTCAAAATTTTCATTACGTTAACTTCTGGAAGGTCATTTATTTAATAAAACCTCAAACAAGTAACTAACACTTATAAATTTCTTATTGTCAAGTGGACATAATTATTTTTGTGCCCGGAAAACGCAATATAACTGTAATAACTGGTAAATTCGTGGAAGTATGTTGTTATCATATAACGGCTGTTTTTTTGAAGAGCTTCAGAACTTTAAATGATAATACAAGACAGAAATATTGTTGGAATGAAATTTTTTTTATTATAATCTGGTAGATAATTTCATGAAATATATTTTTTAAATATGATATCCGGCATATGTCCGCCGCGGCTACGATTTACATGGTCCATTCGATCAGTCCAATTTTTGACTACTTTTTCCAATAAATCTGGCCGTATGGCGCCGATGGTGGCTTGAATATTGGCTTCCAATGCTTCAAGAGTTGCTGGTTTGTCGGGCTAAACTAATAACTTAACATAGCCCCATAAAAAGTAATTCAGAGGCGTTAAATCGCACGAACGAGGGGGCCAGTGAATAGGACCACTTCTGGAAATAAAGTTGTCACCAAATTGATTTTGCAATGAATCGATTGTTAAGCGCGCTGTATGGCAAGTTGCGCCGTCTCGTTGGAACCAAATGTCGTCGATGTTTAGCTGATTCATTTTTAGAAACAAAAATTCAGTCAGCATGGTTCGATAGCGCTCGCCATTCACCGTAACGGCAACTCCTTCCTCATTTCGAAAGAAATAAGAACCGATGATGTCGCCAGCGTGTAAACCGCACCATACAGTCAAGTTCAGTGGATGTATTGGTGATTCGTTAAGGGTTTGAGGATTGCCTTTGCTCCAAATGCAATTTTGCTTATTGACGTAGCCATTTAACCAGAAATGAGCTTCATCACTAAACACATTTTTTTGATAAAAATGCTCATCTTCGACCAGTTTCAAATGAACCTAATCAGCAAAAATGCGACTCAAACTATGGTTCTTTCGCTTCAATTCTTGCCCGAACTGTATTTTATAGACACGTAATCCAAGATCCTTATGTAAAATTTTCCACGTAGTCGAAGGACAAAGGCCAACAAGTTGAGAACGATGACGAATCGACATTTCGGCGTCTTCATCAATACTTTGCGCTACAGCAGCAATATTCTCTTCGGTACGTACATTTCTTTCTCTTGAAATGAACGTACATTTTTTAAATACACCTCGTATACTAACATTCTATTTTTATTTTTAAACTAAAACCAGGTAAAAAATATGACCATTGAATACAAGAATCTAAATCAAGAATTCATCGACTTTTTATTTATGAATGTATGCATATACATCTCCGGAAATCTACCTGGCATTTCTCAGGCAAGGATACGCATCGTTTTGACGTCACAGAAATGCAGCGCTGCTGACAAGTGTGTGCATCATCGAAGGAGCAGCTCGCTACCGGAGGTCGTCGATTGTTTCCATGCGCTTTGAACTCTCTTACCTCATTCATAAAATCATAACGCATCCGTTATGGATTTTCGTTTATTTTACGCGAAACCACTTCATTATTTTGTTTCATTCTTGTGCTTTGAAAACAAAGTCTTTTTCGAATGGAAAATGCCAGAGTTTATCTCCTTTGATGATAAACTTTGTTTTGTCAAAATGTTGAATATCGTTTATTACTAATTGGTTTTTGTAACACTTGAGTTTTCTCTGTCAATTTTGATTTTTAAAACATAAAAAAATAACTTTTTATAAATGAAAAATCATTAAAAAACGTAATGGTAGAATTTGTCATATGTACTTTTTTTCGCTTAAGTTTTATAATAATCATAGTTAATAGTTTTTATTTCAAACGTGTAAAACGAGTTACCAAATCAACAAGGCAATTTACAAACATACACTACTAGTCATATTTATTTGCCCACCCTTAGTTTTAGCCAAAATTATTAAACTATCAAATGTGTACTGAAATTTTATTTATTGTACCAATACAAGAGTGTAAAATAAACATAAAATAGTTACATTTTTCTTATATAAAAACTTTATCATTAATTATTATTAAATTTTGCTCTCATCAATGTGCCCACCTTTATTTTTGATAATTGCGGCACATAACCGCGGCATCCTTTCAATTAATTTTTGCAGTGTATCGTCTGTAATTTGTGCCCAGGCTTCTTGAAGTTGTTCCCACAGTACAGTGGTGGATGATGGAGCACGTTCTCGAACCTTCCGATCCAATTCTTCCCAAAGAAGCTCTATTAACAAATGGTACAGAACTATTTGTTTGCCAAAAATGTTTGAAGAAATAAGGAAGACAAACCGAAAACGACAGATCATTCTCCACCATGACAATGCGAGCTCTTACAGGTCGGTTCGAACAATTGAATATTTGACCGGAAAAACATTGAATTGTTGAGCCATCCGTCGTACAGTCCTGATCTAGCACCCTGTGATTTCTTTTTGTTCCCACACGTGAAGAATAAACTTCGTGGTCAACGGTTTTCTAAGCCGGAAGAGGCAGTTTAGGCATTCAAAACTCATATTTTGGAGACACCGCCTTCACAGTGGCAGCAATGCTTTTCGGATTGGTTTAAACGAATGCAAAAGTGCATTGATTTTTAAGGAGAATATTTTGAAAAGCAATAAAACTATTTTCGATAATAAAAATTTCTTTTTGTTTGCTATTCCCAAAATATAAACGGCTTCCCTCGTATAATATTTATATTCTTTTTTAAAAGCTGTATTCATTTATTTTTATCATAATTATATATTGTGAACTGACAGAATTACGAAAGTTAATGTAGAAAGGGGTTATATATCAACCTTAGTGATTAATCAACCACAGGCTCCATCAAATTCAACTTATTAATTTTAAAACAAACAGGTGTGCAGGTATCACTTCGTGAAATAATTTTGAATAATTTTATACCATATCAAGGTACACAAAATCAATTTGCCATTGGCTGAACTTCCAAACTATCGGAATCTATTATACCGTGTTTCAAAAAGAGAGACACAAATTTCTGAACAGACATTACAACATAAAAAACTCCCAAATTTGAATAAAAAAGTAAATAAAAGTATTATTATATAATCTACGCCTTAAAATGTTTGTATGTATGTATGTAGATAAGGTATTTGTTTAGAAAACACATGTAAATTTACTTATTTGTTTAAAAAAGTTCAAATAGTACGTCATTATAGATACGACTATGTGATTTTGCCTTGATCTCAACCAATGAGAATTAACTGTTATTAGAGCCTGTTCAGACGGACGTCTAGCAACGTATTTTACGTTTTTTTTTCTGTGTAACTTTACTGTGCGTCCAATACGTATCTATTCTGATACAAAAATTAATATGACAAAGGTTTTTTTTTTACACATCTGGTCTACTAGAATTGATATCGTATTGCAAAAGTAGATTGTATATTTGTCTAAAGGATACGTGGACGACAACCGACCTGCGAAACATTGTCGTATCATTTCATGTCTGATATCTATCGCTAAAAATTATGAGCACTACTTTAAAATGCACTCTTTTTAAGGGCGACTCGCGAACGTATTCGCACATTAAAGTTTGGCCCACAACATGTCGAAGGTTGCCCATACCTGATCTAAAATAACAAGTAACTTAGTTTGCGTATAGACAATACAAACTTCAGACTTGTGACCAGGTAAGCATTTAACAATTTGGTTTCATATGTTTTGGCACTAATGTTTTAAAATTTCAAAATTTGAAGTGACATAAGGATCAGTTTGTTACAGATCTGTTATTTGTGTTGCCTGTATGTGAAGGAGCTATTTCATCAGTCTCGGTACTTATAGAACCGGCACACGCTTCCAAACAAAGTATCATGCCTTTTGGAATAGTATGTAAGCTTACTTGTAATGGATGTACACTGCTTGTCATATTTATTTGCTCACCCCAATTTTATGTGTTTCCTGAAATGCGGATTATCTTTCGAAAAATCTGTATTACAATTATTCAACAATATTATTAGTGGAAGTAATTCCATATGAATTTCTACGAAAATCTTAAATTGTTTATGATATATCGTAAAGGTGTCATAAATTGGAAAAATACCATAAATATTAGATAGGCTAATCCCTACAGTATTAACAGTTTTACCTGCATTTCCGAAAGGTATTACCAATATTGTGTTATTGTACTAACTAATTACAATATTAGGATGTGTTATTCATAAAGGAAAATAAATTTTATGTCAGTCCTCGTTCATCTTTTGTTGCGAAAACAGTGAAACAGAGAGTTATTGTGAATATTTTAATGCAATGTCGAAGACGAAGGAATTATCTGTTGAAGTGCGTGCTATGATAATTGCTTATCATCGTACGGGTAAAAGTAATCGCGAAATTGCAAAAGAATTACGATTAAATCGCAGAACCGTTGATTATAACTTTAAAAACTTCAAAGAAAGTGGTACATTTTCCAACAAAAGAAGATCTGGACGACGCAAAGCGACCACATCTGCAGATAACCGGCATCTAATACGGATAAGTAGACGCGATAGACGAAAAACAGTACCAGAAATTGCTGCTGAAATGAATAGAGCGCGTGCTAAATCAATTAGTGTGTCCACGGTACAGGGAAGGTTAAGGCAAGCGGGTTTATACGGAAGAATTGTTCTGCGAAAACCACTACTACGAAAGCAAAACAAGATAGAACGACTAAATTGGGCTAAAGAACATAAAAATTGGACGATTGATCGGTGGAATAATGTGTTGTGGACAAACGAATCGAAGTTTGAACTTTTCGGTAGTAAAAGGCGAATATTCGTAAGAAGATCCGCAGGAGAAAGAGTACTGCCAGAATGTATTGCGCCTACCGTAAAACATGGAGGAGGTTCAGTAATGATTTGGGGGTGTTTTGGTGGAAGATCTGTAGGCGATCTCGTCAAAATTGAGGGAATTCTAAGAAGAGAAGACGGATGGCTCAACAATTCAATGTTTTTCCGGTCAAATATTCAATTGTTCGAACCGACCTGTAAGAGCTCGCATTGTCATGGTGGAGAATGATCTGTCGTTTTCGGTTTGTCTTCCTTATTTCTTCAAACATTTTTGGCAAACAAATAGTTCTGTACCATTTGTTTGCCAAAAATGTTTGAAGAAATAAGGAAGACAAACCGAAAACGACAGATCATTCTCCACCATTCTACAACTCTCTTAAGGCACGGTTGCGAGGTGACTGGTGTTTCCGAAAAAAACAGGCGACCATTTGTTTCGATGTGCTTCGAGTGTGAACACCTTTTGTTGGTTTTGACTCATCTTGCAATACCCACACAGTCGACTGCTGTTTACTATCGGGCTCATACGTGTAGATCCAAGATTCATTACCTACGACGACTTTATAAATGTTCTTTGAAGCACCGCCATTGTATTTTTTGTGCATTTCTTGGCACCAATCGACGCGACTCCTTTTTTGAGCGGTTGTCAAATTATGTGATACCCAACGTGAACATAGCTTCTTAAAGGCTAAATGTTCATGCAGGATCCTATGCACGCTGGTGTTACTAATACTTAGAGATGCCTCGATCTCACATGACGGTCTTGCATTACCAATTCAGACATGGCGTTAATGTTTTCCGATACAACAGTATATGTGGGACGACCTTCGCGAAATTCATCGCCCAAAGAAAGCCGTCCACGTTTCAAAAAGAAAAGAAAAAAAGTTTATAATAATTATAATCTTTACTATTTTTTATTGGAAGTTTCAACCGTTGGTTCAATACAACATATAATTTATATTAACCCAATGGCCGAAACTCCTTATAAAAATGAGTAAAGATTATAATTAGATCAAAACGATTAACATTAAAAAAAGAACAGGTTTATAATAATAATTATTATTACCAGACTATACATTCCTTTTGGAATTGAAGTCACAGTTCAATAAAATAGTACGTCACTCCATTCCATTATTTATTAATATACATCGTAAAAAAATATCATTGATTGTTTCGTAAAAACTTAACGAGTACTCCCTGTACAAGTAATACCCTTGTAATTTCATCGAAATAAAATCGATTGGCACGTAGGCAACCCAACACACAATGCTGACAGTTTATCGATCCGTGATGAATTTAAAATCGGACCAATGAAGGAACACACATTCTATAACGTCAAGCGAGACCACCACCGCAAACTCCGAACATCAACAACATCCAATCCATAACCCTCGCACAGGTGTCTCGTGCGCGAGAAGGAGCTGTTTTTCTCATTCCGGATAACAGAGAACGATGACGTCCGTGACGTCAGTGGACAGCGAGATCTACACGCTACATCTTGTACTAAGGCAGTAGACGGTAGATTTCTTGTTAGTGACGACCTAGAAACGACAAAACATAGGTGAAAAATGTCCGGAAAAACGTTTCCCGTGGAAAAATTGGTACGCGTTGGTTACTATGAGCTGGAAAAGACGATCGGAAAGGGAAATTTCGCCGTAGTCAAACTGGCTACACATATCGTTACAAAAACTAAGGTAAGATAATAGATCTTGTGCATAAAGACAGGGAACAGTGTTGAATCTTTATCAAATGTCATTCGTTTCTGTGTGTTCTTTCTGTTTTCTCAACGTTTTCCGCATTCGTTAGAATCGCGTCTTTATTTTGTGTTATCAACGCGTTAACTATCGTCAATTTCACCCAAGCTAGTGAGGTTAAGTTCTTAATTATTCATTTCGGGCAATTCTCACCACCGTTGACATTGTATTGTTTACATTTTTCTTTCCGCGGCTGAATGCAATTTGCAAATTGAAATCACACCTTTTCGCCATACACCGTTTATCATTTTTAACAGGCGTTCGATATTTACGTTAATAACTTCAACAAATATTTAGAGGTTATGTCGTTATTTGTATTTGTGTGTGTGTTTGTATGCATGTGTGTGTCGAGTTGTGTTCTTGGTTTTCTTATTAGATTTCAAGGACGATTCACACTTCTTGTGGCCAGACGGGTTTTGTGCAAAAGCGATATTATTTAACGTTTTTAAAACACCGTCAGCTCCGTGGACTTCCAGGTGTTCTTTCGTGTTATTGTTGTTTAACACCCATTCGACAGTTCTAATTGCATCTTTCCAAGAATTGTAAGAAAAAACAAATGCAACGCTTACATGTGTACGTATCTACACGTAAAGACAGACAATCGATTAAAGAGAATACATCTTTTTGTTTTCCTGTTAATTCGCATACAATTGGGGCAATGATATAGATTTTATTCGCTTGTTTTCGTAGTATTCTTCGTTTATCAACCGTCGGCATGTAAAGGAAAAGTGGATATTTCAAAAATAAGGAAAAACCGGCTTAAAAAATCAACATTGCTCCGATAAAGTGTGATTCAGTTTCCGTCTGCTTTTAGCACGCTAGTCGTTGAAAAAATAACAACAAAGAAAACCGTACGGATCACCAGCATGTCTGTGTTTTTTTTAATGTGTTAAATTTTTGTTTCACAGCCAACTATTCCATACCTTCCGTATTTTGTGTGCTTATTCTGTAATTTTTTTTTTAAACCGGTGACAATCCATTGTCTGATTTAAACGTACATACATTCTCTGCGAAACATTGCATTGTAACGTTTTTATCTCTTAATAAAAGATAAATATTAAACAAAAAAGTACGGTCGTACATACATACATACGCAAAAGTGTTTGTAATTTGTAATATTTAAAGTTGAGGTATAGTAAAATGTATCATTACGTTATATCATAGAAAATATTGACCTTAGAGATATGATATGTCACTATCTGAAATATTTTTCCCGTGTAAAAAAAGTGCATGTACATATCTGTGTGTGAAGCAAAAAATTTCGTATTATAATTACTTTCATTATCAGTTCATATGATAAATATTCGTCGGTTAAGTCATTTAGGAATGTTGGCAAAGGAAAATGCACACATCAATTCGCATACAATTAATTATTAGTAGCTTAGAATAAGTCGGAGTTTTCACAGCATATACACTACCGTCCAAAAGTTTATAATAAGTAATAATTCAATTATTGTATGAGTGTTTATTTAAGCAATTCACTTTTGATCAAATTTTTAATGAAGTATTACTTATTTGGTTTCTAAACGGTGTATTTTTAATTAACAAAAAAATTCGGTTGGCAATACATTTTGTGATTCTCAGATAGATTTTCTAGTTTATTTTCTTACAAAACGTCACTCAGGTGGTGTTAAATAATAATGAACACTTTTGGGTAATAAACATAAACATACAAACCCCACAACTACTAGAAAAACAATTGAAACTATAGACTTCAGGACATCATATACGTGGGTTGTTTTTTAAGTTCTGTATATAAAACTCGAATAAAATAGCTTTTAAAGACTTTTTTGTTTCTCGATGTATTCTCCACGAAGATTAATGCAGTTTTGCATGCGCGCGAACCAACTTCGGAAGTAGTTGTTCCACCCGTTTGTTGATACAGTCAAAATTGCGTTTTTGAAGGCATCGATTTCTCCTTGATTTTCGGAAATGTAAATAAATCGTTGGGACTAGGTCCGGACTGTACGGAGGATGGTCCAATAATTCGACGTTTTGTTGCGTTAAAAATTCAATTGTCTTGCGTGCGGTGTGCGAACTTGCAGTGTCTTGGTGGAGGTTCATTCGTTCTTCGGGGTTGGTTTTTCGCAGCTCGGCGATGACTTGCGGCAAACAAATGGTTGTATACTAATCTGCAGTAACAGTTCTTTGATCTTGTAGACGATTTATTGTTATATGACCTGCTTTCGAGACAAATGTCGCGACCATCTTTTTGAAGACACTTCGAGAATGGATGGCAACAACAAACGACTGCCGTTTATTTTCTGGCTCGTATGAGTAAATCCAAGATTCATCACCACTTACAATGTTGTACATGTTTCTAGAGTTTCCAGCGTTGAAGCGATCTAGAGTTTTTTTGACACCAATTCACCCTAGCTACTTTCTTTTCTTCGGTCAACATCAAAAGTAAAGACAATGTTGATTTGTTTTTATGATTCGAAAGGCATAGTGCACAAAGAGTTTGTATCAACTAGTCAAACAGTCAATGCTGCATATTATCTTGGCGTTATGAAGCGTTTTTTTTATCGCGTATTCGTCTTGTGCGCCCTCAGTATCGTGAAAATGGTAGCGTTTATCACTAATTCTCTAACTACAAATGGTATTTTAACCATCAACCATTCACCGGATTTACCCCCCGTGATTTCTGTCCTCCAAACTATATTTGCCGATGAAAGGACAGCGTTATGCCGACGTTGAAGCCATTGAAAGAGCGTCGACAGCGATCTTGAAGGACATCTCTAAAAATGAATTTAAAAATTCATTCGACATGTTAATTGACAATGCAAAAGCGACTACTTTTCCATATGACTTGTTTTGAAGAAAGCTTGGAAGCAACCAAAACGTTTTCCAGGAAGCTACATAAGTTGCTCAGAAGAAAATATATTTCCAACCTAAAGACTTTTCGAGTAGCTATATAAATTGTCTATAAGAATACATGTAACCAAACCAAAGACTTTTCAGAAAGCTACATACACTACAGGCCATAAGTGAGGGATCACTTATCATAAATAACAAAACACTTGTATTTTAGACACATCCCTTAGACTTTTACCTGTTTTGGTGAGAATAATTGAAATAACCAATAAAACGTTGCGGAAGGCCAAGGGTCGGAGATTTGTACCGCATTGAAGGCATTTTAAAAAAAAGGGATACCTGAAGATTTTGGAGGAACATGCAATTCCGTCTGGATTAAGGTTTTCACCTACAACAAGATAATGATCCCAAACACACTTCCCAACTTTGTAAAAACTATGTGAATCAAAAAGAGGAGGAAGGGGTGCTGATAAATATGATTTGGCCACCACAATCACCCGATCTCAACCCTATCGAATTACTGTGGGATGAATTAAATAGAAACGTGAGAGAAAGCTGTCCACAATCGCAGAAACAGCTTTGCGAGCAACTTACAAGGGTGTGGAATAATTTACCAATGGATACGCTCCAGAAACTTGTATCGCGGTTGCCTAATATTTTTAAAGAAATCATGAAGCGCAGAGGTGGATACTTCGACGAAAGTCAAATATGATAAATTCTACAGAATATGTTGAAATTATTTTATTTTACAAGGAAAAGTGTTCATTTGTCTCGTAGATATAGTTTTGTAGAAATATACGTTTTGTTTCGCTAAGCGTGCATGTTTTTTTTAAATTTCATCTACTGATCGCTCACTTATGGCCTGTAGTGTACGTAAGTTGTTTAAGAGACCATGTGTAATCAGCTTAAAGACTTTTCAGTAGGACGTTAGAAAATTATAGTTTTAATATTGTAATAATTGTTAATATATTATATAATTCATTTTAATGTAATTTACATTAATTATAATAATATATTTGCAAAAATAATTAATAAATATTGCTTTAAGTGTAAATATACACTTAACAATTGAATAATACATATCTGGCAATATAAAATATATTTTAATAATGTTAATATTTCAATGGATTTTTTTAAACATTAAAATTTCTTTTATTCATATTCACATTGCAGTATTAAAAATATTATTTATTATTATTTTTCTCTCATTCAGTTCATTGTGGTCGTCTTGCTTTTTGAAATGTAATTCAAGGTCATCTCTGTTTCAAATACACACGCGCACACACAAACACTACATTATCTATGCTAGTAAAAAAATCGTAGTCTTAGCACCGCATTTACTGATTGTTTATCTCTGTTCGTTTATTTTGGCGAACAGCGGTATGAACGTTATCTCGCCTCCTTGATTAGCAAACTAAATAACAACACGATGCGTATATACAGGGTCTTCGAAAAGTTAGGAACTGCGACATTTTTTTTTTACAATTGAATCAATGAATTTTTTTACTAATTTTTTTGGATTAAGCATCGTGAAATATTGCTGGTATATACTGTGATCTTGCAGGATAACGGATTGACATACAAATCGTGTGATAATATTAGGTGCGCAAATTATGTAGTTTTTTTACGAAAAAAAAAAAACCCGTAATGACTTTCCGGGTTCATTTTTGGATTTCGATTTTTAAAATATTAGGTGCGCAACTAAGTTCTCGCTGTCTTTTTGATGAAAATGCAACTTTATTGTGAAAAAATGTTTACAAATGAATCATTCAAAATATTGCCCATCGCTAGCGACAACTCTTTCCCATCTTTCTGGCAGAGCTCGAATACCGTCACGGTAGAAATGTTCGTCTTTTGAGGCTATCCACGAATCAAGCCATTTCGAGATGGCTTCGTATGAGCAGAACTGCTGATTAGCCGGACCATGTGCCATCGAACGGAACAAGTAATAATCGGACGGCGCAATATCTGGGGAATATGGCGGGTGCGGTAGAACCTCCCATTTGAGCGTTTCTAAGTAGGTTTCAACGGGTTTGGCAACGTGAGGCCGAGCGTTGTCATGCTGTAGAATCACTTTTTCGTGCCTTTGCTCATATTGTGGTCGCTTTTCGCGCAGTGGTCGGCTTAATCGCATCAATTGAGTTCGATACCGTTCCCCAGTGATAGTTTCGTTTGGTTTCAACAGCTCATAATAAATAACACCGCCCTGGTCCCACCAAATACACAGCAAAACCTTCGCAGCGTGAATATTCAGCCGAACCGACGACGTAGAAGCATGACCGGGCAGTCCCCATGATTTTGGGTTGCTGTAATGAATCCATTTTTCATCACCCGTAACGATACGATGAAGAAAACCCTTCCTTTTTTGCCGCTGGAGCAGTTGTTCGTCGGCGAAAAAACGACGCTCAACGTCTCTTGGCTTCAAATCATAAGGAACCCAAGTTCCTTGTTTTTGAAACATTCCCAACGCGTGCAATCGCTGGGAAATGGCTTGGCGGTTCACTCCTAATGCTGAAGCAAGCTCTTTTTGCGTTTGACACGGATCCTCATCGAGCAATGCCTCCAATTCAGCGTCTTCGAAGGTTTTTGGTCTTCCTTCCCGCGAACGGACGTCAACATCGAAATCACCGTCTTTGAAGCGATGGACCCAATCACGGCACGCTGTTCCACTTAGAGCAGCATCTCCGTAAATTTTTTGGAGTTCTCGATGCGCTTCAGCCGCCGTTTTCTTCGAATGAAAGAAGAAAAGCAACACTTCCCGCAAATGACGATTATTTGGCAAAAAATCAAACATTTTCACACAACCAAAAGTATATGACGCAAAAGCAAAATCACTAATGTGTCAAAGCAGTTTGTTTACCATATGTCTAAGCTTGTTTCATGACGTTTTGGTTATGTCACAATCGACCAGCACTTACTACTGGAGCCATCTCTTGAAAAACAGCGAGAACTTAGTTGCGCACCTAATACGTCGGATACAATTCGAGATTTATGGTTTCAATTACTCGCAGTCCCCTCTCTACTTCTTTCTATTTTCGTGTCTCTTCGAATTGAAAAGAGTACGGAAGGTTGTAAATTTTCTTCTGGGGGGAAAAAGTAATAAAAGTTTGCGGAGAATTCGTTTGTAAAGTGAGAAAGAGTATTTTCTTGTGCATTCTCTTTACAGTGTTTGAAGAGGAAACTACGTTGGTTATAAAATATTTCTGTGATATCGCTTATATTTGTTGTGGGTGAAAGAATAGTTTAATGTACGTACGCAATTGTAGATTTATTACGTAAAGAAATGAAACAAATTGCTTTTCTAAATATTTATTTATTAATAAAAAAAAATCATAGACGGAACTTTAATGATAATGTTGTTATTCTAAGTAACAAATAAAAACAGGGAAAATTACGAGAATATTACATAGCATATACTGTATGGAAGCCATTCGGTGGCTCCGAAATCTTGATCTGAAGCAGAATAAGATGTGGTCGTTGAGCATTCCTTGGTACACGAGAAGTCTTCTTAAAAGCCACATCCGAAGCTATTCAGTGGCCAAGCAGCTGCTGAGCATTTCCCAAACCACCGGTTTGTATAATTTGAACGAAGAAAATCTGTTACTTGTCGACCACAGTGCGGAGGTGCACTGCTGTATCCACATTCGTCATCTTACATTAGAAGGAACATCATCTAGTAATATTGTAAAATCATTTTCCAGGAAACGTAAATAAAAAAACTGGCGCGAGACAATCTTCGATTATAAACAGACCAATGAGAGTGTTATCAATAATACCACACCAAATATTCATCGAAAATCTATCTCGAAAATGTGATTGCCTATGCTTGTAACTCACTTTCGATAGAGATTTGAAAATTTGTTACTAGACTTATGGATGGCTCAGAAGCTGTTCGTGCTGTCCTGAGACTGTTAGCAGAGCTACTTCTTCAGTTTTAAGAAGAGCTCGTCTATGTATACAGCAACTGAGTGGACATTTTGAACAACTGCATTAAAGCGACTTTTTTTAAATGATTTTCATTTACGTTTTCTTTTGCAGTGGTATGTAATACCTACATAAGCAAAGTTATCTAAAACTATAAATACTTATAGTTCCAGTTACGATAGTTTTGGGCATATGTTCATTGAACTTTTTTAACTTGAATTTGCTTCAGTACCGCATCCTTAATCTGTTACAATCATACCATGGGACACTCAGTATATATATATTGTCGTCTTTTTTCACCTTTTTTGACTATCTTGATATATACTTTACCATAATATAAATAAAATATAAATAGAGAATCGTTTGGGAAATGTGAATTTCTTTTTTTTATTATTTTCTAATTCCCAAGGCATCTGCTACCTAGCATGTGTCCAGAGATCATTGTGCTCTCGACGTGCAGTGGTATAAAACGTAGTTCTTTGTGTCATCAATAGTATATTTCTTGAAACGTCATTTGAAATATATTTTTTACGACATTTATATATACACTACAGGCCATAAGTGAGGGATCAGTAGATGAAATTTAAAAAAAACATGCACGCTTAGTGAAACAAAACGTACGTATATTTCTACAAAACTATATCTACGAGACAAATGAACAGTTTTCCTTATAAAATAAAATAATTTCAACATATTCTGTAGAATTTCTTATCATATTCGAAGTATCCACCTCTGCGCTTAATGATTTAAAAATATTAGGCAACCGCGATACAAGTTTCTGGAGCGTATCCATTGGTAAATTATTCCACACCCTTGTAAGTTGCTCCCAAAGCTGTTTCTGCGATTGTGGACAGCTTTCTCTCACGTGTCTATCTAATTCATCCCACAGTAATTCGATAGGGTTGAGATCGGGTGATTGTGGTGGCCAAATCATATTTATCAGCACCCCTTCCTCCTCTTTTTGATTCACATAGTTTTTAGAAAGTTGGGAAGTGTGTTTGGGATCATTATCTTGTTGTAGGTGAAAACCTTCACCAATTAACCTTAATCCAGACGGAATTGCATGTTCTTCCAAAATCTTCAGGTACCCCTCTTTTTTTAAAATGCCTTCGATGCGGTACAAATCTCCGACACCATCAAAGGAAAAGGATCCCCAAACAAGCACAGAACCTCCCCCGTGTTTAACAGTTGGCACTACACATTCGGGTGACATCCTTTCACCCGCTTGTCTTCGAACGAAAACTCGTCGATTACTACCAAACACTTGGACTTTGACTCATCTGTCCATAACACCTGCTTCCACATTTCTATGTCTCAGTGTTCATGGTTCTGGCCCATTGTAACCGTTTTTTACGATTTCGTGGATTCAATAATGGTTTTCGAGCTGCAATACGCCCATGTAGTCCCACGTTTGTCAAACGTCGTTTTACAGTAGTCAGTGACACCTGCTTTCGACGGCCTTCATTCAGCTCTGCTCGAAGCTGAGGAGCTGTGAGGCGCCTATTTCGTTTTGATAGTATTTTTAGGCGCAAATCCTCTTGTCTGGTAGTTACCCTTGGCCTTCCGCAACGTTTTATTGGTTGTAATGATCCACTTTGTGGTAAAAGTCTAAGGGATGTTTCCAAAATACAAGTGTTTTGTTATTAATGATAAGTGATCCCTCACTTATGACCTGTAGTGTATATATTATTAAATGATTAAGCCATGACTTTATTTCTTTTTTTTTTTTGAATAATCGTTAAATTTTTATGTTACTTATTACGCATTTAGAAAAGAAATACGTTTCTTTCCAAATCCCTGCCTGTCGGAATCATAATCATTTCTGAACAGTCATTCTTTTGCGTCGTGAATTTAACGGTTTTTTTTTAAGTTCATTCTACAAATAAGTAAATAATGTATTGGGAAGTACTCTCTGTTCTAGATCAAAGATTTTAGTACCAATTTCGTTTGTACAACACTGTATCTTACGTTTGCTTATACATCGAAACGTAATTTTGAGTTGTAATGTAAACAGATTGGGAATTAGTGTCTAGTGTATAGAGTATCCATAACAAAAGCCTAATATAGTGTCCCATAAAGATGAGATGTGCAGTAGCAACGAGTATTTACTACCTCCAATAAACGTTGGAATTAAGTTGTTTATTCAGAAAAGTAGTTAACAAAAATGATTAATCATGATTAGATATATCAGGAGAATGAAAACGATAAGGACGGTTCCTCTATTGTAAACAAATTAAGCGTGTGAAGATATGGAAAATGGAAACTTTAGAGGATAGAATATCGTTTCTCTAGTTGATGGAAGTTTATAATAAATATAAAACTAAACATACAGACTAATTAAATTCTTCTACTTGAGCTTACGAGGTATGGCAATTAAATAACTGAAACTGTGCTCCTTCCATCACGCAGCCGCCTCGGGCAAGGCTGTAATTGAAATGTCATTGATTTTGATACCTCTCAAGCAACAACCCGTAGTATCGTCTCTCTGTCTGTTTTAGTTTACTTCCCAGCTTGAATTGTAGAGGACACTGTTACTTAGTAGTGTCGTGATAATGGCTGACATCAAAATCAGCAGCGAATGAACATGAAATTCCTTGTCAAATTAAAAAAATCGCCGACAACATGTTTACAAATGTTAAAAGCGGTGTTTGGTGATAATGTTATGTCACGTGCGCGAGAAAAAAGCACGTACGAGCAAGTCGAAGTTGAAGGCAATGATGACCGATTTTTTTACGATATGAAGGGTGCCATCGTGACTGGGTACCTGAGTGTCAAGCCATTAATCAGAAATACTACAAAGAAGTCCAAATCAAGCTGAGGCAAAGAGTAAAAAAGAAATGACCCTATTTGTGGTAGAAAGACTTGTGGATTCTGCACTAGCTCACAATGCCCTATCTGCGAAGCAGTTTTTAGCGGTATCTGGCAGATTATTCGTAAGATCTCGCATGATGTGACTTCTTCTTGCTTCCAAAAGTGAAAAGGGAACACATTTTCAGTCTGTTGAACACGTAAAAGCAAAAACGGCAGAGTTGTTGAAGAGGCTGACAATTGATGAACTGCAACATTGTTTTGAACAATGGAAGACACATATATGTCCGGAGGATGGTCCAACAATTCTACGTTTTGTTGCATTAAAAATTCAATTGCCTTGCATGCTATGTGCGAACTTGTCTTGGTGGAGAATGATTCGTCGTTCAGAATTGGGTTTTCGAAGCTCAGTGATGATTTGCGGCAAACAAATGGTTGTATACCAATCGGCAGTGACAGTTATTTGATCTTGTAGAGGAATTGTTGCTTCATAACCTGGTTCCGAGACAAATTTCGTGATCATCTTTTTAGAGACGTCACCATAGCCATAGAGACAACATAAAATAAAATAAATTTCTTAAGCAGCGCTTAATATCCAATCAAATGTCTAAGACACAAACTTTTCGTGATTTACATCCTTCTAGATTTTTGGTACGTGGATTGCCTTTCAAGTTTTGCATATAAAACTGGAATAAAACAGTAGATAGCTTTTAAAAGCTTCGTTGTTTTCTTCGAAGGATTCTCCACGTTGATTAATGCACTTTTTTGCGCTCAAAGCAACTCACGCAGCAGTTGTTCCACTCGTTTGTTGGTACAGTCAAAATTGCGTTTTCGAAGGCATCGACTGCTCCTTCTGACGACTGGAATCTTTGACCACGCAGTCCGTTCTTAATTTTCGTAAAGGTAAAGAAGTTGTTGGGTACTTGGGTCCAGATTGTACGGAAGATGGTACAGCAATTCTACGTTTTGTTGCATTAAAAATTCAATTGCCTTGCATGCTATGTGCGAACTTGTCTTGGTGGAGAATGATTCATCGTTCAGAATTGGGTTTTCGAAGCTCAGTGATGATTTGCGGCAAACAAATGGTTGTATACCAATCGGCAGTGACAGTTATTTGATATTGTAGAGGAATTGTTGCTTCATGACCTGGTTGCGAGACAAATATCGCGACCATCTTTTTGGAGACACTCGAGAACACACGACTTTTGTCGGTTTTTCTTCACATTGGAACACCTAAACAGACCACTGGCGTTTATTTTCTGGCTCGTATGAGTAAATCCAAGATTCATTACCATTGACAATGTTGTACAAGTTTTTAGAGTTTCCGGCGTTGAAGCGGTCTAGAGTTTTTGACACCAATTCACCCTAGCTGCTTTTTATTCTTCGATCAACAGATGCGGTATCCAACGGGAAACTAATTTTTTTACACAACATTCTTTATGCAAAATTTTTTGAATTTAGATCTTTGGAATTCCCAATAATGCTTCAATCTGGCGATATGTCACATGCCGATCTTCGTACATTATCTTGCGCACAGCATCGACGTTTCCCGGAGTGACTACCGTTTTCGGTGAACCTGCTTTTGGATCATCGCAAAGACTAATCCGTCCACGTTTGAATTCTCCACATTAACGAGAAATTGTAGACTGACGTGGTGCTTCATTGCCACAGAAACCAACTCGGCAAGACATTCTTGTGTTCGAAAATTATAAAAAATTATTCCGCGAAAATGTTCTCGATTTAATTCAATTTTTCAACTAACTTGTCAACTTTGACAGTTCGTTGTAGCTGCAACACTACACGTATCGCACTGAAACTTTGGATTTACGTCAACTAAAGACGGAGGTTAATTTTTAGTACTGACATTTGATGAGTGGCGCCCTCTATGTTCCACTATGTAATACTTAAAACACATCCCAGGTATAAATATATTTACGTCATCTATCATGCAGTTTAACCGGCTTAATGTAATATATTACCCACCTAAAAAGTAAATATTCGTTGACTCTAAGGCAAGGTCGGTTTTGTTTCGAGAAGTTTTATTAAACAAAAAAAAAATTACAATATTTGCAATAGTTATCAACGGAAAACAAACATACCTGTTGTACGTAGTATCTAAGAAACACTTCATTGTTTATGTGTCCGCAATATATCCCACATTTTTGTGTTGTTATCTAGTTGTCAGCTGAGAAAGGACGTCTCGACGTATCTGATAAGGAAGGGACACGTATCTCTACGTACATACATACATTTTGAATCGGACGCTTTTATATACAGTCAGAGACTAAAGTTTAAATACACCTCAAAAATTGTATGTTTAAAGAAAAGTAAACGTTTCAGAAAAACTTAGAGTACGCAGTTTTATTTATCTTCATAAATAACAAAAAAAACGATAACAAAAAATATAGACTTCATTACAAACATAACAGTAATTCTTAAAAATACGATAAAATTCACTGGACAAAAGTTTGAATACAAACATATTTACATCTTTGAATGTTATTCCATTTTTTAAATAATTTAAAAAAGAAAAACATTTCAATACTTTGTTGGACCGCCATGGCTATCGATAACTGTCTGCAAGCGGCGTGGCATAGAAAATACCAAGCTTTCTGTTTCAGAAGGCGATATTTCAGACCAGATTTTTTTAAGAGCTTCTTTTAGCGACTCTTTGCTTGTTATTGAAGTTTTCGCTAATTTCCGCTTCATTAAATCCCAAACGTGCTCAATTGGGTTTAAGTCTGGTGATTGAGGTGGGCTATGGAACTGCCTGGGAGCATAATAAAGCAACCACTCTTTCACAGAAAGTGCGGTGTGCTTGGGATCGTTATCCTGTTGAAAGATCCAACGGGGTCCAAGGCCCAAGATGTCGACGGATACTTGCAAATTTCTTTCAATATACTCTTGTAAAGATGTTGATTCATTATGCCATCAATAAACTCCAAATTCCCAACCCCGGCTGCTCCAATCGCTCCCCACACCATTACATTGCCACCTCCATGTTTTACCGTAGGAACCAAATTTTGTGTTTGAAGGGCAGTGTTTGGCTTGCGCCAGACTTTTGAACGTCCATCGCTTCCAAATAAATTAAATTTGCTCTCGTCTGTAAAAAGAACTGTTCTTCAAAACCCAGCGTCTTTGTTTTTATACTTATTTGCAAACTCCAGTCTAAGTCGTCTGTTTTTTTCACTTATCAGTGGCTTCTTTCGGGGAACTCTGCTTTTATATCCATTTTCTCGCATTGCTCTTTGAACAGTTTTTGGATGCACATGCTTGTTGTAGTTATTAGCGATATCATCTGCAAGTTTTGGGGCACTTATTCTTGGATTCTTTTTCACTTCTCTTACGATATGGATATCACGACTGGAAAGTTTTTTTGGTCGACCGCTTCTTGGCATATTTTCTACTGAGTCAGTTTGCTTATATTTTCTAATTATATTTTGAATACTAGAAAATGGTACATTTAATAATTTTCCTATTTCTCGATAGGATTTTCCTCCCTTAAAATGTTTTATTATTAAATGTTTAACGCCGGACTCAATTTCTTTACCTTTGCCCATAATTTTCAATAGAACTTCCAATACTGACAATAAGACCGCTACTAATAACAAGTGGTGGCTTTTAAAAAAAGAATTTGATCGAAACATACATACACTGCAGGCCATAAGTTTGGAATCAGTTCCAGTAAATTCATAAAAATTAAAATTTATCTATGTTACGTTCGTATTACTTTGATATAAGTACAAAGGATTATTCTTAAGTACATTATAAAGCTTTACATAAAAGATGTAGTTTTAAATGCATTAATAGTTGGAAAATAACCAGAGATTAAGGAAACTCTGCGTGCGGTATTATTTATTCGAGCAGGTAATATTTCTGCATAATGAACGATTACCTGGAATGGACAAATTTTATTGCAGACCCTTCCGCATAAACCTTTTGTAATTACATTTAGTTTTTATATTTATAAGTATTTATACATTTTGAAGTAATGAGAATATTTTAGTTGCTTCGTATCATTTAAAGTGTGTAGACACATAAAAGTGTGTAGAATCAGTAAACATCGTTTGATTATGGCGAAGAGAAAGCAGATATCGCTAGAAAAACGTGTAGAAATTATTAGTCATCATAATCGGGGAGATTCTATACGGGATATCGCGAAAAGAATGAAGATATCGTACAAAGGTGTACAAAATACAATTAAAAGATACCAGTCTACTGGAGGGTATACGGACAGAAAACGATCAGGAAGACCAAAAATTACAACTCCTGCAGAAGATCAGACAATTATATTGACGTCGAAAAGAGATAGAAGATTAACAGCCTCGCAAATCCGCGGTGAGTTTAACAGGGAGCGTGAAACTCGGATCTCTTTAACCACAGTAAAAAGGCGGCTCAGAGCAGCTGGACTGATGGGACGTGTAGCAGTTCGCAAACCGCTTCTACGTCCGCAAAATAAAATAAAAAGGCTACAATGGGCTAAGTTACACAAAGATTGGACAATAGAACAGTGGAAAAAAGTACTATGGACCGACGAATCAAAGTACGAGGTCTTCGGTTCCAGACGTCGGATATTTGTAAGAAGAACTGCTACGGAAACAATGTTACCGCAATGTGTGATGCCCACGGTAAAACATGGTGACGGTTCTGTAATAGTTTGGGGATGTTTTTCTTCGGCTGGTGTAGCAGATCTGGTGAAAATCGACGGAGTTTTGAAAAAGGAGGGTTACAGACAGATTCTCGAACACAACGCTGTGCCCTCCGGTCTGAGATTACTTGGAGAAAACTTTATATTCATGCAAGACAACGACCCAAAACATTCTTCTCATTTATGTAGAGGATATCTCCAACAACAGGAAGCTGACGGTGTTTTACAAAACATGGTTTGGCCGGCACAATCGCCAGACCTCAATCCAATAGAGCTGTTGTGGGAAGAATTGGATAGAAAAGTGCGTGAAAAGTGTCCGACGTCCCAGACTCACATGTGGCAAGTTATACAAGATTCTTGGGCAAATATACCCAATGAAACCCTCACAAAATTAGTGTCTCGTTTACCGCGATTGTGTGCTGCCGTCATTAAAGCAAAAGGAGGGTATTTCGATGAAAAGTCCGTTTCGTTGATAATAAAAATAAGTGGATGTAAATAAATAAAATTTGCTTTTTTTCCTGCTTATTTTATAATAAAACGTTTTGGTATATTAATATTGTTTTATTTTTACAATGTTTGTTAAAGCCACTACAATATTTTCATTATATTCAGAAGTGATTCCTAACTTATGCAAGTGATTCCAAACTTATGGCCTGCAGTGTATGTACATTCATAAAATATAACTGTACTTTGTTTTTGAGAAATGAAAGGGAGTTTTTTGTTTTGCAAGATGTATTTAAACTTTTGCCCGCTGTATTTTGTTGTTATTGTGGGATTTACCGTTATGTTTGCAATGTACAAAGAATTTTTTGTTATCGTTGTTTTGTTATTCATGAAGACAAATAAAGCTGCATACTATAAGTTTTTCTGAAACGTTTACTTTTCTTTAGACATACAATTTTTGAGGTGTATTTAAACTTTAGTCTCTGACTGTACGTTTAAGATATGTTTATAAGAGGATCAATTTCTAAGTCGCATTGAACATTATCGGTCAAATAGCGATCGAGTAATATTAAAGCGCACTTCAAGGTTACATTCTCAATTGTCTAATGTGGTAAAAATTAGCAATTTTTTCGCCATGTACGTGAGTAAAATATGTATCGACTTAAAAAGCATATCGTCACATAATCGATTTTTTATGAGCCACTTTAAGCGCCTTGAATTATTTGCTTTTAGTTGTGAATTGAGACCACATTGTTTGGATTTTTTCCTTTTGGTTTACAATTGAAAAGTGAAGCGCATTTCGGCGTCGATAGATCATCACAGGGAATGTCAAAATATACGCTTTCGGTCGTAAGCGAAGGCTCACTTCACTTAGTTTTCGGCCTGGTTTATTGAATGCAATCTTTATAGTGATTGTTGGCACGTTTTTGGGAGATTTAACAACTGGTGTTGTTGTGAGTTATGTAATATTATATCATCTATAACCTGTTTACCTTAAGGCAAAAGGAATATACAGTACCGTGCAATAAAATTAGGACCATCACATAAATTTACTTTTTGGTTTTATTTTTGTAAAAAATACGACATAAGAAAGACTTGAGGTGAACAACCGTTTATTAACATTACAATATAAAGATTAACAAAGGGTGTTTCAAATTTCGCGGTTTTTTTAAAGAATAAATAAAACACACAATTTGCATTCACTTTCAAAAACTATTTATTGGTAATTGAAGTATCAGTTATGACATTTATATGCGAAAAATAATATCTGAAAAATGGCCTCCTCTTGCAACTCCACAGACGTCCACTCTTTTGTTAAAATTTTCAATGACATTTTTACATAATCGAGGCTCTATCTCACTAATGACACGAATAATTTCATCTCTAAAAGCAGGAATTGATTGTGGATTGTTTTTATAAACCAGACTTTTCACATAACCCCAAAGAAAATAGTCGAACGGTGTCAAATCACATGATCTTGGTGGCCAATTAACATCACCGTTTCTTGAGATTACACGTCCAGGAAATTTTTCTCTCAATAAATCAATTGATTCGTGTGCAAAGTGAGGTGTAGCGCCAGCCTATTGAAACCACATATCCTCTAGATCAATATTCATTAATTTAGACCACAAAAATTCGGTTATCATCCGACGATATCGATCATCATTGACAGTTACAGCTTCATCACCAGTATTTTTAAAGAAGTAAGGTCCAATTACACTACCTGACCATGATGCACACCAAACAGTAACTCGTTTAGGATGCATAGGTTTCTCAAGAATAATTCGTGGATTTTCCTCACCCCAGATACGGCAATTTTGTTTATTAACATAGCCACCAAGTTGAAAGTGTGCCTCATCGGAAAATATTAGTTTTTGAGAAAAATCAACTGGTTATTCATTGATGAAATTGACAAATGAACGACGTTTTAAATGACCTAATGGCTTCAGTTCCTGTGTTATTTGAACCTTATATGCCTTCAGAGCTAAATCCTTATGTAAAATACGCCATGTTGTTAATCCACTAAGTCCAAGTTGTTGTGGACGTCGTCTAATGGACATTTCAGGATCTTCAGCAACACTTTCACGAACCAAACCAATATTTTCTTGTGAACGACCACTACGACTGTATTTTTCACTTTTTTGATCTCCCACGGAACCTGTCCCTTGAAATTTTTTAATAATTCGACCAATAGTGCTTTCAGATGGACGATTATATAAACCATAAAATTCAAGTAATTTTCTAAAAACTCTTTTCACAGAACGCTGATTTTCATAAAATAATTCAACAATTTGAACGCGTTGTTGTACCGTGTACGAAGCCATTTTATAAATGTCATACATCACACTTTTGAAATGCCCATATACTCAAGACAAATTCAGCGCATCTATATTTTATTTATTCTTAAGAAAATCCGCACAACTTGAATCAGCCTTTATTTTCTATATACGTAATAATAACCGTTCAGATTGTAACTTTTTACATAAAAAGATTATTCGAATTATAAATGAGCTTGGTGTAGAGGGGGTTTGGATTATTCACACATTACTTTACAAATATTATTTTAAAAGAATCTTGAAGAGAGGGGGTACACAAGAATCAATAAGTCGTTACTTTGAAAAATGTTAACATACATATGTATAATAGATACCTTAATCTTCATATTACTAGGAAACCCGAAAAAACAATTAACTTGTAAATCTCAAACATTTAGACGTGAGATTTCCAATTTAAGGTGAATTAACTTCAAATAAATAAAAGATCCAAAGGTCAAAAGCAAAACCGCGTAATGAAATTTACTATTCAAAATACGCATGTATCTCGTACTGACAAAATCCATCATCCTAATCCACTGAATAATGATTGATTGTTTTTAATGCCGAACAATATTTGATTAATGAAAAGAACGAGAAAAATAAAAACAACCGAGACGGATATATTCAATGGGCATATAGAACAGTAATGGATAATAAGACGAACAATGCCTCGTCATTATTGTTAGTCATTCTAACTACTCACCGGATTATCCATCACTTTCGCCTCTGATGTGTTATAAATTAACGTAATCTTTTGGTGCAGGCTAATTCAATATTAAGTCATCGGTCACGTGCTGAAACGGAACTCGATGGTGTCTCTCTATAAGTCGACCGTTGACAAACATGTGTGTTTCATAATCCAAGATGCCACATTTCACGTGCTGACGGATTTAATAGTTGTATTAGGCCTTGTTATCATGTGTCTTAAATCGAATTTCAAGGTTTTCATCGTAAATTCCAACTACATCGAATAAAACGTGATCATCGAAAGTTGATCCGCAATAATTATTTTTTGGAGGGGGATGATTGTGCAAAAAAAAAATGCAAGTTATTGCTAGACGTGGGCAGAGAGACCCTTGCGATTTATTAAATCAATATTAATGTTTTTTTTAATATTTTTTCTTAAACATTTCGTGTTTTTTGTGGCATATAGTGTATAACACTGAGTCGTAGTGAAAAATACGAGGTTTGTTCAAAAGAAAAGGTGAATTTTGAATTTGAAAAGTATTTATTTTTTCATCAATATCCATTTTGTCCCCTTCAAAGTAATCCCCCTCAGATATAATGCACTTATGCCAGCGCTTCTTCCAATCCCCGAAGCACTTCTGAAATGCGCTTTTCGGTATGGCCCTCAGCTCGTGCTTCGATTCTGACTGTATCTCATCAATTGTGGCAAAACGCTTTCCTTTCATTGGTCTCTTCAGTTTTTGGAATAGGAAAAAGTCGCAGGGAGCCAAATCTGGTGAATAAGGTGGTTGAGGCATGATTAGGGTGTTGTTTTTTGCCAAAAAATCACGAACAAGCATTGGTGTGTGAGCTGGTGCATTATCGTGATGCAGAATCCACGATTTTTTTCCCACAATTCCGATCGTTTGAGCCGTATTGCTTCACGCAAACGTTGCATAACTTTCTTGTAGTATTCCTTATTAACCGTACGACCTGTTGGCAAGAACTCATGATGCACCACGCCATTATAATCGAAGAAAATAGTGAGTAAAACCTTCACATTTGATCGAACTTGGCGTGCATTTTCTCAGCCTTCTATAAAGTGCTTGTACCACTTATAAACACTTTTTTGAGACAAAGTGGACTCGCCGAAAGCCACAGTCAACATTTCAAGTGCCTTGAAGTACTTTATTCCATTTTTAACGCCAAATTTAATACACATTCTTTGATCCATTTTTTTCAAAAGTCAAAAATCGATGAACACACACAAACGTGACTAAGCTTTTCAGTTGTCAACAATAAACTACTAATCCAAATTGGCTGATAATGCCAACATATGACTAACATATGTGTACCAACATAAAAAAATTTCGATAATCGAATGTACACAGCGCGCGAAAATTCAAAATTCACCTTTCCTTTTGAACAAACCTCGTATACATATTGGCATCTAGGACAAAAATCGAACCTTGGACCCCTGTAGTTTATTAGATTATTATTTATTTTAAAATATTTTTGTTTTTTTAAATATTTTGTTTATTTTCTGGCATATAGTGTATGTATAAGTTAACATTTGGGGTTCCTTCTGACCACTTTAATTTATTATTAATAATATTTTAAATATTTCGTTTATTTTCTGGCATATATTGTATTACACTTGGTCGCAGTCAAACGTGTACATGTTAACATCTGGGACACCTCAAGAATCGAATCTGGGACCTTTGTAATTTATTAACAATTTTTTAAAAATATTTTTGTTTCTTTTTTACACATTTCGTCTTGTCTTTGTGGCTCATGGTGTATTACACTGAGTCGCAGTCTAAAAGTACACATGTTAGTGTCTGGAATACCTGAAAAGTCGAACCTTGGACCCTTGTAGTTCATTAAATCATTATTAATGTTTTTGTAAATATTTTTTTTTTTAAATTTCGTTTATTTTTTGCCATATATTGTATTACACTGGGTCGCAGTCTAAAAATGTACACACTAGTATCTGGGATACCTCAAAAGTCAACTTCGGACCCCTGTAGTTCATTAAATCATTATTAATGCTTTTGTAAATATTATTTTTTAAATTTCGTTTATTTTTTGGCATATATTGTATTACATTTGGTCGCCGACATATTAACATCTGGAGTACCTCGAGAATCGAACTTGGGGCCCCTGTAATTTATTACTAATAATTTTTTAAATATATATTTTTTTATAATTGTTATTACGATATTTTTGAGACAGAATATGTAAGTAAATTTTCTTCATATTTCATGGTTAAAATTTTAAAAAGCTAAATATTCAAATATATTATAAAGGGTTTTCCAATAAGGACTTGACAACTTTTTTTCAAAATAAAATGCAGACCATTTGAGATATTTCAAAAACTTTATTATCGGGTTGAAGTACAATCAAAACATTTATGAATGGAACTCGACTTCGTTCATATGGCCACCGCGGGCACGTTTGCAGCGGTCGATTCGTTGGACCCAATTTTCGATTACTCGGACACATAATTCGGCCGAAACGGCTGCTATATCGCGTTCAATGTTGGCTCTGAGTTCTTCCAACGTTATCGGCTTGTTGGCGTAAGACCAATGACTTGACGTAGCCCCAAGGAAAAAAGTATAGAGCCGTTAAATCGCACGAACGAGGCGGCCAATCGACTGGTCCATTTCTTGAGATAACACGTTCATCAAACTTATTCTTCAATAAATAGATTGTAACGTGTGCCGTGTGGCTTGTGGCACCGTCCTGCTGAAACCATATGTTGTCCAAGTCCATATCTTCCAATTCGGGCCAAAAATAATCGGTAATCAAACAGTTATTTTTTGTGGATGAAGTGGTGTTTCATGAAGCACATGTGGATTTTCACCCGACCAATAACGCATATTTTGCTTATTGACGAACCCAATGAGCCAAAAATGAGCTTCGTCACTGAAAATGATTTTGCAATGAAATTGATCATTTTGACGCATATTTTCCAGAGCCCAATCGGAGAACGTACGTCGCTTCAAATGGTTCATCGGCTTCAATTCTTGAGTCAGCTTGATCTTGTATGGGTGTAAACCAAGATCCTTACGCAAAATTCGCCATAAAATGGTCTGGGCGATGCCCAACTCTTGAGAACGCCGTGGAATTGACTGATTTGGATCATTTGCTACGGACGTTTCAACGGCAGCGATATTTTCGACACTTCGACCAACCCGTTGTCTCACTGGCACGGCAACATCACACAACGAATATGTACACTCAAATTTTTGCACTAAACTTGTTACTGCCTGTCTACTAGGGCGAGAATTACGACCGAAAATCGGAATTAACGCTCTTAAAGTAGCGGTCACCGACTCCGAATTTCTGTAGTAAATTTTTATAATTTGCAGACGTTATTCGTTCGTGTACTTTACCATGATGAAAATGTTAAGTTTACTGAATAAATTGATAGTGACAGTTCGATGATTAGTGAAAGGGTGCGTTCACAAATTGAATTAAAAGTTGTCAAGTTCCTATTGGAAAACCCCGTATTTCTGTGAATAAGGCGAATTATTTTAAAGTCATCTTAATATAAAATTCAGGATGAAAGGGTCGTATCTATATTGATTAATGTTGTAAGTAAGTTGTATTGGATTTATTAAAAATAATATAAATATTATACGGAGCATTTTAAATAGTATTTAATGCACACACATATACAACGTACGTAGCATTCTAGAGAATATTTCTCTTTTAATTTCGACGGGCAGCCTTTTTCTCTGGGTCAATTTAAAACGGGTCAATTTCACAAATTAAAGTCAATCAGATAATTATTGCTAGCTAGCACTGGGCTTCTATCGTACAGAAAACACACACACAAATGTACATATGTACTATATCTATGCACAACATATGCACAAATACTGCCAACACATGATAAATACATTCTGTTATATTTTGTTTTTGTTTTTTTTCGCCCCAAACTGTTTCGTTAACATTATTACATATGTATTTCTTCGCGACGCCATTAAAACGTAGTGTGCTATTCCCCATAATTACGATTATTACCGTCGTTATTCCTATTACGTATTATATACGACTTATTGTTACCTCTGATACCTTTCATGTTACATTAATGAGCACGCGGATCGATCAAGGTTCAAAGCTCGAAATGTAGGATTACCTTTTTTTTTCGTCGTCCTCTCACTCTAGGAGAGGACACTTCAGCCGGGCGTATTCGTTTACCAATTTATTTGGTTTTGACTGATTAAGGGATGTAGTTTTAACCTCGGTCATTACTACCGACGCGATCTGGAATCGGCTTTTTTTCGTCGCCTTACTAGTACCGCATTCGGTTCATTTACCGACGTTTTTTTTTTGTAGTCGAGTTCGAATTTGTAAGCATAATGTTGTGTAAATTCGGAATAATCACAATATATTTTTTTGTAATGATATGTAAACGTTTGCATGCACAGTACAAGTACAAAAAATTAATTTTTGTAAAATCGTGAGACATACACTACTGTCCATATTAGTTCGGACACTCAAATAATATTTAAAAAAAGGGAAAACAGATAAACTAATTTAGGTCAAAAACTTAAAATTTTTATTGTATTATCGTGTATAGATGTTCATAAAGTATAATACGAGGGTAGTCGTTTATATTTCTATATACACGGCTGTATATATTTGCTTTTCAAAATATTCTGCTTGAAAATCAATGCACTTTTGCATTCGTTTAAACCAATCCGAAAGGCATTGCTGTCACTGTGAAGGCGGTATTTCGAAAATATGAGTTTTGAATGCCTCAACTGCCTCTTCCGGCGTAGAAAACCGTTGACCACGAAGTTTATTCTTCACGCGTGAAAACAAAAAGATATCGCAGGGTGTTAGATCAGGGCTGTACGGCGGATGGCGTATCAAATCAATGTTTTGCCCGGTCAAATATTCAATGTTTAAACCCACCTGTGAGAACTCGCATTGTCATGGTGGAGAATGATCTGTTGTTTTCGGTTTGTTTTCCTTATTTCTTCAAAAACTTTTGGTAATCAAATAGTTGTGTACCATTCGGAATTGACCGTTCTACAACTCTCTAAAGGCACGGTTGCGAGGCGACTGGTGTTTCCGAGAAAACAGGCGACCATTTGTTTCGATGTGCTTCGAGTGTGAACACCTTTTGTTGGTTTTGACTCATCTTGCAATACCCACACAGTCGACTGCTGTTTACTATCGGGCTCATACGTGTAGATCCATATGTTGTTACATATGAAATGTCCGATTTTGTAAGGAATAAAAAAAGTCTAAATTTAAAAAAATATAAATATTTATTCTGCACAATAGTCTCCATTTACATCAATAGTTTGTTGCCAACGGCCTGGAAGCTGAAAAATTCCCTTTGAAAAGAAATCTAGATTTTGACGGCTCACATATTGCTCAAACACTGCTATTACAGACTCCCGGTCAGGGAAGTCCCTATTTTTTAAGTGATTGTCTAAACTTCGGAAAAAATGAAAATCAGTTGGCGAAAGGTCAGGTGAATAAGGTGGGTGAGGGAGAATTTCGTAACCAAATTCCGAAAGTTTTTGGATTGTCTGTCGTGCAACATGAGGTCTTGCATTATCATGAAGAAGTATGGGTCCATGTCTATTGACTAATGAGGGCTGCAAGTGGCTCAATTTTCCATGCAGTTTCCAGTCCCACACAGTAGGACGCTGCCGTGATGGTTTCACCAGGTTGCAAAAATGAATAGTGAATAATACCCTTACTGGTCCACCATACAGTCACCATAATTTTTCGCGGGTGAAGTGATGCTCGTGCATGCTGTCTTAGTGCTTCACCTCGATCTAACCATTATCCTGACCGTCTCCGATTATCATAAAGTATCCACTTTTCGTCACACGAATCTAATCTGTCGATTAGCCAAAGAGGTAGCCACCTCCAATCGACGGAGCTTATTGGCTTCCGTTAATTGGTGCGGCACCCATCGATCGAGTTTCTTCACTTTGCCAATCGAAGAAAGGTGACGACTAATGGTGGCAATGGACACTTGAAATGTTTCTGCAAGGCTACGCACTATTGTCGACGGATTACTTTCAACTTCTACACGCAGCTCGTCGTCATTAACGGTGCTACGCGCATATTCGCGAGGCTCATTTTCCAAATCAAAATTTCCGTCGCTGAATTTTTTAAACCATCGCCGTAATGTGCGTTCATTACACGTAGTTTCACCGAACGACCGATTAATTTCTCCCGTTGCTGCAGCTGCATTTAATCCCTTTTTAAATTGAAAGAGGTAAATTGCCCGAATATCTCTTGCGACAGCATTTCCATAGGCGAGGCAGGAAAAGGTGTATTAATCTTTTCAAGAAATGGAACAGGTACACTCTTCAAAATAAATACCCTTTTCTACAAATACAATAATAATTTTCACCAAAAACATACACGTCTTCACACAGGTGCGATTCAGTTCAGACTGAAGGAAAAAACGGACATTACATTTGTAACAACCTGATAATTATACGTTCGCCTTATATAAATATCCGTTCAGTACTAACTTATAATTCTACACTTCATTTGTTTCATTACATTACACTGGTGGGGGCGCTGCGAACTGAGTACGAACCTGGCAAGTCGGAAGACATCCCAACTCTGATCATTAATAAAAATTACCTGTTGTATACTTATAAAAACATCTTTAGGTAAATATAAATCTCGGACGTACATAAAATAGTAATAAAACCTAATTTAAAATTGAAAGTAACTTCTAAACAGACAGCAGAATTTCATTTAATTTCAAATGCAAACGGGAAGGAATCTAAATGAATAAGTAATACATTAGAAAATACCATTGTAGCTCTGGCTTTTATCATTGTTTATTGTTAGTGTCGTTTATAGTGGTGCAAGTGGTAACTGGTAGTAACGGGTTCTTAACGATTTTTAATTACTATACAATGACGTCCGTATGCAGAAGCGGTTTTATTCAAATGACGCAAGTCGTCGTTTCTAGTACTAGATTTCGTGTTTCAGATTGATATCGTCATAGCTGGTTCTCCTTTTTCTTTTCAGCGCCCCATTTAAATGAACACGTCCCATTTCAGACCTCCCGCCTCTCTTTGTTGCCATAATTAATTTACAAAGCGTAGTTATAACTTATTCTGTGCTGTTTTTTCGAAGAAATTGTTTAAATTTTAGCTCGTGATTTGGTTTGTGTAGTTCCTCAAATTTCAACTGTCAGTGGGTGTGTATGATAATTTTAATTTCCACAAAACCCATGTAAACTGATTAAATCCTGAAAAAATTTGTATATTAATCTTTACCTCTATACTGGGTGTCCCTTGACATGATTGACGTAGTTTACGGATGTGTTACGAAAGAAATTTCGCGTTAAAAATATCGAAAGTATGCCCAAAAATTCTTTCGTAACTCATCTACGACCTATCTGCTTCTGGACTTCCGGGCTGGAACCGCGTCACTTGTATATCTGTCGACGTTTCGTACCCATTTGTATGGGACATCTTCAGGGCTCAACTACTGCACTGAAACTGAGTTTCAGTGCAGTAAACTACTGCACTGAAACTGAGTTTCAGTGCAGTAGTTGAAGGGTTTTCTCACGGCCACGCATCCCCTCAAGCCTCAGCAAGTATCGCCTTACTGTTGAAGCATGTACCGAAGTACCAGATGTTCGCGTAAGATCTTGAGCTAGTTCTGCGCTAACTTTCTTACGATTTCTCAAGGAACTAACTTTTAAAAACACTGCATCAACTTTACTGAGCTCTTTTGGACGTCCACTCTTTGGTCTGTCACTTACACTGCCGGTTTCAGTCATTCTTTTTATTGTTTGTTGCACGGCGTACCGGGAACATTTCACTATCTTTGATATTTTCACTTGAATATAACCCTCTTGGTGTAAAACAATAATTTTATTTCTGTGTAGTAATGCTATTCTAGGCTATCTATCTACTATAACAATTTACAGCTCACAATTTTTTCTTAAACTGAAAATTTCACTCGTAGCCGCGTTTTTTAAGAATCTAAATATATTCTATTGTGGAACTGCTCTGTATCGTTTCTACCACTGAATTAAAAATAAAATCTTATAGATAAATAACTCTCCCTTAAAATGTTATTGCAGAGCATTGTGGTGCAATAAAATTTATTACTTTAATCCTCTTATCAGGCGGTCGATCTGACCACTACGCGGAAGTATGATGTTAAACTTGGAAATTTCCAGTGATTATATTTCTGCCAATAAGTGAATCGTTCTTGGAAAGATGTATTAAATATTATAAATTAAATTAAGCCAATAATTATTAGTAAAAATGTTTTAGTAAATAAGTTTTGGAAAATATTGTTGGGTGCTTCTTTCTTTTGCACAGTACTGTATGTTTGTTTTCGTCATATTGACGGAAGAAATACTGTTGGGAAAAATATAAATAAAAAACGAACTAAAAATTATGAAACTAGTTATTAATTGCACATAATTATGCGCTTTTACAATGCTAAACTTATATCGTATATGTAATGCAGAAATTGTTGAAAAAAATTTCTGTTTACCGCGCGGGATTCGAACCCACGATTTCATTCTCGCCGGGAACGCGCCATCACAATTAGACGACGGAGACAGTGGGGGAGGGGACAGAGTTTCTACTGTATATGTAAATTTTTAAATATAAAATTCTACCTATTATTTATTCCACACCTGTACATGTACATAATATAAGGTTTTCCAATAGGGATGATATGATTTTGAAGTGACATTTTAGCCATTTGTAACATGTCATGATCTGTCATTTGTTTTTCATTGTATTCAGTAGTGTTTACAATTTCATCATGAAGAGATATACGCAAGAACAACGTTTACAAATTATTCAGTTTCATTATCAAAATAATCGTTCTCCAATTGCGACTTTTCGTGCGCTTTTGCCATTTTATGGTCGTAATAATCGTCCAAGTGTGCTCGCTATTCGTCGAATTGTTAAAAATTTTGAGGTTACATTTTCTTTACATAATTTTCAAGTGACAATACGACAAAGAACCGCTCGAAGTAATGCAAATATTGCTGCCGTTCAGGCAAGTGTTACTGAAGACCGTAATTTGTCGTTTCCAAGACGTTCTCAACAATTGCGACTGTCTCAAACCAGAACCTGGCGGATTTTGAGAAAGAATTTGGATTTGCATCCCTATAAAATTGTTCTCACTCAAGAACTGAAGCCATTGGACTACCGTAAACGTCGTGAATTTGCTGATTTTGCCTTGGAACAACTTCAAAACGATAACGATTTTTTAAGAAAATCATCTCTGATGAGGCTCACTTTCATCTGGATGGTGTGGTAAATAAACAAAACTGTCGATTCTGGTGCGAAGAAAATCCACAAATTATTTATGATAGACCATTACATTCACCTAAATTGACAGTTTGGTGTGGTTTTTGGTATGATGGAATCATCGGTCCGTACTTCTTTCAAAACGAAGCTGGTAACACCGTTACTGTCAATGGAGAGCGGTATAGATTGATGATAACCAACTTTTTATGGCCGACATTGGAAGAAGTTGATCTTGACAACATTTGGTTCCAACAAGACGGGGCTACGTGCCACACAGCAAATGCAACAATAGAATTATTGCGAAAAAAGTTTGAAGATTCGATTATTTCAAGAAATTGTGATATTGAATGGCCTCCAAGAAGTTGTGATTTAACACCATTAGACTATTTTTTGTGGGGTTATTTGAATTCATTGGTCTATCGAAATAAACCAGACTCTCTTCAAGCTTTACAAGTCAATATTGAACGTGCCATTCATGGCATACGACCAGATTTAGTGGAAAAAGTGTTCGAAAATTGGGTTCATCGAATTCGTTCCTGCAGAGGAAGTCGTGGAGGCCATTTGAATGACTTTTTATTTAGAACTTAATTGTATCGATTGTACTTCACATTAAATAAAAAACTTTTGAATTTTCTTAACAATAAGTGTGTTTTTTTTTAAAGAAATGATATCACTCTTATTGGAAAACCTTGTACATTCATTCACTGTTAATACAACGCGAAAAAAAAATTAAACCTCGCTCATTATTGGTACTATAGTTTTCGATCATCATTACATAGATAAAAGAGATTAGATAAGTTTGTTTGTCCTCTAAACCAACAAGGTTAATCGAACACGCTCCGAACGAGAGATATAAACAATAATAATAATAAAAAATACAAAAAAAAAATGCAAACAACGGTGGCTATAATCCTATGTATCCCTGTATCAATATGTATTTTGGTTCTGTTTGTTCCAGGTGGCTATAAAAATAATAGACAAGACTGCATTAGACGAAGAAAATTTGACGAAGATATTCCGCGAAACCGCTATATTAAAGAAACTGAAACATCCACACATCACAAGGTTGTATCAATTGATGGAAACCGATCAAACGATATATCTGGTAACTGAATATGCAAGTAAAGGAGAGATATTCGGTAAGAGAATTTGAGAATTAAATAAAAAAAAGACATGGGGAAAATTATATACGGTAGATATGAGGTTTTAAGACCTTTAGGGATGATATTTTTTCTAAAATGTGACGGGGATTGGGCAAAAATTAGAGAAACATTTTAGGTTCCACCAGTCTTATTTACATACAACCATGCTCAAATGTATTAGACACCTTACGAATTTATGTACATACATACATACATATATAGTTTAGTCAAAAGAGAGGTGAGGAAAATAAAACTGTTGTGAAAATTATGTACAAAGTGTTATTTAGTAATATAGTACAATTTATCAATATTTTGTCGCTCCGCCCTTGGCCTTAATGACAGCTCGCACTCGTCGAGGCATACTTGCTACTGAATTGTAACACTCTGCCGGTGATATTGCAGCCCATATTTCGCGAATTTTTGTTGATAATTCTGCTTTTGACAGGCATTTATGTTCCGTGATCTTAGTTTTTAAGATACGCCACAAATTTTCAATGGGCGACAAATCGGGATTTTGTGGCGGCCAATCCAATACCTCCACTGTGTTTTCCTCGAACCAACGCACTACAGCTCCCGATTTGTGGCAGGGCGCATTATCTTGCTGAAAAATGTATTGTGGAATATCCTGGTCGAATAGTTTTAGCACAGACGGTTCTAATACTTCCTCCAACATGGCTAAATAGCGTTGGCTATTCATCCGTCCATCCGTCCATCCGTCCATCGCACAGGTACACTTCTCCAACACCGTATGCAGACATACAACCCCAAACCATGATACTACCACCTCCAAATTTTACTGTGGGAATGATACATTGTGGTTCATAAGCTTCCCCTTGCCTACGCCGAACGTATAGCGTCCCAGGCAGTCCCCAAAGCTGCCAGGCAAAAGAAGAAAGTTACCACTTAGACAGGATTAATTTTGTTTAATGTTACGTGTAGACTGAATTGCATACAACGATAAGAATATTAGTCATGAAGATGTACTTACATACCTCGATATTCGATTCATCAGACCAAAGAATCTTCGACCACTTCTCGATTGTCCAATTTTCATGTTGTTTGGCCCATAAATACCGCTTTTTTTATGAGCGTCAGTTAAAAGCGGTTTACATCGCGCTTTACACCCTCGTAAACCAGCACGCTGGAGACGCCTTCTCACTGTTTGCCCAGAAACTGTTACGCGATAACGCTGTTTCAGCTCACTGGCGAGCTGTTTCGACGATTTTTTCCTGTCACTGAGAGCCAGTCTTTGTAAAATTCTGTCTTCTCTAATCGAGGTACAGGGTTTTCTGCCACTTTTTGGTCTGTCAACAAACGACCCACTCTCCTGATAGCGACTAATGGTTGTACGGACTGCACATCACGAACATTTTTTTTGTTTTGCAATTGCAACTATTGATAACTTCTGGGAATGCAATAGCACTATTTGGGCGCGTTCCCCTACCGACAACTCGCGTGTTTTAGGCATTTTTCTTCAACAAATAACTGACACAACGTGAAAAAATAGGATAATCTAATTGATCTCTACCACAAACTCACAAACGCACGTTGCTCACACACGGCTAGAATGACACTAAATTTCTAAAATCCACAATTTCCCCTTTCCACCTATTCTTTTCAATAGGGGATTAACTAGGGTATTCAAAAACGCATTTCTGTAAATACCATTAACTATTTTTACGGTTAATTTCCGTCAGACTTGGATAATACCGAGAATAAGGGTTTTTACCTGGGGTGTCTAATACATCTGAGCATGGTTGTAGTAAGGTTGCCAATATTAATTTGTTTTATGATATAGGGCCTGCTCTATGCTACATTAAGATTAATTTTTGCTAACGTGAAAGCTTAGTGACTTCCCTTTTCCAATTGATTACTTCATTGGTCCACAAGCTTTTGTACAGTTGACCACTTCATAATTTTTTTTAAGAACTTTTACCTCGTATTTTTTTGGGTACAAAATGAGGTTTTTCCTTTGTCCTGTTGTGTGGAAATTTTTGGACCGATTGCATTGGTTAAACCTCCTCCCTTCATCTCCCCTAATCGCTATTGAAAAAAAGTACTACTTCGAGAGGGTAGGTTGACATCCTATGGTAGTTACTTTGTTTTTGATCTACACCTCGACGATTCCGATTTCTGTTTTCTCAATATTTTCTGTGTTATATACGTGCCTTTTTGTTTTCCGAGTTAGTTATGCTGTGGTGTTTACTCTTTCCGTCACTATTCGATGCAGAAATGATTTCCGATCATACTTTTGAAGCAGCATTTCACAGATGATTTTGCGATTTTCCATTCGTCATTCAATTGATGTGACACCCATTTTCCCATCTTTTGGATTTTTCCCCATTGCTCGTAATCGGTCGCTAATCGTTTCTTGGACCATATTTAACGTTTCTGTCAATTGTTTTTGAGTTTGGGTTAGGTCTTCATCCAATACTTCCTGCATCTTTAAACTTTTTCGGTCTACCAGAACGTTTTTTGTCTTACACATCGAAATCATCACTTTTGAATTGCCAAAAGCACACCTCACATGTTTTTATGGTTGGAGCATGCTCACCGTAAGTTTTTACCAGCAAACGATGACTTTCAGGGGCTTTTTTCTTTTGATTAAAATCTTTTGGATTTTTCCCCATTGCTCGTAATCGGTCGCTAATCGTTTCTTGGGCCATATTTAACGTTTCTGTCAATTGTTTTGAGTTTGGTTTGGGTCTTGGGTCAGCATTTCCCAGACGATTTTTCATTTGTCTGTCATTCAATTGATGTGGCACCCGTTTTCTCATCTTTTGGATTTTCCAATTGCTCCTAATCAGTCGCTAATCATTTCTTGGGCCACATTTAAGGTTTCTGCCAATCGTTTCTGAGTTTGGGTTGGGTCTTCATCTAATAACTCCTGCAGTTTCGCGTCTTCAAACTTTTTCGATCTACCAGAACGTTATTTGTCTTGCACATCAAAATCACTCCTATTGAATTATCGAAACCACGCCTCACATGTTTTTATGGTTGGAGCTTGCTCACCCTAAGTTTCTACCAGCAAACGATGGCTTTCAGCGGCTTCTTTCTTCGCAAATGCACTTTTTCAGGCACGAAACTCGACATTTTCCGAGGTATAAATCTATGACAGTGTTACTTTCGCAAAATATAACATGCATGGCTTTGAAACTTGATGTCAGTAGAATAAAATGACATATGTGTCGAATCATAACATTGCATACTTAAGCCTAGCGACATCTGTTAGAAAAATCGGTATTGGCTTTCCGATACACTTGATGAACACCCTATAATGTACGAGTTGCTTCCTATTTCACTTGACCTACTAGGATTTTTTAGTAATTGGTATTTACAGAGCAAAAATACAAGTAATACTGCATACATTAATAATAAAATATTTTTATTTATTGAACATCTTTAGCATCTCTTAATCAAAATGTTTTGAATTCACGTTAATGTAAAAAAGAAAAATTCATTGCATCCGATTTCTGTTTCGGTTCGAACACAAATATCTCGGTTATTTCGAATATTGGCGGCACAAATTTGCAAATCCCACGTCATCGTATTGAGCTGGTCAGTTAGCATGAAACGATTATCAAAGCAAATATTGCATATTTGCATATTACGTAGCAATGCCTTTATTGATCGATATGCAACGCACAAAACGTCCTGCAAAGTATGCAATTCTACATTAAAAAATAATCGAAAACAAAAGCGAAAGGTTAAAGTAATGCGCGATTTTGCATCCTCCATTAAATTTATGTCCGTAGCTTTTATGTAATTTTATTGGCCGCGATTTAATTGCAAAAATGAATGGTGAATTTGACTTAGATTGGATTCATTTCATTACACCATTTTTTAAAAATTGTTGATGTTTGTGTCGTTACATAATTTAGTGTGATATAAATTTTAACAGGAAAAAGAGTGACTTGGGAAGATATACGAGGTGTGGCGATTAAATTACGAGACTGACGTGAGAAATGTTATTTATTGCATTTAAATTTATATTTAACTTCTACCCCTTCAGCATGCTATCCCCCCCCCCCCCCCTAGTTATACACCGTTGTGTACGTGTCTTCCATTGTTTAAAATTATGCTGCAGTTCATCAGTTGTCAACCCCTTCAACAACTCTGCCGTTTTTGTTTTTACATGTTCAACAGAGTGAAGATGTGTTCCCTTGCACTTTTCACTTTTGAGAACAGGTAGGAGTCACATGCTCCGAGATCTGGTGAATACGGAGGATGATCAAGCACAGCAATGCGCTTGTCTTCTATTGGGTTGGCAACTAAGTACTTTCGGTTTTGTAGTATAAAATAAAACACTTTTTTTAAACAAAGAATAGTTTTTAATCAATTATATATTTTCCATTTTGCTCAATGACCTTTTGCCATCTTTCTTTCAGCTTCATGATTCCGCGCTCATAAAATTTCTGGTCCTTATCAGCAAAAAACTGAACCAGGTGCGAGTGAAGGTCATTGTCATTTGTGAAAGTTTTACCATTCAAAGAATTCTGCAAACTTCGAAATAAATGGTAATCAGATGGTGCTAGATCAGGGCTGTATGGGAGATGTGGCATCACTTCCCAGCCAAGTTCCAATAGTTTCCCACGAGTTGCCAAAGATGTGTGAGGCCTTGCATTATCTTGGTGGCAAACTACACCTTTCCGATTTGACAATTCTGGCCGTTTTTCTTTGATTGCTTCATCCAGTTTTATTAATTGTTGACAGTAAACATCAGAATTGATCGTTTAGTTAATTGGAAGCAGCTCAAAACACACAACACCTTTGTAATCCCACCAAACTGACAGCATGATCTTTTTTGGATGCAATTCAGCTTTCGATGTGGTTTGAGCTGGTTTATCGTGTTTGTTCCATGATCGTTTTCGAACTATGTTACTGTACAGGACCCATTTTTCATCACCAGTGATGATTCTTTTTAAGAAAGGGTCGGTTTCATTTCGTCTGAGGTGCATATCGCAAAAGTTGATTCTTTGTGTTAAATGAATTTCTTTCAATTCGTGAGGTACCCAAATATCAAGCTTCTTAACTAGCCCAAGACATTTTAAATGTTTTTCAATTGTTGTGTGCGATACAGGTAGCCTCTCCGCAACCTCTCGAACAGTTATATGGCGATCCTCTTCAATTGTGACTGATTTGGTCATCATCAACTTCAGTAGGCCGACCAGAACGTTGCTCATCTTTGAGGGAAAAATCTCCAGAACGGAATTTTTTATACCAATTCTGACACGTGCTCTGACACGTGCGCTCTGTTAAGCAATTAGCACCATAAACTTCACATATCTTTTTGTGAGCCGCAGCAGCTTTCTTTCCTTTACGGAAATAAAATAGTAAAATATGTCGAAAATGTTCGTGTCTGCACTCCATTTAAAATTAACCCACAACTAATAGCTTTAATAAAAATCCCGCACTACTTGCTTCTGAAGTTACGTCAGTGTGACTAGTATCACGCGACAAACGCTAAAGTACAGCACTAACATACGTTATACAAAAAATAAAGCAACGCACTCTATCAGTAAAAACCGAAAGTACTGAGTTGCCAACCCAATAAAAACTGCTTCATAGATAGGGTATTGTGGTGCGTTGTCCTGGTACGGAATCCACGAGTTGTTCTTCCACAAAGCCGGTCTTTTCTCCTTTGCCCTTTCCCTCAGCTTGATTAGAACTTCCTGGTGGTATTTCTGATTAACGGTTTGACCCTCAGGTACCCACTCGATTATGATAATGCCCTTGATATCGAAAAAAACGCATTTCGAATGGGTGGTCATAGTGAGACAGCCTGTATAGTATAGAAATGGTAAAATATATAATTTTGAATAACAAACTAGGGCGTTATGCAATACACAATATTTTTTTTTCCTGTTAAAAATAAAAATTCCAAAAAAACAAAACGTCTTCGATTACTTTAAAACAAAAAAAACCCATTTAATTTTGTATTTTCAAATCTGCATACGGAAGATATTTTATAAAAAAAAATATCTAATTTTGCAGGTGGGGAGGTTTAAAGTCCACCGAAAATTTTACGTAAAATCAAAAATTGCAATAATACACGTGTTTAATTTAAAATAGACAAAGTGACGCCAACTTCCGGTATAACCGGAAGTGTTACGAGGACGTCATTATTTTATTTGAATAGGATATGTTTGAAAACACCGTTGTCCAAGTTTTCAAATTTCAAATCGAAATATTCTAATGGGTGGTCATAGTGAGACAGCTTGTATAGTATAGAAATGGTAAAATAAATCATTTTGAATAACAAACAAGGGCGTTATGTAATACATAATATATTTCCCTGTTAAAAACAAAAATTCCAAAAAAGCAAAACGTCTTCGATTACTTTCAAATAAAAAAACCCACTTAATTGTGTATTTTAAGATCTGCATACGGAAGTTATTTTATAAAAAAAATATCTCGAAAACTTAATTTTGCAGATGGGAAGTTTAAAGTCCACCGAAAATTTTACGTAAAATCAAAAATTGCAATAATATACCTGTTTAATTTAAAATAGACGAAGTGACGTCAACTTCCGGTATAACCGGAAGTGTTACGCGGACGTCATTATTTTATTTGAACAGGATATGCTTGAAAACACTGTTGTACAAGTTTTCAAATTTCAAATCGAAATATTCTAATGGGTGGTCATAGTGAGACAGCCTGTATAGTATAGATATGGTAAAATAAATCATTTTGAATAACAAACAAGGGCGTTATGCAATACACAATATTTTTTTCCCCCGTTAAAAACAAAAATTCCAAAAAAGCAAAACGTCTTCGATTATTTTAAAATAAAAAAACCCATTTAATTGTGTATTTTCAGATGTTAATGCGGAAGTTATTTTATAATATATAAACAAGTATAATGCAGTTTTTGTGTAGATTCATAATAACTATTCTGGCTCTCAACGTGAACACAATTTTGTGTATGCAGTATGCATAAATTAAATTCAATGTCCAATTATCATACCTAAAAAAAAAAAAAAACTCAATTTCAACGTTTGTTTACCTGTTTTTACAGGTTTGTGTCCGAAACAGCGAAATCTAAAACGAATTTTATATAACGGCGTACACTATTTCCTATTAACATCACGTCGTCCTTGGAAATATATGTTAAAATAATATTCCTCTTTGTAAAAACTACATAATGTTATTGGTTTTCGAGTCCAATAAATGTGTGTAAATTATGTACGACAATCGGTCCACGGAATAATAATACACAGCCGTTCGATTTCGCGTTTTGCCCAATGAACAAATTTAGTTGATTCTTGTGATGTTTGGCATATTACATAATAACGTTGATACACCTCTATATATGTTACGTGTACAATATACTCACGTTTTTGTATTTGTTTACGTCTTTCACCTGTCACATTAAACCGTTATACGACTTCTTATTGAAGTTGTTTTTTTTCGCCTGCGAATTTCTGTGTTTATAATATTGCAAATCACGTGTAGGTATAGTTCGAATATTTCACATAAACGACGAAGTATCTGCAGACAGTCACGGCAAGTTTTCGTGCTACACAAGATACATAGATATCAATTTTAAAAAGTAACTAAATTGGGATAATTTATTTGATAAAACTAGCAATAAAAACGTTTTCATTATTGAGGAAATATGACATAATTTTTAATGGGATTTTAATGTAAATGTAGTTACGAGGTACGCTCGAAAAATATTCGTGTCGACTTGAAAAATTTATGCCAATTGACAATTACAATTGAACTTCCGTAAGTCAAAAAGGCAATTGCTAGCAAAGTTTGAGATATAGAAACGTCGAGTTATAGAGAAATGCACTAACAGGTTGAAAACTAAATTGTAACTTTTTACAGTGCCGTGCAATAAAATTAAGGCCACCTAATTCAACTTTTTAATTTTATTTTTATAAGAAATAAAACAAAATAAAGACTCGACGTAAACAGTTTAATAACATTATACAAAGGATACTAGGAAAGTTTTGCAATACAGCTTTGTTTATTCAATTTTTTCAAAGTAATTTCTTCTACACGCAATACACCTCTCCTCCCCCGAAACCAATCTTTGAATCAGTTCTGCCAAGTTTCACTAGGGAGTAAAGCACACTCGTTGCCCCAATCCGCAGAAGGACCTCATCACTGGAAAACCGCCTCCCTTTTAGCTTCATTTTCACATGCGGGAACAGTGCAAATTCGCAGGGAGTAAGATCTGGACTGTAGGGAGGGTGCTCGAGAAGTTTCAATACTGTCGTGGTCAATTATTCGGTGCAGGCTTTGGCGCGGTGAGCTGGAGCATTATCGTGATGGAGGAACCAGGTGTCCATTCTTGACTTTGGCCGCAGGTTCTTCATAGGTCCAATGACTTTAGGCAGACTGTCTTCTGTGTGTCCAAAACGACGCGTTCCACAATTCCACTCGATTTGAAAAATACAGCTATCATTTTCTTCTTTACAGATCGGGATTTTCTGACAACTACAGGTGTGTCCTCATCATCAAAGACCCAAACTTTGTTTTGAGCTTTGGTCGGCACATCGTGATAGTACAGCCAAGTCTTGTCACCTGTCACGATGTTGTTCACATATCGAGATTGTCTCTTATTAAACTTTTTTTAGCATCTCCCAGCACCAAGTCACACGTTGTGTCATCTGCTCTTCAGTCAGTCGATGGGGCACCCAGAGAGAACAAAGTTTCCTCATCTGCAAATGATCATGCAGAATCGAACGAATTTCTGGTGCATTTAGCCCTGAAGTACCCTCTATCTGTTGGTAGGTCACTCACCTGTCCTCGCCAAGCATTTTCCTCATAGTAGTAACGTCGTTTTCCCACGTAACTGACGTTCGTGGCCTTCCCGGCCTCTCATCATCCTCCACAATTAAATTTCCCCTTTGGAATTCTCTGTACCACCTGAACATCGTTGTGCGATGTGGACAAACATCACCTAGTGCAAGAGTCAATTCTTCGAAGCACTGGTCTATGTTTAAACCACGCACGAAATTATAACGCAAAACTGCCCTTGTCTCAATTCGTGACCACGATGCCATCGCAAGCACTTTACACTCTCACTGCTAATGAATAACTGAGCCCAGACGATTCATTGTTGCGTCATATTGCAAAATTTTCCTAGTACCCTTTGTACATTTTCGATTGGGTTGAGGTCTGGAGAGTTACCTGGTCACAAAGAACTGCAACTTGCTATCAGAAACCGAACCTTTTATTGATTTTGCTCAGTGGCATGGTGCATTCTCTTGCATAAATTAGCAAACATCACCAGAACTTAAAGAATTAATCCATCAAATTAGTATTGTTTCCATTATGAATTTGTACTGTATTTGATTCATTGTATACGTTGCATAATACAGATACTTTAACTTCCTTTCTACGCACGACCAAATTATAATTACTGGATGTTTAACTGTTCCAATAACTACAGCTTCATGAAAATGCTCGTGCGGTCCTCTAATGGAATGGAAATTTTTCATTCCCGTCTCTAAGAGCGATTTATCACTCAATACAACCTTGAAAAATACAAAATATTCATTAAATTTTAAGTCTACTTACAATATGTCCAATTTTATGAAAAAAAAAATAAAATAAATGCAATACTTAATCGTCAGGCTTTTATGTAGTTTCGTCCAATGTAATCTCATGTTCTTTATCGTGGTCAATCTTGGCTTTTTCGCTGGCCGACGATTATAAGTCTACTCCTCGTATAATCGAGATTGCAGTTTTTTAATATTGAAAATTTGGTTTTTTCACATATACTTGATTTTTTATTTACGATCGCTTTCTTGGATTTCTCAAAAAGAGTGTTAAGTGATATTTTCTGAATAAAAAGTGTTTTTTTTGTTCAGATGTTGAAGTTTTTGTGTTTTTACTTCCAGCATTTTTGTATATGATTCGTCACAATGACTAAACGATAATTACAATGATAAATACTTTCAAGTGTTATTAAATGTTTTAATTTATACAAATAACAATACCATTATCTAATTCACATTTAAAATTCCCGTCGTTAAAGTGTATAATAGAATATCGATCGAAAATTGAATGAACAATGTTATTTATTTATATTGAGTTAATAGTAACACAAATGCAATATTTTCTGACCTAACCCTGTAGTTTTCATAAATGCGAATTAAAATATCATTTTTCGAATGGATTCAAATTCTTGGGAATGCTTTAACAATTTTTTGACATTTTATTATCATACAACTTCGCAATATTTACAAAAAAAATATTCCAACGTTAGCAATTTGGAAATAGGTTATCAAATTGTTAGAATCACATGTATACGTCGTGACATTGCTATGCAGTATACAAATGTTAATAGTACATATGTCTGTATACAAGAATGTACAGAAGAATGAGAAATATATTATTTCTATTATTATTATCATTAGAAAAGGGTGAAGATAGCGGTTTGATGGCCATAGATTTTAGTACAAAAATTTGTTTTTTACAAAAGAAAATTCAGAAGTAATTTATCAAACAAAAAAGATCAACGCAAAATGTTTTCTTGTTTAATTTGATACATAAATTTAATCTGTAAAATAGATACAATTTTGATGATGTATTGGGTTGGCAACTAAGTACTTTCGGTTTTTACTGATAGAGAGCGTTGCTTTATTTTTTGTATAACGTATGTTAGTGCTGTACTTTACCGTTTGTCGCGTGATACTAGTCACATTGACGTAACTTCAGAAGCAAGCAGTGCATGATTTTTATTAAAGCTATTAGTTGTGGGTTAATTTTAAATGGAGTGCAAAATTGAACATTTTAGACATATTTTACTATTTTATTTCCGTAAAGGAAAGAAAGCTGCTGCGGCTCACAAAAAGATATGTGAAGTTTATGGTGCTAATTGCTTAACAGAGCGCACGTGTCAGAATTGGTATAAAAAATTCCGATCTGGAGATATTTCCCTCGAAGATGAGCAACGTTCTGGTCGGCCTACTGAAGATGATGACCAAATCAAAGTCATAATTGAAGAGGATCGTCATATAACTGTTCGAGAGGTTGCGGAGAGGCTACATGTATCGCACACAACAATTGAAAAACATTTAAAATGTCTTGGGCTAGTTAAGAAGCTTGATATTTGGGTACCTCACGAATTGAAAGAAATTCATTTAACACAAAGAATCAACTTTTGCAATATGCACCTTAGACGAAATGAAACCGACCCTTTCTTAAAAAGAATCATCACTGGTGATGAAAAATGGGTCCTGTACAGTAACATAGTTCGAAAACGATCATGGAGCAAACACGATAAACCAGCTCAAACCACATCGAAAGCTGAATTGCATCCAAAAAAGATCATGCTGTCAGTTTGGTGGGATTACAAAGGTGTTGTGTTTTTTGAGCTGCTTCCAAGGAACCAAACGATCAATTCTGATGTTTACTGTCAACAATTAATAAAACTGGATGAAGCAATCAAAGAAAAACGGCCAGAATTGTCAAATCGGAAAGGTGTAGTTTTCCACCAAGATAATGCAAGGCCTCACACATCTTTGGCAACTCGTGGGAAACTATTGGAGCTTGGCTGGGAAGTGACGCCACATCCCCCATACAGCTCTGATCTAGCACCATCAGATTACCATTTATTTCGAAGTTTGCAGAATTCTTTGAATGGTAAAACTTTCACAAATGACGATGACCTTCACTCGCACCTGGTTCAGTTTTTTGCTGATAAGGACCAGAAATTTTATGAGCGCGGAATCATGCAGCTGAAAGGAAGATGGCAAAAGGTCATTGAGCAAAATGGAAAATATATAATTGATTAAAAACTATTCTTTGTTTAAAAAAAAGGTGTTTTATTTTATACTACAAAACCGAAAGTACTTAGTTGCCAACACAATATATTCATTTCTAGTCAATAGTCGCACGTAATTACTATCCTAAATAACTGTTATAATAGAAGCCTTTGGTACATATCCAACAAGAATAACCTCCTCTGGGTTCCAAAACACAGTAGCCACGAGTTTTCCAACTAAAGATTGTGTACAGATCTATTTTTTGTTTTTAAGAACAAGGCTTCGTTGGCGTCGATTTAATTGTGTTATGAACAAATTGGTATCAGTCTATGAAACAAACTAAACCATCGGAAAAAATTCGTTAGTGTATGGTACCTATATACATATATATTCAGTCCCTGGTCAAAATATTAGCACCACTTGCAAATATAAAGTGTTTCATTATATAACAAAGAGTTTAACGAAAAATAATCTTAATACAAACGTAATGCAGAAGAAACTAACGCTGAATTGATTATTCTTGCGGGATGAATTACAAAACTAATCAAAAAAGGCAAAAAACCTCTTACCACATCAATATTCGTACTACGTATACGTATTTCGATAACTAAGTTGTCAACATTAGCAGATTTATCAATCACGGTATCGCATCTGGACCCGTGGTAAACTTATACAAAAAATTGTGTTAATATCTGTACATAGAGTATATGAAAATTTTCGGAGGGTTCCCCGTATATTACAAGTTCAATTAATTTGAAATGTTTGTCGAAAAATGTATGAATAATCTTGGCACTTCTCGTCTCAAAAAAAAATAAAATTCCAACAGCTTCCCCTCTGATTTTCCTGGAACGAAACAACAAACGAAATAACGATCAATGAATAGGTAAATAAATAGGTAATTCCTTTAGCCGAAACGGTGATTAATTTAACAAAAATCAACCTCAGAATACAATGGAATTGTAAATTCTTTTAACGTGCATATTATCTCGACGATTAAAAAAGCTGTCGACGTCAGATGCGGAAAAAACTGCACTGTACTGACGGCTAAATATCTCATCAGCTTCTGTGCGAACACTGCAGAAGCAGTCGACGTGATTTTTAACGAATTTATTGCCGCAAAAATCCTCGAATACGCACAAATAACACGAATTGAGTGTAGGGACGACAACACTGTGTCTAATTCCTTTTGATTTGTGTCTCTGAAATACACACACACACACATACATACACAGATAATACGACACACTGTACATGACAAATTAGGTCTAGTCACATCGTCCTCTAACACAATACGTTTGCGTTTTTTTTCCCATCACGCCCACGTTACGAAAATATTTACACAGAGCTTATTCCGTCAATAGAGAATTAAGAAACGAACACTAATGTAAAAAGTAAATGCCTACGCAAATGAAACAGAAATCCAGATAATACGAACATATTGTAATTTGAATGTGGCCATTTTATATTGTTACGAGCTGATACTACGTCAAATTCACCGATTCGAGGTGATAATCAGACAACGAAAGGAATACTAAGTAATGTTAAAATTTAATTTATTAAATGACGGGTACATTTTAATGGAAACTGTTATTAATCAAATTAATCAAACGAAGATAAATAATAAATGAAATACATGCTACTGTGGGCGAAAAATAGTGAGACTTTGTTCATAATTTTTAAATTCTTAATTTATTCTTCGAAATTTATTTCGTCCCCCTCAAAGTAATCCCCCCTGGCCCCAATACACTTGTGCCAACGTTTCTTCCAATTCTCGAAACAGTTGTTAAAGTCAATTTCAGGAATAGCCTTCAATGCGCGTAGCGATTCATGTTTAATGTCTTCAATTGACTCAAAACGGTTTCCCCGGAGCGGTCGTTTGAGTTTGCTGAATAGCCAGAAGTCACACGGAGCTAGCGAATACGATGGTTGCGGCACGATATTGGTTGAAAATTTGGCGAAAAACTCACGAAGAATTAATGCAGTATGCGACGGTGCATTATCGTGGTGCAAAAACCAAGAGTTGTCGGCCCATTATTCTGGCCTCTTTTTACAAATAGTATTGCGCAAACGACGCATAACACTCAAATAGTATTCTTTGTTGACAGTTTGGCCGGTCGGAAGGACTTCGGAGTGCACCACACCTCGATAATCGAAGAAAACTGTCAACATAACCTTGATTTTTGACTTGCTTTGACGTGATTTTTTGGGCTTCGGCTCACCTTTGATACGATATTCGGCCGATTGATAGTCTGTTTCCGGGTCATAAGCGTAGATCCAAGTCTCATCTCCAGTTATGATGCCTTTCATTTTGTCTTGATTCGGAAAGCATTGTTTCACAGACGTCAACGCGTCGCTGTTTTTCGAAAAAATTGAGTGATTTTGGAACAAATCGTGCTTTCACTTTTCTTAGGCCCAAATGATCTTTCAAAATGGTTTTCACCGATCCTTCCGATATTCCAACGACGCCAGTGAGGTCTCTGACTGTTAATCGTCGATTCTCAAGCACCAATTCCTTGATTCTATTGACGTGTTGATCATCAGTTGATGTTGATGACCGTCCTGGACGTGGTTCGTTATCAACGCGTTCTCGACCCTCTTTGAATAATTTGTACCAATCAAAACACTTGCCCGCGACAAACAATTATCACCGAAGGCCTTTTGCAACATTCTGAACGTTTCGGCACCAGAAATTTGATTCCGTACACAAAATTTAATGGAACTTCTTTGTTGAATTTCACTCTTTGTAAAAATCGCCGAATGCACTTTTTGTACTACAGAAAGACAAGCGTACACTAAACACTAATGATTATTTTGATGTGACATTTGGCACAGATGTCACTGACAGTCATACTAACCTACAAAAAAAAAATTTCGACGAATGGGTTTTCGCGCAAAATTTAAATTAAAAAGTCTTACTGTTTTTTGCCCACAGTAGTATAGAGTACTGGCCATAAATGAGGGATCACTACAGGTAAAATACAAAAAATGGTACACTTTTGACAGAACGATATACAAGGGTGGTCTCATAAGCACCTGGCCAGACCTAGAGATGGCGGTAGTTGTTTGAAAAATATCACTGTATTAGAAAGTACACAACCTATAAAGCATATGTTTAGTATTTGTTTGGCAGCCACCAGTAGTGAATGTTTTCAGTGAATTTGTAAAAATAGAGAAAATTGGTCATCGTTACGTCATACAATACTTTTATTTGAAATGCCTCAGTCCAACCGATATAAAAGCTTAACTAGATTCTACTCTGGGTGAGTCTGCTCCTTCGTTTACAACAGTGAAATATTGGGTAGCAGAGTTTAAATGAAGCCGTACGAGCTGCCAGGACGAGCATTGCAGTGGTCGACCAAATGAGGTGATGACTCCAGAAATGGTGAAAAAAATCTACAAAGCGGTACTGGATGATCGTCGGCTGAAAGTGCACGAACTAGCAGACATAGTAGACATTTAAAAAAGCGCGGTACATCGCATATTATCTGAAAATTTGGACATGAGAAAGCTGTGCGCAAGATGAGTGTTTGCGTTTGTTCACACTCGTGCAAAAACAGTGTCGCGATTACGTTTCACAGCAACAAAGCAGACTTTTTGCACTGTTTCACATGCTTCATCCATGGTTATGAAACGGCGCAAAAATTCTTCTTTGTTGCTGTGAAACTTCGGTAAACACTCAATTGAAACGTCACGACACTGTTTTTGGCTCGAGTCTGAGCAAACGCGGCCCCCATCTTGCACACAGCTTTTTCATGTCAAAATTTTCAGACAATATGCGATGTAAAGCACTTTTTGAAATGCCTACTATGTCTGCACTTTTAGTCGACGACAATTTCTGGAGTCGTCACCTCATTTGGTCGACCACTGCGATACTCGTCTTGGTAGCTCGTACGGCCTCGTTTAAACTCTGCTGCTCAATATTTCACTGTTGTAAACGAAGGAGCAGACTCAGAATAGAATCCAGTTCAGCATTTATATCGGTTGGGCTGAGGCCTTCCAAATTGTGTCACGTTACGATGACCAATTTCCTCCATTTTTACAAATTCACTGAAAACGTTCACTTTTGATGGCTGCCAAACAAATACTAAACAACGTGGCTTCTTCAAACTTGAAACATATGCTTTATAGATTGTGTACTTGCTAATACAGTGATATTTTTCAAACAACTACCGCTGTCTTTAGGTCAAGCCAGGTACTTAAGGGACCACCCTCGTATGTAACTTTTATCGATTATACTTTTCGAAATTTCCTCCAAATGAGAATTTAATTTGAAACTTGAACATCGCTAATGTTTTTAATTACACAGCATTAAACAATTCCCATTTCAATTAGCCTAATATTACTTTTATTTTTGCAGATTACCTGGCTGCAAAAGGTAGGATGCCAGAACCGGAAGCCAAACGTATTTTCTCTCAAATCGTCTCCGCCCTATCCTATTGCCACTCACAGGGTGTCGTCCACAGGGATTTGAAAGCAGAAAACCTACTGCTGGATCAGAATATGAACATCAAAGTACGTACTGTTTACATTTAATTAATACGTCCGCTAAAATGAAAACACCACAAGCAATAAAAGAACATTAACATTAAGAGATTTTTGGCAATAACAAACCGTCGAAAACGTTACATTTTCATCTAATATTTCTGCCAGGACTTCGTACAAGATGTGGAATTATTTATTTACTTGTGTGTGTGTGTGTACGTTTAAGTATTTACATTAAATTGTTTAAATAGTAACGGTAGGGCATTACCAACAATTTAATACAATCTTGCATATTGAAATGAAATATATTTATCGTTTGGCACACGTACAGGTTTCAAATACGAACAGCTTCGCCAAGTAATGTAATAAACCTGTTTTAAAAACAAAAGCGTATCTTGTTATCACAAACAATGTGTGTAAAATTTATGATATAAAATTTTTCAGTTAATGGCGTAATTGAAATGCAAATTTTCCCATATTTATTTCAAAATATTTAATAATTTGAATTTCAAATTAAGTTTTCTGTATACAGTGCCGTCCAAAATATACACCACCGGTCATATTTATTTGCCCACCCTTAGTTTTAGCCAAAATTATTAAACTATTAAATGTGTACTGAAAATTTATTTATTGTACCAATACAATAGTGTAGAATAAACGTACAATAGTTACATTTCTCTTATATAAAAACTTTATCATTAATTATTATTAAATTTTGCTCTCATCAATGCGCCCACCTTTATTTTTGATAATTGCGGCACATAACCGCGGCATCCTTTCAATTAATTTTTGCAGTGTATCTTCTGTAATTTGTGCCCAGGCTTCTTGAAGTTGTTCCCACAGTACAGTGGTGGATGATAGAGCACGTTCTCGAACCTTTCGGTCCAATTCTTCCCAAAGAAGCTCTATTGGGTTCAGATCAGGACTTTGAGCTGGCCATACCATTATAGAGATTTGCCCTTGCTCTTCTAGTTGACGCAAGTAATCGCCACACAATCTAGAAGTGTGTTTCGGATCGTTGTCCTGTTGAAATACAAAGTTTTCGCCAAGAATCCTTAGTCCTGAAGGAACAGCGTTATTTTCTAAAATTTCCTTGTAGCCTTCTTTTTTTAGGATTCCCTTAATTTTGACGAGATCGCCTACAGATCTTCCACCAAAACACCGCAAATCATTACTGAACCTCCTCCATGTTTTACGGTAGGCGCAATACATTCTGGCAGTACTCTTTCTCCTACGGATCTTCTTACGAATATTCGCGTTTTACTACCGAAAAGTTCAAATTTCGATTCGTCTGTCCACAACACATTATTCCTTTGATCAATCGTCCAATTCTTATGTTCTTTAGCCCAATTTAGTCGTTTTATCTTGTTTTGCTTTCGTAGTAGTGGTTTTCGCAGAGCAATTCTTCCGTATAAACCCGCTTGCCTTAACCTTCTCTGTACCGTGGACACACTAATTGGTTTAGCACGCGCTCTATTCATTTCAGCAGTAATTTCTGGTGCTGTTTTTCGTCTATCGCGTCTACTATTCCGTATTAGATGCCGGTCATCTGCAGATGTCGTCGCTTTGCGTCGTCCAGATCTTCTTTTGTTGGAAAATGTACCACTTTCTTCAAAATTTTTAACGTTATAATCAACGGTTCTGCGATTTAATCGTAATTCTTTTGCAATTTCGCGATTACTTTTACCCGTACGATGATAAGCAATTATCATAGCACGCACTTCAACAGATAATTCCTTCGTCTTCGGCATTGCATTAAAATATTCACAATAACTCTCTATTTCACTGTTTTCGCAACAAAAGATGAACGATGACTGACATAAAATTTATTTTCCTTTTTGAATAACACATCCTAATATTGTAATTAGTTAGTACAATAACACAATATTGATAATACCTTTCGGAAATGCAGGTAAAACTGTTAATACTGTAGGGATTAGCCTATATAATATTTATGGTATTTTTCCAATTTATGACACCTTTACGATATATCATAAACAATTTAAGATTTTCGTAGAAATTCATATGGAATTATTTCCACTAATAATATTGTTGAATAATTGTAAATTCTAATATTTTTCCATTGAATCACCGAATAGTTTTATATAAATGACTTTTCCGAACGAACGAGGAACTCAATATCAGTGGAGTAAATATAATGAATTACCAGAAGACTACGCTGAAACATAAAATAATTATTTAGCAAAAAATTTGTTTTCTTTCTTAGGCTCACTGATTACTGATCCTTCCCCGTATAGTATTTACCATGTCACGTTAAATTTTTAAAAAATTAATCGCATTATTGATGAACAAATATTTATTCGAAACGAGTTACTTTTCATTTATAATCTACTTAATTGTATGCGTCAAAGTATCTTTGACTTGACATTAAATACGTATATATTCACACGTAAATATGTATATATGGATTAAGAACTAATTTGAATGTTCGAAATCACGTGTGGTTATAAATTTAAATGGATAAAAATGGTGTTAAGGTGTTAAATAAACAAACAACAAACTTGTGTACAGCTTTGTATGATAGATTGTCGGTAACTGTAAACTTTCGCCTGGAAAAAAATCATTGAAATCTTTCAAAGAGTTTACAAAACATCAGTGTCTTCTATATAATATCGTTGTGTGCCTTTTTTTCTCTTTATTTTGAGTATTAGTCGTTTTAATTTATGTAATACTTATAACACGTTAGCAGTAATGAAATCAAATAATGTGATCACACTTCTACAAGGCATTTAATCAGTTAAGGTTAATAAAGGGTTTTCCAATGGGGACTTGACAACTTTTAATTCAATTTGTGAACGCACCCTTTCACTAATCATCGAACTGTTACTGTCAATTTATTCAGTAAACTTAACATTTTCATCATGGCAAAGTACAGGAACGAACAACGTCTGCAAATTATAAAAATTTACTACAGAAATTCGGAGTCGGTGACCGCTACTTTAAGAGCGTTAACTCCGATTTTCGGCCGTAATTCTCGCCCTAGTAGACAGGCAGTAACAAGTTTAGTGCAAAAATTTGAGTCTACATATTCGTTGTGTGATGTTGCCGTGCCAGTGAGACAACGGGTTGGTCGAAGTGTCGAAAATATCGCTGCCATTGAAACGTCCGTAGCAAATGATCCTAATCAGTCAATTCCACGGCGTTCTCAAGAGTTGGGCATCGCCCAGACCGCTTTATGGCGAATTTTGCGTAAGGATCTTGGTTTACACCCATACAAGATCAAGCTGACTCAAGAATTGAAGCCGATGGACCATTTGAAGCGACGTACGTTCTCCGATTGGGCTCTGGAAAAGATGCGCCAAAATGATCAATTTCATCGCAAAATCATTTTCAGTGACGAAGCTCATTTTTGGCTCAATGGATCGTCAATAAGCAAAATATGCGTTACTGGTCGGGTGAAAATCCACATGTGCTTCATGAAACACCACTTCATCCACAAAAAATAACTGTTTGGTGCGGTTTGCATGCCGGCGGCGTCATAGGGCCATATTTTTTCGTCGACGATAATGATCGTCACGTTACTGTGAATAGTAATCGTTATCGCGCCATGATTACCGATTATTTTTGGCCCGAATTGGAAGATATGGACTTGGACAACATGTGGTTTCAGCAGGACGGTGTCACAAGCCACACAGCACACGTTACAATCGATTTATTGAAGAGTAAGTTTGATGAGTGTGTTATCTCAAGAAATGGACCAGTCGATTGGCCGCCCTCGTTCGTGCGATTTAACGCCTCTAGACTTTTTTCTTTGGGGCAACACAACAAGCCGACAACGTTGGAAGAGCTCAGAGCTAACATTGAACGCGAAATAGCAGCCGTTTCGGCCGAATTGTGTGGCCGAGTCATCGAAAATTGGCTCCAACGAATCGACCGCTGCAAACGTGCCCGCGGTGGCCATATGAACGAAGTCGAGTTCCATTCTTAAATGTTTTGATTGTACTTCAACCCGATAATAAAGTTTTTGAAATATCTCAAATGGTCTGCATTTTATTTTGAAAAAAAGTTAGCAAGTCCTTATTGGAAAACCCTTTATAACCCCTTTCCACAATCGTTTTCGTATTTTGTATACGTATTTACACAACAGTGTCGTACCTGGAACCACGGGAAAACTCGCACAGAAACAAACTCCGTACCAGACTTACACCGTCGAAAACCAAACGCACACTTTGCTTGTGTGCTGATGATGACTTAGTTGTCGAAATACATATACACAATACGAAAATTATTGTGGAAAAGGGTTATATTAACCATAATTGATTAATTTAACCAACTACTGTCTCCATCACAATTTACATGGAAGCCACTGTTTAGTAATATTGCAAAAAAAGTTCGGTCCGTTTTTTTTTTAAAGTTTATAAGTCTTATAATTGGAGCTGCCAAATTTTGTCGGCAAACCAGTGTCGCCCAGACGTGCGCGATCTAGAACACTGTATATAAACGTGATAATCATTTTCTTTATAGCTGGCAGACTTTGGATTCAGCAATCAATATACAGAGGGTTGTTTATTATCCACGTGGTGTGGTTCGCCACCGTATGCCGCGCCAGAATTATTTCAGGGTTTAAAATATGACGGTCCGAAAGCGGATATATGGGTAATGCCAAAAGTCATGTCGAAAAACCTTTAATGTCTTATAGAATCGATTTTGTTGACAGAGTTTGGGCGTTGTTTTGTATGTACTGGTGTGTGGATCTCTACCTTTTGATGGGCCGACGTTGCATGCATTGAGGAACGTGGTTATAGAAGGAAAATTTCGGATTCCTTACTTTATGTCACAAGGTATGTAATATTTAAACATATAGAAATAAACTAGGACGAGACATCGACGTTCTTTCCAAATTGCGTATAATTATGCACTTCTACGATGCTAAATTGAAAAATTCAAATTTTAACCGTTCCATACACACATATATGTAATGCAGAAATTTTTGAAAAGAATTTCAAAACTTAATGCAGAAAAGGGACGATCTACATACTTTTCAGAGAAAAGGCGCTGGATACGCCGTAAAGAATTACCTTTCAAAGCCCATGTCATCATTTGAATTTTTTCTTCCAATGTATACATTAACAAAGTAATATAATTAAAAAAATATTTAAATTTAAAGGTCTTACCGTAACACACTCTCCCAATTGCAAACCACGAATGACCGTTAATACGATATCGATACGTCTACAGTCAAATTAGTGGTGGGGCTGCAGCTAGTACGATCAGTAGTCAGTTATAGACGTGATTCAAATGACTCGCGCCCTACCACTTTACATTCTGATCGGTATTCGGCAGCTAGACCCGAATATAATGCGGTACAGTTTTCGCAGCGAGGTAAAATGAATGCACGGTATGCAAGGTGTCACTAGAATACTTTTTAATTCAATTTAATAACACTTTAGTTTTAACATGGTCACTGGCTCAAATTATACATAATCAATGATAATTAATGCACAATATTTTTTAATATAAAACTACAATTTGTAGCCTTTTGAAAATATTGCAGAGTGCGCTATTACACACTGAAATATTTGCAAAACGATCTCGTTTCATTCATTACAAAAACGTATCCAAACTAACACCTTTTCACCTCTCTTCAAGACTGCGAACACCTCATTCGACACATGCTGGTAGTGGAGCCGGAGAAACGTTTAACAATATCCCAAATCGAGAAGCACAAATGGCTCTCGGATTCCCCCCCGGTCGACACGGGACCCGACATAGAGATGCAACAGTTAAATTTAACCGTCATCGACCACATGCTCCAACTGCCAGGTCTGACCCAAAACATGATATTGCAATCGTTAAAGAGCAATCTCTTCGATCACATCTACGCCATCTACAATCTCCTGGTCAACAAATTGCACCAGAGGACCATAAAGTTTCAGACGAAAATCGCACAGCCGCAGCTCGCTTCCGCCGACAACACCGCCATGGAGAACGAGTACAATGCTAGGGCGCCGAAAATAAACGAAAGAAGTGAATCGTTCAACGAGCAGTTAGTTACCAACCTTACCAGTGAGATGAACAGTAGGTCGAGTGAGGTGAGACTTTATGCGCGGGAAATACGAATTGTTATCTTAATTTCTTAACTGTTTGCAGTGCATGGGAAATAGAATCGAAACGCCGCTGAACTGCAGGAGAGAAAGTTTCAACGAGAATTGTCTGCGAAGCGTCAGGGACGAAGTAAAAGAGAGGCGAAAATCGCTGAACGAGGCTGCCGAAGAGGCGGGATCACCCTTCGTGTCGATGCCTACTATACCGGCCGTTTACTTGGTCGGCGATCAAGCGAATCAGCCTCTAGAGAAGGTGGGATTTAACGGTGTTTTTTAATAAAAAATTAATGTATTTTAAATAATAATTACTAGAGCGGTCACATTCGTCTGCATGCCAGGTTTGTAATAAGTACATTCCGAATATTTGCGATGATTTATCCAAGATGCTCTGTTGGTACGTACACACTTACATCGGATCCTATTCCGTTGCGTTAAATTGTAACGGTACGCGTAATATTTTGAAGAATGTTTTTAATCTTTTGACTCTGGTTAAAATTTAAAAATTATTAAAATTAGTTTCGCCCGTTTTTACATTGCATCTACAGTGTGTTTTAACGATTTATTTTTCTATTTAAAATCATTGAAAATATCGTTTTCTGTTTAGTTTGGTGAAATGGATTTAGATACGACAGAAGATTCACATTCTCTGACGGTACCGTCGACGTCAGCAGGTTATGGTAGTTTCGTTTCCGGTTCCGGAGATCGATACCTTACAGTCAGGAGGCACACGGTGGGTCCGGGCGATCCGGCACACGAGCAAGTACGATTTAATGCTTCAAACACAGTTGTTTATTTGCTTCGGTCACAATCTCGCATCTTCGCAGGTATTGGAAACACACTACATGTCCCAACCACCTCAAGATCCAAACATGGGCCGTCTTCTTCCCCACACCAATCTTCCCCTGCACCTACCCTTGCTGGGACAGCAAAATCCGCATTATTTCAGCGGAAAGGACCCGCATTTACTGAAGCCTCCGACTGTGTTAAATGCGGCTGGTGGTTTTGGAAGACGCGCATCAGGTATGTATTTCAACAGACCATTCTCCGATAAAGATTGGTATTTGATATCACCTAAATGTGTTTCATTATCGTTAGATGGTGGAGCTAATTTGCACATGGCTTGGGGTGCACCCGGATCTCATGACCAGCTCAGCGGCATGTCGACAAGTTCCAGTGGAAATCCTAGTCTCAGTAGCGGAACTAATACACAAGCTTTAGATCACAGCCAACCAGCTTTGGACGAATTATCAGATCCCTACGCTGTTACGAGGTAAATGATTAAATTCTGTTTGAGTAGACGACGAATTAATTATTAAGCCTTACCATTCGCGATCGAAATTACGAAGGAATCTAAAGTCGCGCATATTCAGATTATTTCATTACATTTTAAACGCGCGTTTTTTCCTTTTAAAGAGACGATTAGTGAAAGATTATATTATATAGATTTTAAAGATTGTAGGACGGATTCATTATTGTAAGGCGATTGAGTTAAAATCTATGCTGATTTGCTGATGAATGAGTTCGAATTCTATTATACACAGTCTGTCTAAGAAAAAAGCGAACTCTTTTAAAATAAAAACAAAAGCTTACTATTGTGGTAAAATTCAGTTATTTTATTCAAAGTTGTCGCCTCCGGCTTCAATACAACGTTTTGCACGGTCAATTAACATGTCGAATGAATTTTTAAGTTAATCTTTAGAGAAGCCCTTCAAGATCGCTGTCGACGCCTTTTTAATGGCTTCGACGTCGGCATAACGCTGTCCTTTCATCGGCAAATGTAGATACAATTTTAAAACCTCGAAATAGGAATAGGATGGGACCCAAGACAGAACCCTAAAGGACACCGACATTCATCTTAAAGTAGAAAGAAATCTAATATTTTTACATCAATCTTTAGCTTCTCTATGCGTTAATGTTTTCTTTATTGCAGATACATGCAAAACAGAGGCAACTCCAAGAGACACACCATGCCAAACCCTGAAGAACTTCATTCGCTACAATCTACGAGTTCTTCGGGCAGTCGAACGAGACGTACCGGTCTGTTGACCGTCATGGAGAGACCTCCAGGTTAGTCTGAGAATTCTTAATTTCTTACGTGTATACAGAGTGTCGATTAAGGTAAGGATCTATCGGTGTTTTGTGTGCCTTTTACTGTGTTACATTTACATTATTAATCTAGTTAGTGTTACACTAGTGGTGGATTGCTTTGTTATTGTTTCTTTTTTCATTAAAATGGAATCGTAATAATTGAAGACAAATATATATACAGTGTGAATCAAAATAATTTTTTCATATTTATACCAGATGAAATGAAATGTTTTGACAAAAGAAAATAATGTTTTTTTTAAAAAATGTTTAATAATCGACGAACTATGGAAGTACCCGCTATTTTCTTTGGTAATTTTTTACTCACAAACATTTAAAGTGTAAAAACACACTGAAACGATTATTTTGAATTTAAAATTAATATTTAAAAAGTTCAGGACCGCCTTCGACAATATATTTAACAAAATTATGGTACAAAAACAAAGTTGACGGGCGAAAAAATGTGTTTTTTTTTCAAATAAAGTTGTCTGGATTATCAAAATTATATAAAAATTAGTATTTCGTCCTTTATAAATCTTTAAAACGTTGTAATATGCTCTAAGGACTTTTGAACGCGTCAGTATTTTAATAGAGAAAAATACTGTGTTTAATTTAATCACTGAAGGTTGATATATAACCCCTTTCCACATTAATTTTCGCATTCTGTCATCAGCAAATAATTAAACAGTGTTGCACCTGGAAAACTACGGCAAAATACCCGCACGGAACAAAATTTCGCACACGATCTGTACCGTCGAAAGCCAAATCGCCAATCGGCCAGAAAAATCCGGTTTAGCAAAACACGTGTTGGAAAGTAATCGTAGTGTTAACGCGGATTGTTCGCATTTGATAAAGAACGTGTGTAATTATCGCGAATTAGATACGTATGAAAGCATGTACATTTTAAAGAACATGCCATGTGTTGTACACTGACCTGGGTCCCAACCATAACTCATCTCTTTTTGATCTCTTAAACGACAGACAAGGGGAGAGTGCAATAAACGCATGTAGCTATGTTTCATTTATTTACTTTTTTTCCTTTTATCTTAGTTTCAGACTAGAATACAATCTTTTAAAATTTTTGCGTTTTGGTTTTCAACGGTACAGATCGTGTGAGGAATTTGTTTTCGTACGGGTATTTTGCCGTTGTTTTCCAGGTGCGACACTGTTTAATTATCTGCTGGTGATGGGAACTTAGTTGTCGTAATACGTATGTAATACGAAAACTAATGTGGAAAGGGGATCAGTGATTAAGTTAATCAACCACAGGCTCCATCAAAATTAACTGTGTTTAATGTATGATATAGTTGAATTTGATGGAGCCTGTGGTTGATTAACTTAATCACTAAGGTTGATATTTAACCCCTTTCCACATTAACTTTTGTAATTCTGTATACGCATTTCGACAACTAAGTTGTCATCATCAGCAGACAATTTCGAAGTGTCGCACCTAGTAAAACACGGCGAAAAACACCCGTACGAAAAACAAACTCCGTACGCCATCTACACCGCTCAGAACCAAGATGTACATCTTGGTTCTGTTTTTCGCCGTGTTTTACCAGGTGCGACACACTGATGATGACAACTTAGTCGAATTGCGTATACAGAATTACAAAAGTTAATGTGGAAAGGGGTTAAATATCAACCTTAGTGATTATGTATGATATAGTCTATCAGTGATAGAAATGGATACAATTGTAAAGTAGGAGACCGAAGTACGAAGCGATTACTTAAAATAACGGTTTGGTATATTGGGTGGCTCCTTGGTAGCACAAATATTGCACGATATTGCGCATCATTTCGGCGTAAACTGAAAAAAATTGCTCTTTCTTTGCACTTACTTAATATAATGTGAAAAAACACACTGTATCAGTATTTATTTTTAAGATCACTTAATTGTCTAGTCACTAGGCATAGCTTTTCTTGTTTTTAACAATTTACACGTTAAAAATACAAAGCACAATTCGTCCCGACTTAATAATTATATACCTGCCTGGTAAGTATGTTATTAATTCAATAAATAGCATCTTTATGTTGTATTTTTATTTATTTATTAGAACAAAGTTGCCATCATCACCTGTTTTAATTCGTTTTGTTTTTTAATTTTGTTTCTAAAAGTACCGCATTATTTTTTTTTAAATTACTTTATTTTAAAGTGCGTCTGATGGAATTTAATTTTCCCCCATTTTTTTTCTTTTTTTTAAGTTTTGTGTAATTGTTTTGCATGACTTTTTCCCATTAGTTATATCGCCAGAGTTAGTGATGGAGGTAGAGGCCCGCATGAAACGTAATTATATGCCGCCGATGTTGCCTCAGCAAAGAAAACACTCTAGACACGCCGCCAAACCCCACCTACCAACAGTACAAGAACTGCAAGGTTAGTCGTGTGGCTTTACACATCCTCCATAGTTTTTATTTTTAGTTTGGAAGGTTCACGTGCATTAAATACAATAGCGAGTGAGCTTTCGCAGCTGCTACACGTGTTATTTTCACGGCTTCCACGTTGGAATTGCGTAATGGATTCTTTTGTTTTTAGAAATTATATTTTTAGCAACGATCACGCGGTAGAATGCTAAAGAATTAACGACCTCGCTCGCTAAAGCCTACGAAATTTCATTAATAATCGCTTTAACATATACCATGAATAAGTCTGTAACGCAATTCTAATTCTTGAAGAAAAATTGGGTTGAATTGTACCAACACTAATAAAATTAACCTTGGCTAATTTGATTGGTGATGCTTGGTACAGTTAGCCGTAGATTCTACGAAGACCAATCTTCATTGGATATCTTCAATTTTATTTTGCAGGACGGGAGCAGAAAACCTTGGAGAGGTTTAGTCCAGTCAGAAGGGGTAGCGAAGGGTCTGCCAGCGGAAGCAGAACGTTGAGCCCATCTACGCCTCAACAAGAATGTCAGAGACTTCAAAGAGGTCTAGTTCCACGTGCCAGTCCACCTAGATCAATTCCAGGTTGGTAAACATAGGTTTAAGTTTTAGTTGAAGTCAAAAATGCGCTTTCTTATGCCTTGAAGCATCCACGTATGGGAAGTTTTCATTCGTTTTCTTTATGTCTTCCCACTACTCCCTTATCATACGTTTTACTTTGCTGTTTTTCGCTCTTTTTCCAAGTCCTCAATTCGTCGCTCCATATTCTTTCTTGGTCTTCCGATATTCCAACGATGCCAGTAAGGTCTCTGACTGTTAATCGTTGATTCTCAAGCACCAATTCCTTGATTCTATTGACGTGTTGATCATCAGTTGATGTTGATGGCCGTCCTGGACGTGGTTCGTCATCAACGCGTTCTCGACCCTCTTTGAATAATTTGGCACAGATGTCACTGACAGTCATACCAACCTAGAAAAAAAATATTTCGACGAATGGGTTTTCGCGCGAAATTTAAATTAAAAAGTCTTACTATTTTTTGCCCACAGTAGTATATATATTTAACAAGCACTTTCTTCCACTTATACGGCAGCACCTTCTAATAAGTATTTAAACTCACCTATAGACCCCGTTCCATCTATGATTGCTGTAATCGTAGCTAGTGCCTTAGAATTTCCTTCCAAGCTGGAATGTGTGCCCAATTCGGCAGATACCGCGGTCGTTATTAAGGCATAAGGACCATTTACAAGAACTCCCACACCGATTAACATCATCATATTGACAGTAATACTGATGTAACCGAAAGTCTGATACACGAACATCTGACTGAGAGTCATACCAACCTAGAAAAAAAACATTTCGACGAATGGATTTTCGCGCGAAATTTAAATTAAAAAGTCTTACTATTTTTTGCCCACAGTAGTATATGTCTGCAAGATTTGTTCCGCTTTTTAATGAGACCTCCTTAAAGAATCATTCGAAGTATCTTGTAAAAATGAAGTCGCCCTATGAATTTCGCCATTTTATTGAAAACACATGAACACGAAAGCCTCTCTCTCTCTGTTTTTCTCTTAGTTTTTGGACAATACGACACTGCTCCTTAACTCGCTATGCATCTGACTTTTGTCCAAAGCGATAGAGGACGTCTGCTGACTAAATCAACAATTTTTCCCATTGAATGTCGATGTTAATTTTTTTATTTTTTCTAGGATCTCCGATTCACCAAATGGTACCCGACCAGCATCGTCACCAAATAACGGAAACCACCTCCCCCATACACCAACTGTATTCAAACATTACCGACCCATCTACGAACCTCCCAGATTTCCAGAAATATGTCACGGGAAGAGATCACAACTTCAAACTTTCGGATTCGACCCTGGTGCCGCCCGATGCCTATCAAAATCACCCTCAGAACTTCTACGATTTAAACAGGAGCTTCTCCAACAGTCCCCTGCACTCGGGAAATATATCCCCGTACACACCTAATTCAAGCGGTGGTCTCGGTTCTCCTATTCATCAGAGTTTGTACGGACAGTTACCGAATTTGGGTCTATATTCCGGGGGGAATTCGCCTATACTTAACCCGCTGTTAAGTCCGAACACGTCGCCGGTTTACGGTGGTTTGCAGCAACCTAACAGTATTTCTTCGATAACTCAAGGTAAGAGAAATAAATCGCATTACGAAAAGGTAGAAACGAATATTTTTTATAATAGGAATCAGTGGATTGAACACAACGGGGTCCATTACGCAGGGCACTCCGTCTACGAGTCTGCAGTTGGAACTGCGCAGTCAGATGCAGCAACAGGAGGACGTAAAAATGGACACGTCCGGCGGGTATTCCCCCGGTATCGGTCAGAACTTTATGCCTAGTCAGCCGAATTACCTGCATCAGACTGGCATGCCGCATCATATGCATCACATCTTGAACATTCACAATCATCGTAGTTTAACAAATTCACCCATTAGTAATCCCGGTAGTCCTGGTTTAGATATGATACAGGAGGAGATGCCCCATATGCCCGGCAATATCAAAATGGAGCAGCAGACTGTTTGTCATCCTCAAATATCGGTGACAGATGTTCTAGGTGAGTGAAAAAGTTATTTTTTAACTCTCGCGCGCTGAGTTTGACACTTCTTATCGAGCCACATGTTATGTCTGTATAAAACAAATGAAAAATTAAACAGAAAAGTACATCTTCACTATATAAAATTTATTTAATATAAAAACATACTGAAATATTAGTAAAGTTGCTGAACAATTGATCTTTTTCGTTCGGCGCATAACGTAGAACTCGCAATTTTTCTGTCGCCTTCCTCGCAGCCAGACTGGGTTTTTCTTTTGCTTAAAGGAAGGTCAGATTCCTAGAAATGATAAATATATATATATAAACTGCAGGCCATAAGTGAGGGATCAGTAGATGAAATTTAAAAAAAACATGCACGTTTAGTGAAACAAAACGTATATTTCTACAAAACTATATCTACGAGGCAAATGAACAGTTTTCCTTATAAAATAAAATAATTTCAACATATTCTGTAGAATTTTTTACCATATTCGACTGTCGTCGAAGTATCCACCTCTGCGCTTCATGATTTCTTTACAAATATTAGGCAACCGCGATACAAGTTTCTGGAGCGTATCCATTGGTAAATTATTCCACACCCTTGTAAGTTGCTCCCAAAGCTGTTTCTGCGATTGTGGACAGCTTTCTCTCACGTTTCTATCTAATTCATCCTTAATCCATAGATATAAGCAAACCGAAAAGACCTCAAAAATTCTTCTTCCTTAATCTATAGGCTCCAGCAAACAGAAAAGACTTCAAAAATGGTTGTTCCTTAATCCATAGATATAAGCAAACAGAAAAGACCTCAAACATTCTTCTTCCTTAATCTATAGATACAAGCAAACAGAAAAGACCTCAAACATTCTTCTTCCTTAATCTATAGGCTCAAGCAAACAGAAAAAACCTCAAACATTCTTCTTCCTTAATCTATAGATACAAGCAAACAGGAAAGACCTCAAACATTCTTCTTCCTTAATCTATAGGCTCAATCAAGAAAAGACTTAAAAAATTGTTGTTTTTTAATCCATAGATACAAGCAAACAGAAAAGACCTCAAACATTCTTCTTCCTTAATCTATAGATACAAGCAAACAGAAAAGACCTCAATCATTCTTCTTCCTTAATCTATAGACTCAATCAAGAAAAGACTTAAAAAATTGTTGTTTTTTAATCCATAGATACAAGCAAACAGAAAAGACCTCAAAAATTATTCTTCCTTAATCTATAGATACAAGCAAACAGAAAAGACCTCAAAAATTATACTTCCTTAATCTATAGATACAAGCAAACAGAAAAGACCTCAAACATTCTTCTTCCTTAATCTATAGATACAAACAAACAGAAAAGACTTGGAAAGTTCTTCTTCCTTAATCTAGAGACTGATGCAAACAGAAGCAGACGTACAGATATTGTCATTACTTGTGCAACACTCTGGATTTGCTTTATTTTAGTATTTAATTACCTTCTTCAATTTCAGGTAGTGAAGTAACATTAGTGGCAGGTTCCGATACATCCGAAGACTCGATGGACAGTCTAGAAAACCAGAAGATCTCAAAAATCCCATCGTTCCTGATATCCGAACCGTCGGACAACCAACCGTCGATAACCAGAGGTATAGGCAGGAAAACTAGCGCTGAAAATGAGGAAAATAAATTTTTTAGGGAACAAAAACACCAGTCGGAACAGTGCGAACAGCCCGCCGGCGGACAACAGCACCCGTCCGAGGAGTTTTTTCTGAGACGGAACTCGGATAAAAGTTCGGTGTATTCGGACGATTCCCTTTCCAACGACAGTTTCAGCATAGGCAACCAGAGTCCGAGCTCCTCGTCGAACACGCAGAGCAGTCACGGCGGCTTCGACATGGAGATCAGGACGAAACAGATGGAGAACTACGAGAAGATGCAGATCAATCAGGAATTGAACAATGCGGGGACGCAAAACTTTCAGATATTTAGGAACCTGAATCTCACGTTGGAAACAGAAGATGGCACCTCTAGGTTTTGCATAAAGAACGATGACGATGTTGACGACGATATAAATAAAAAGTAAGTACATGGCAGTAACTATACTCTGTACCACGAATACACAGACTGATCACGACCAAATCACAATAATAGGTCACACACTGTGACTATAACACCTATGCCCGCGTCGTTTACGTCACTCTAATGCAGCCATTTTAACCACACGATTTCAGTCTATGATTATTGTACCCTATTACACATAAAATCTTTAAAATAGCTTTTTTATTTGCAGATGCAACACCTCAAATGAAAACATAAAAGATATCGATCCCAATTTCACCGACTATTTAAAAAATTCCGGATCCTACGAACTAGAACTGTCCGAAGTCTGTTCTAAGTGGGGAACCACCGATATACTGGAGATGGTCAAGAGAACGATAAACGATCAGATCCCGCCTAAGATGTGCATCGTCAAATCAGCCTCCGAAGACTTTTCCGAGAAATTATCGTTGGAATACGAGGGCGGGATCCAAATCGAACTAAGAATCATTGACAAACAGAAAGATTACAAAGGCATAAAGATGAGGAGGATATCCGGAGACCACTTGGTCTACAGCCAACTGTGCCAGCAACTGATATCTTGTATGACCGTGTCCTAGCACTTGCTGTAAGTTTCGTATGGATTGCGAACGGACGTTCCACTCGTCGAACCCGAACAATGCATACGTTTCGATGTTTCATATTGAAAGTAAAAAAGCTCGATCGAGCCCGGCCCCCCACACCCCTGATCCCTCCTCACCTTTGACGGAAGGAAGTATTTTTTTACTTTTAATCTTTGTACATAATTATTTTCTTTTCGATCTCAGAAGCTGTTTGGATTATGAAAATCCACGCAGAACGCAGAACCAATTTTTAAGATTTTTTTAATCAAACTTGGTGATATATAAGACGAGGATTTCGATTCGGATACGCTTTGGGTACTAGAAGATTTATTTTACGCGAAGAATGCTAATAACTGCAGAAATAGAAAACGTAATGACAATGATTTTGTTACCTTGAGATAATTCACTGCAAATATTGATGCATGGGAACTTAAAACAAAAATTAATATACGAGAACTACGCTGCTTACTTGTATTTATAGACTTTAAAGGTGTTGGTTCCGCAATTGTACAAGATGGTAAAAAAAAAAATTTTCTACCCTACTTGTACTTATGCATCGTTAACAAAGCTGCCATTCTAAGTAGAAAATGAAAATTACATTTTACTATTAAGATTTGAAAATTACTCGATCAGTAGCGTGTGTTATTGGCTCCAAGAACTCGAGGTACAACACTTGCGTCTTATACTCTCATCAAGACGTAATGAACTGTTCAAAAAGTGTTTAAAATAGAAGAAAACCTGTACACTGCATATAGAAATAATGAAGAAACTGTGATTATTCGTTAAACCTGTACACAGCGTAGAGAATTAATGAAGAAACTGTGATTTTTCCTTAAATATGTACACAGCGTAGAGAAATAGTGAAGAAACTGTGATTATTCCTTCATAAAATATTGCTTGTGTTTTGAAACGCCTCCATTTTGCTTGCCAGAACATAGAATGTACTAAATCACTCGTGTGCCCTATGATTAACTGTCTGCTACTTGTCTTCGATCTTTTGTACAAGGCCAATATTTCCCGCCTTACATAAAATTTGGTTACCACGTTTCTAAATTAATTTTTCATCCAATTAAGATCTAAATTTCCTGGTTTACTTCAAAACGTGTTATATCCAAGGAGTTTAATACTGGCGACAGAAGATGCTGCAAAAGAAAATTTTCCACAAAGACTACAGTGAGACTCACGCGTTTGTACCACTTTACAAGTCTTAAGAAACCTTTAAATTGTATAATTTTATTTAAAAAAAAGAATAAAATTCTAGTACTATGCATCCACGCAATCCACAGAGACGTTCACTTATTTCTGTCGCTTTATAAGCCTTAAAGCGCCCGTAAAATTTTGTGTGTCGGTGACGAAATTCTGTACATCTTCCACTTCTGTTACACTGGTTATACTTTTTTTTTTAATTGCATTTTTTCAGGTTGAGGAGAAGGTAAAATCACCAGATACACACCCGCAATTCTAAACCGGGTAGGCCCGCTTCTAAACGATTGACTCTTATAGCAACTGTATGGGGTTTAACCTGCCTTCGATCAGTTCTTTAACTTATATTAAGTTATCCTCTGTAGAATCTGCCTTAGTTCTTCGTAATCATCAAATATTCACCCCTACTTCAAAATTAAAGTAATCTTTTTCATATATTAGTTATGAATTTCTCAAATGATAACCCTTGTACATCTCCCTTTGTAGCAGTAAATGTATTTCGTCTTTTGTACGCGATTGAAACACTTTTTTTTTGTTTGTTTACAAAACACAGATTATTCAACTCTTCCTTTAACGGTTCAAAGTTGAATAGAGTTATTGAAGAATGTACGATTTGATTTCAATTTTCTTCAGATAATGTTGTGCAAAAATCAGCCTCCTTTAAGGTGATCAGGCAAACTAATTCATTTATATTAGCCTTCAAATACAAAGGAAGTATCTTGTCTGGTCACCTTAAAAGAGGTTGATTTAATTTTTACACATTATCTGAAAAAAGTTGAAGTAAAATTGAGGAAAACCTAACGTTATTCTTTAGAATTTTTGTTTCAATTATAACTTCTACTTATTTCAAATAAAACGCACTAAAATACGCTCATTTTCGAACTTATAAGATTACGCATCCGATATTCTGTCGAACGAATTTAGATTTAATGAAATTCGGCAATTTTTTTTAAATCAAAGCGTCATCTTCAAACGCAACCTAATTTAGTAACATTTGCAAGGTAAAATTTGTGCGTTGGAACACAAAACGAGAAATGACACCAGCATAACCACAATATATTTCCAATCTTTACAGTTTTTACTAATATACAAATTTAGGAAATTACTTTCCGACTAACCCTCGTATATATTCTTTTAAAAAGATTGCATATTGGGTTAAAGGCTTTTTTTTTGCTCCATTTCCGCTTACGTCGACATATTTTGCAACAATTTCTGTATTTTTTAATCATACATTAAGGTTTAACGCTTTATTTCTGAAGGTAACCCACTCTGGTAGTATTTCCAAGGTAAAAATTGCGAGTTGCAAAACATTGATGATTTCTGTGTACCTACACAACGTATTACCAGTTTAAAATCTGCTTTTTGGAAATATTAAAATTCCGGAAATTTATTTTCAGACTGATCCTCGTATATACACTTTCTCCATTGAGTTTAAATGTTTTTTTTCTTTAATTTCTATTTATATTTGCATAATTCGTAACGATTTTCTTAAAAAAACAATTTGTTTAAATATATTTAATTCGCTTTTTAGTCGATTTTTCGAGCCTCATCTACAGTGGCAGCTTTTAACATGCATATGAGGTCTAAATCCATCTCTAAACATAGAAATATATTATAATATTATTAATGAAATTTTAAAAATAATCCCATAAATATGATGATTATACATTTTCGCTTTGAAATTTAATAATTTTTCCTTAAAATTTAATATAATTTTTAAGCTTTTTATCCATCTTTTCCCCCAAAATAAAAACGATAATCTCCACTATTCTGATACATTTTACAAGTAAGCTATTGCAGTGAATTATCTCGATATTCGTGAATCCACAGGCTTTAATAAGTGCAATAGTTCTTAAACGTAAGACATATAGAGCTTGGTAGTTCCCCTGATTTTATTACGTAGTTAAGAATGTACAATATATAAATTATATATAAAGGATTTCAATCTAGTAGATATAAAAAGATTTAAATTGCTATTTACAAATGGATCACCTAAATATGTAATTCTATTCAAACTACAATTTCCAGAAATATGTAATTTTAAAACATAATGTAAAAGAAACTGATGTGTATATTATTAGAACTGAGGTTTTATTTATTATTTTTATTTTCGATTGATTATGTAGATGTTATATACAAGATGGTTCAAAAGTTTTGGATTTTTCGATGTAAATAAAATAATTGGGGGGGCAGGGGTACAATTTCCAAAATGTACGTCAAATAATTTAGGTTTTTACAGTTTGAAGTCTTTTTGTAAAGACACAAATCTGGGCAGGTTATATTTTCTCGTTTTCCTTGTCAACCCCTAAAATACCGATGGAATTTTTTTTATTTTTAAATATTTACTTCAAAATAAACACTTTATTTAAATTTATTTAAAAATAATAAACGGAGATCATCTTTGTCTAATAAATTAGTAACTAGATTACAAATTTTACTAATTAAATTACATCTCGAATGCAATCTGAAACATCAATGCTGGTTTTTTTGACCCCCATCTTGATTTAAGTCGATAAAAGGGAGTCGAAAGCACCTGAATTCTTAAATAGGAACGTTTAAGTTCTCTCAAAAACTCTGAAATTAATATAAAATTATTTCGATGTGTAAACCAAACTCACCCCCCCCCCCCCCGCATAAAAATTTAATTTATTTATTAACTTTTTAAACTAACTCAAAGAAAAAATTTTTTGATATATGAATTATTTAATTATTTATTTTAAATTTTAATTATATCCATTTTTTTTTTTGAAAAATTTGATTAAATTTATTTTAAAAATATATATATAAGGGAACATATATTTTTTGTATCTTTTCTTTCTGTTAATTTTAGTTTAATATTTTATTAAAACAAATTATAGAGAAAAATGCTAATTATCTGTATTTTTCACATATTGGGGCACCTATATTTTTGTTTTTTTTTGTCAATTTTGGTCGATTATTTTCAATTATAAAATGAAAATTATTGCATAAGGAGGTAATTTATTAAAATATTCTACATATATTAATTTAATAAAAATTTTTTTTTCGAAAACCTTGTGAGGACCTATATTTTTTTTAAAATTTTTTTTTATCCGTTTTAGTTGATTGTTTTTAATTTATAAACTACAAATTACAGAAAAAACTGCTAATTATGTGTATTTTTTCATTTATTTCGATTTAACCAAATTTATTTTTACAAAATGTTGGGGGGGGGATATAAATTTTTTAATTATAGTTTTTTATCCATTTTAGTTTATTATTTTCGTTTTAAAAATGTCAATTATAAAAAAAAATCATTACATATATTTTTAAAATATCTGTACTTGATAATAGTTATTTTTGAAAAATATTGTGGTACCTATTTTTATTAATTAATTTAATTTTTAATTAATTTTTAAGGATTTTAAAATTTTTAAAGAACAAAATTATAGAGAAAAATGCTTTCAAAATTTTTTTCCCTTCATTATATATATTTCAAAGATATTTCGATTTAATAAAATATATTTTTAAAAAAATCCTGAAAAATATTTATCAAGATTATTTTACTTTTTAAAATACAAATTACGGGGACAAGTGGTTTTCACTTTCTTTTTTGTATGAATTTTGTAAATTTTTTGAAAAATAGGGGGGGGAACTTATTTTTTATGATTTTATTTAATTTTTTTAAACAAATTATAAAGAAATGCCCTATTTTTTTCTCCTTTAAAATATTTATTTTGGCACATATTTTTTAAATTAGTTTTTAAGGATTATTTGAATTTTTAAAAGACGAAATTATAGAAAAAAATGCTTTCAAAATTTTTCTTTTTCACTACGTATGTTTCAAAGATATTTAACAAAATTTATTTTTTGAAAAATATTGGGGGCACTAATTTTTAAATTCGTTCCTTCTATTTTAGATTATTTTAATTTTTAAAATAAATTATAGAGGAAGCTATTAAATTATTTTTTTCATTATGTACATATATTTTAAGGATTTGATAAAATTTATTTTTGAAAAATATCGGGGGGCACCATTCTTTAAATTTTATTAATTTTAATAGGTTATTTAAATATTTAAAACTAAATTATGTTATTATGGATAATTGTATTTCGATCGGTCAAAATTTAATTTTGAAAAAATTGGGGATCATTTCTAATTTGTCTTATAAAAAAAAAGTTGTATAATTTTTTTTAAGAGTATTAATTATTGTTTGTCGTCAATTTTAGTTCGTTATTATTACAATACTTTTGAACCAACCTGTATATATTGCACACAAGTGGCTTACTAGAGTTGTACTTCACAAGGCAATAGAAGAAAAAAAAATCAGACATTTTGTTTTGGTAGTTTTCATTTAGATTTGAATCAATATTTTCATTAAACTTTTTACATTAATCAAAGAAAAATGTACGTGTGATTCAGCATTTCATTCGTTGTAGTAAATAATAAACTTTTACTAACATACACCTGTTCACCAACTGAAATAAAATTCTAGAAAAACTATTTTAATAACTACATAGTTTTCAACTGTATTTCCATGGTGAGTTCTATGAAAATCTGTGTGAAACGGTTGAAAATAATTTTGCCCAGTATGTGATTGCGTAGATAGATTTTATTATCTACACGACTCACTGATATTCCAATATTTTACATTCCAAGAGTGTAATGGTTTTTTTAATGTAAATGAAATGACAGAGAAGTGAATAATTCCGGCATATTATTATATAGATCTGAAAGTGTTTTAGTTTGAAATATCCTTTCATTTCGCCTCGTATTCGTTCGCTGCGATTAGAACAGGAAGTGATTAAGTTTCTAGACGCGTAGAAGATATAAAAATTACTGTAAATAATTTTAAAACTTGAATATCCTTAAGAAATATGTAAATAGACATTGCACAATATGTAAATAATTAATATTAGTGAATATAAATATATTTTAATTCAAAATCATTATTGTAATAATTAACAAGAAGGAAAATTATAATAATAATTGCTATTATTATCAATATTTACAACGTAGTTAAAATGAAATCGATAGGTCAGTCTCTTAAGAAACCATTAATAAATAGTTAACAATTAACTAATTTTAATAAAATAAAAATACTGGAAGGTCTGTTTTATATTTTTAGTTTTTATTATTTTCCACCCCCCTCCTCACTATTTAATTCTTGGTATGTACTTTACGTTATTTTAATGTCGTGTGAGTTGTTTTATAAATTTTAACGAAAGCAAAAAGTTTCACTTGTGCCATTAGAAGAACCTGTTTTTAAATGTGTTAACTACTTTTACGTACATTGTTTTTTTTATAAATTATTTTCTACTTTAGACGATGTCTATTTTGCTTTTCGTAAAACTTTATAAAAGAAAAATGAATGTTTTTATTTAATGTTTGTATTCTTATGAATAAAAAGCAATGGTAAATTTAACATATTGTGTACCTATAATATATATATATATTTTTATATATATAATTGTAAATAATACTATAAACATTCCTGTTTATTGAATTCTTATTCATCATTTAGCACAATTTTCGAGTAATTCAGATAAAACAAGAATTGGTATAAATGTATATATATATATAAATCTTTCAAATATGATCTACTTAAGAAATATATAAATTAAACGAACCATTAAAACAAAGTCAACTTTTTAATCGAGAAATATAGGAAAATTCTGTGTTATTATTTCGTTTCTTTCTTTTTTAAATCGAAATTACCATGTATAACTATCTTAACATGTAGGAGTCATGTTCTTTAAGTTTCGTATCGTCTCTTGTAAAAGCTGAAAAGGAACTTTTAGCCTGTACAATGTAAAGTTTTTCGATTCGTAAATGATACCTTGTCCATTGTTTACACAATTATGATTAAAAGCAGTGTTCATAATAAGCATTTCTTTTTTATATACATACATACATATATATATATACCCTGTAAGATTATACATTATTTCTCTTTTTAAAGAAAAAATTTAATAAAACGTTTTCGCACTACATGGAAGTTGTAATAATTCAAAGGTTGTATAATAACTTTTAGTATTTTTTGTCAATTGAAATCTGTGATGTGAATAAATATGACTGGAAGAAAAGATTAAAACTGTCGTTTTTTTTTTGTTTGTTCCTGGATTAATCGAGAACCATTTATTTAACCGAATTTATATTATGACCGTCACTAAGTTAATCATGTAATTACAATTATCTTATTTGGAATTTATTTTGCATATGTTACCAAAATATATTTATAAATTACGTTAAATCAAACCATGAAGATGGGCAAAAATACCTTTTACGATCCTAATTTTGATGGAGCATGTGGTTGATTAACTTAATCACTTAACGTTGATATATAACCCCTTTCCACATTAATTTTCTTATACAAAATACGATTATTATGTTTTTATTATCCTGTTGGTTAAAGGGACCATATTTCGAAATAATTCATAAACAAATATTCGTCACAATTCATTTTAAAGCAACTATTATAAATCATCGTTTAGTATCTTTATTTGACTTAGCGATAATTGACAATATATGTTCTTTAAAACTATAGTCACATTTGCTATTATGTTCTAATATTAATTTAATTACACTAGAAGTATCACAATTTATATTTTCACAATCCCTCGTTAAATTATTTACTTCGGTCGTACTAATAAGATACCGAATCAGTTCAATAAAATCATCAATTTTAGCTTCTCCATTTGTCCGTAACACATTGACAATTTCAAAAAGATTTACGAAAATATCCTTATCATATTTTATATTTAAAACAGGAAATATTATTGTAAAAGACTCGAAATAAAAACTAACATCATCTGATAGAGGCACAAGATTTGCTTCTTTACAAAATTTCTTTATAATTGTTTTAAATCTTGCTACCAGTTCTTTGCTTTTCGCTAAAATTTCATCGTGTACATCACCTTGTGTTGCTTCATTCAAATAAGAGCAAATATTTAATATTACATGAATAAAAGAATTTAAAGACTTTCTCTCTTCCTCGGATTCTTCTTCGAAGTCATCGTCATCAGATTTATGCACGTTTATAAAATCATATGCTACTAACAAAGAAGTAACAACATCTACATCCAACAGTTCACCATCGATTTTTAAATCCTCGGTAATTTTAGCTAATGTATTCATTGTGCATAAAAGTAATTCTCGATTAGTAGAATTCGTTAATATAAAGCATATTTTTTCCATAACCTCTGACGTTATAAAGTGTAATTTAGCATGTCTATGATAAACGATTGCTGTTAAAAAACGCATGATTTGTATTAAAATAAGATGATCATCCGTTTCTAAAGCATTTAGTACAATGCTAACTTCAACATCGGTAATATCCGGAAAAATTTCACTATTGCTACAGATGTTTCCTAATATTCCAATTATAATTTCTATAAGTCTTGGTTCACTATATTTAAGTATGATAGCTGTGGCAATCGAAGGGAATGATAATCGATATAAATATTCACACACATCTCTTTCAACTGTCATATCCCACAATAAACATAAATCCTCTTCTAATTTATCATTCCATTCCACATCAGATAATTGCAAAAGTATTCTTATTACAGACGACTGACTGTATAATGTATCACCAATTGCATCACCTCGAAGTTTGTTTATTATTTCATTATCAACGTCTTCCAAACTTATATTATTTGGTTTTCTATTATTTTCAGTGTCTTCATTACTACTATCTTGTGTAGAAATACCGTTCTGAGAATGTACACAATCGGGAGAATTTTTGTTTTCCATGATTTAAAATGTTTTTCTAAAACTGAAATTGGAATAGATTAGTGCTTGTGAAATGTTTATTTGAGCATTCACTTACAGTAAAACTCATAACATTAACTTTAGGCGAACTTAAAATAACAAGACGATGACTGTAGTGCTTCTAAAAATACTAATTTTTTTTATTTACAAGCAATACAAGTATGAACGTACCTATAAAGGGTTTACAAAACATTTCGGAATAATTTGATTGAATGGGAGATGCATTTATAGTATATTTTCTTAAGTTTATACCTATCTAATAATTATTATAAAATATTGTCAATAAACCTTTATTTTTACTTTATTTTTCAAAACTTTTAAAAACCTTGTCATTTGTAGTTCTTTTCTTTTACAATTGTTACAACTCCTGCTTGTCATATTCCATTGGTTTACGTCAAATGTAATTTTCAGTAAAAGAAAACATAACCTATTGATGATTAATATCTTATCGTATCTTTTTCAGAATTTTTTAATTACTTAGCAAAAATGGATTTATCAAAAATGACAAACGAAAAAAAATTAGACTTATGCAGGCATTATTTCAAAGGTAACATATACCTGTCAGCAATTCCGTGTTATTATTAACATACAAATTTCAGCTGGTTTTGCTTTATTACCCTTTGTTTGGGCTGTAAATGCTATTTGGTTCTTCAATGAAGCATTTCGTAGGGAAAGGTACGAAGAACAAGTTCAAATTAAAAAATGTTAGTATTATCCCGGCTTACTTAAATTTGCAGTTTTCCTTTTTGATGTTTTGTTTTTACAGATGTGATATATTCAGCTATAGGTTCTGTTTTGTGGACTATAATAATTGCAATTTGGGTTGTCGTGTTTCAAGTGAATCGTGTTAGTTGGGGAGCCCTCGGAGATAATCTGTCATTTATTATACCTTTTGGTAGGCCATAACCGTGTTCTTATTTGTATATATTTGTATTTAACTAAAATTAAATTATTTTTATGAAATTTAAGTTATTTTTTATTACAAGATAATTATTATTTCTAGTAACGAAATATGTTTGGTTTAAAATATATTTGATGCTTGAAATTGCTTGTTTTTTAGTTACACAGTCAAAACTTAGAGAATCGTAAAACCTATGTGAGTGGAATAGTGATAAAGATAAAATAAATATGGGAAATTTAAAGATTAATATAAGTTTATTGAAATAGCTTTAAATTTTTCTAATTATAGCAGAAAATCAACAAGATATTTTAGTGGATTTTATTGATAAAGTTTAAGGGAGACTGTGGTCGATTAAATTAATCGATGAAGGTTAATATAACTCCTTTCTACGATAATTTTCACCAAACTCACATACTCAGTGTGTAAGTCTGGTGTGAGGTTTGTTTCTGTGTGGGTTTTGCCGTGAGTCCAGCTGCGACATTGTGATTATCCGGTGATGATAACTTAGTTGTTGAAATGCGTATACGGAATACGAAAATTATTGTGGAAAGGGGTTATATAAACTTTAATTGATTAATTTAATCGACCACAGTTTCCATTAAAAAAATTACCTATATGTTAGTGGACTAAATCGAAATAAATAGAAATAAGTTACCTTGCTGTTAACATTCGTTTAATCTGTAGTTATAGATTCCGACTAAAAATATAAACGAGAATTTGCGGTTTCTTCTCAGTTTTTGTATTTAAAAGTTAATTTCGACTTTTTCCTTCAAAAAAGGACGCAAACAGAATGTGTAAAAGGGTGATATAACTTTAATTAATTAAATTTTTATTTTTTGCAAATATATGTATCGATCGAAAATCCATGATCACAAAAGATTTTTTTCATAGTGTATAATTGATTCATTAGTAAAAAATGTTTACATTTGTTAGAATTTTATTGTATTAAAAGTTACTTTTCACCAGTGACGTGCTTCACCAATTCGATATATGCAACCAAGTATGCAGTTGTGTAATTAATTGGATATAAATGCTTTCATATTTTAAGAATTCTGGAAAAATAATACTGTGATCAGTAGACTTTCTCATTCGCTTAAGGTTGATATATAATCCCTTTCTACATTAATTTTCGTATTCTGTATACGTATATCGACGACTAAGTTGTAGTCAAGCCCAAACGGACACAGAGTGTGCGTTTTGACCTTCGACGGTACAGATCGTGTACGGAATTTGTTTGGGACTGTTTTCTTTTAATTATCAGCTAGTGATGGCAAGTTAGTTGTCGAAATACGTATACAGAATACAAAAATTCATGTGGAAAAGGGTTATATAACAACCTTAAATGATTAAGCCAATCATCCGCAGGCTTCATCAAAATTACCTTCAAACTTTCATATGTAATTTATTTTAGTAAAATTTCTTTTAATGTAATGCTCAAAATATAAAAAATCAGAGATAAAATACAGATAACTATAACAATTTCCAACTATATTCGGTACGATTCTGACAATAAACAAAATTCCACATAGAAGAAATAGTTTCAGAAAACTGACTGGATCAAATAGATGACTACAAAACTATTTTTTTGTGATCTTGGATTTGGTCTCTTTGTACCTATACGTAGACTTACTATACTAGAGTTCAATCTTTAACTGGCAGAATATTTCACTAATTCAAACATGTACGTCTTTTAATGTGATCACGTGTTAAGTTACATATTGTATACTTTATCTTTTTCATGCCAATTATGTTTGCGCTTTGAATGCCAACCATGCTAGCAATTCAAATTGCCGAAAGTTGAAATAAATTTTCACGTCAATCGATATAACATTTCGAATGCTGAACATTAAAGTTATTTTAAAGATATTTCTAAATATAAAATCATAATGGATGTGCGTTTATAATCTCCATCGAAGTAGTTTGTATTTTATACGTTTAGGTTGTTTTTCTATTTATGTTAAAAATTTGAATTTGATGCAAATTTAATACTTTCGTAAAAGATGGTTTTAAAAGCGTTAACGTTAATATATATATATATATATATATATATATATATATATATATATTTGTGTGTGTGTGTGTTAATTGCTTTATTTACTGCTCATTAAGACGTATTATAAAACGGCGATTTAATAATAATTTTTAAACAGTTGGCAATTTAAACCGTTAAACTAGGCATCCAACTGTACAGTAACAACGTGAACTAACAGGTAATTGTTTACAAACCATAAATTCAAGCAACTTTAATTTGTAAGCACTTAATACATGCTCTTTCTTTTATTTCCGCGGAATGTGATTCGGTTTTCAAACGTTTAATCTGGACAGAACCTGTTTAAAACACGAATACTCTACAAAATAATTATCAGTTGCCATTCTGGAACGCTATCCAGTGGAGTTACCATTATTTAAATTTGTAGAGTATAATTTGCAGTGATTTTTCGATTTCATCAAGCGGAAAGAATAAATTATGTATCGTGCAGTTGCATTGAACCAGTACGTTACCATTAATGACTCGATTAGTTCCACAACGTTATTGTAGACTTAATGGTGTTAACCGTCACATATTGATTTTTCAGTTACAGAATCAGTTGTGTACATGGGCATACTGTCACGTTCTTTCGCGTTTCTCTGTATTTTGTGCCATATAGAGAGGGTGCAAGGGTAGATTTTCGTCGCGAAAAAGCTATGTAGGTTAGGGGTGGCAGTTGTTTTTTGCTTTTCGAGTGTCTCTGTGTGCTGTGGATTTGTGAATTCATCCTTTCAACATTTTCCAACGGGAGAATCTTGCGAAGATGAGGCTGATACCTGTGAATTATTGCGGATTTACGGCCATGGACCGACGGTTTTCTAGTCCCATGTTGCCCTGGGTCGTATCGGAAATTCGAAAAAGAGATTCCTTTGAAAAGGCAAGAATTTTTATTTTAACGAAAGATATTTGTTGTACTTGTGTAATTTAGGATATTTTAATATTGTGTAAACCAGGACAAAGACTTATTTGATCTTAATTTAAAATAGGTATTCAGTGTTTTCACTTTGTTCTCTCCGAAAATATAAAACGTTGAAATAGGGTCAAGATATTCATTGTTAAAAATAATACTGGACAAAACGAGGAGAATTCTTTTTATTTCACATTTCTTGCATTAGAGTTGCCTTGTTTAGTATATATATCTGGTTGCACTTTATAAATGTTAAACGTTTGAAATGTCAGGGTTATCTTTCGGATTAAATTATTAAATATGTTTTTTAAACTTGTGATTTGCGATGGAATACTTAATTTAAAAAAAACAGTTTATTTTAAAATGATTTCTACAATTTTTATTTCAAATAAAAGCTAAAACTGATACTTAACATTCAATAATTTACCTATGCACATATTCTTAAACATCATTTTATGTGTTTATGGGCTGCCAACTAGTAGAGTTGGGATATTTTCTCGCAAGCCAGGGTCGTAACAAGGCGAGTGTACGAACAAAGGGGCAACTTTACGATGCACACTTAATTATTGACAGCTGTTGTAGTGCAAAATGAATAAGACTGATAAAATGTCTGCAGCATTACGTAAGTTCCTACATTTGTCTCGAAGAGCAACATACGCCGTGTTGAAAAGATATTTTTATATTTGAATGGCCGCTCGATATCTACGGATGTAATACACGCATAATTAAAATAATCTTTAGAAATAGATAACGAATCTATACACGCACCGTCACAAATTTATTCTTAATCTGGTAAAATCGAAATCGTTGTTTATAACAATGGAAGTTTTCTATAATACACATAACTTTACGTCGCTTGTAGCACGTAGCAGTTAGTGTACATCGTTCACAATTTGCATTGACTAACGACAACCCAGTGTTTTGAAATTTTAATTCAAATAAACGTTTATAATAGTCGTAAATTGTTTTAAATCGGTTCCAATGGAAGTACTTTAAAATCTTTTCTGGGTTTCTTTAACTGCTGTAGCTTTGTTAGGTTTGAATCGTAAAACCACTGATTTTATTTCTTGAAAATTTTCACAATAATAGAAGGCCGCTTTTAGTCATGTTCCTCAACGTGTGAGAATTGGTTCTGGTGATTCAGGAATACCGGGAAGACATCCCAACTCTGCTAATTAGCTATCAACCATGTGGATCAATTTTATTTATAACTATCTTGAAATCATGAATATACAATATATTAATTGCCTTTTTTTCCTTGTAAAGAGTGTTTCATTTTTATATAATTACATATATATATATATATATATATATATATATATATATATATATTAAAGAAATATGCATCAGTAAGGTAGATCTTTGACCAATGTTATGTCAAAATATCACATTTGCGTCATTAGAAGCAGAGAAATTTGCTCGTAAAATAACAGTGTGTATTTGGCACTGGTCGAAAAATGAATTTTGAACTTTGAATCTCGGTAAATCGTTTACTGAAACGTTTAGTTTGATGAAACAAGTGTATGGTGATGCGTGTTCATCATGTACGAGTATGTATGATTGGTATAAACGATATAAAGATGGTCAGACGGACATAAATGACGATGCACATCCTGGTGCAAAAAAATCTGTGGTTACGGAAAGTAACATCGAACTTGTGGGTGAATTTATTAGAAATCAGCCGCAATCCTGATTGCGATACGTGGGAATGGAATTAAATATTTCCAAAGAATCAATCCATCGCATTTTGACACAGCATTTGGGACTGAGAAAGATTTGTGCAAGGTTTATACCACACAAGCTAACTGAATTCAACATTGTACAGACTTGATTAAAGACTCAAAAAAGAACGAAAACTTCAGGTATTCTATTATATCTGGTGATGAGACGTGGTGTATTCAATATGATCTAGAGACCAAGCGTTAAAGCTCTGAATGGAAGCATCTAAACGAAGAAAGACCGAAAAAATGCCGTTTGGAGAAGTCAAAAGTGAAGACAATGTTGATTTGTTTTTTGAATGGAAAGGCATAGTGCACAAAGAGTTTGTACCAACTTGTCAAACAGTCAATGCTGTATATTATCTTCATGTTAAGCGTCTTTTGGCGCATATTCGTTGTGTGTGCCCTCAATATCGTGAAAATGGTAGTTGGCGTTTGCTACATGATAATGCACCATCTCATCGCTCGACGCTTAACACTGAATGGTATTTTAACCAGCAAACATTCACCGTCTTCACTGGATTTGGCCACCCGTGATTTCTATCTATTCTCCAAACTACATTTGTCGATGAAAGAACGGCGTTATGCCGACGTCGAAGCCATTAAAAAAGCGTCGACCGCGATCTTGAAGGGCATCTTTAAAGATGAACTTAAAAATTCATTCGACATGGTAATTGATCGTGCAAAACGTTGTATTGAAGCCGAAGGCGACCACTTTGAATAAAATAAATGAATTTTACAAAAATAGTAAGCTTTTGTTTTTATTTTAAAAAAGTTCGGTTTTCTCTGCGACAGACTGGGTACATTTTATTATGTTTAATGTTATTTGATTATTGTTGATAACTTATAAAATGATGAATGTATTTTGAAATTTTTAGTGAAGTTAATGTTAGTCCATCAATAGATTTTGCTAAAATATAAATCATTTCGCAACCAGTAGGCTATGATTTATTGACAAAAATGTCTAATTTGATCTTTTGCAAGTCTGCTTTGAAATCGTTTTGCCCTTGTAGAATTCTGTATTGAAGAATAAAAATTGTGTATTGTAATGAAGACATTCATTATAACGGGTGTTTTTTTTAGAGGTATATAACTTTGAAATGGAATAAAACAAATATGATTTTTTTAAATTGACATGAAATTTACTTTATTCGAAAGATAATCTTCTGGCATTATAATTTAAATATGACTTCTGGCATATGACCGCCACGGCTGGCTCGGACGTAGTCTAATCTGGAGGGCCAATTTTCGATGACTTTTTCCAACATTTGTGGCCGTATATCGGCAATAACGCGGCGAATGTTGTCCTCCAAGTGGTCAATCGTTTCGGGCTTATCGGCGTAGACTAGCGACTTCACATATCCCCACAGAAAATAGTCAAGCGGCGTTAAATCGCACGATCTTGGAGGCCAATTCACGGGTCCGAAACGTGAAACTATGCGGTTACCAAACGTTTCCTTCAATAAATCAACTGTGGCACGAGCTGTGTGACCTGTTGCGCCGTCTTGTTGAAACCACAACTCCTGCACATCATGATTGTTCAATTGAAGAACGAAAAAGTCAGTAATCATGGCTCTATAGCGGTCACCATTGACTGTAACGTTCTGGCCAGCTTCATTTTTAAAGAAGTACGGACCAATTATTCCACCAGCCCATAAAGCACACCAAACAGTCAGTTTTTCTGGATATAACGGTGTCTCAACATACACTTGAGGATTATCATCACTCCAAATACGGCAGTTTTGTTTATTGACGTATCCATTTAACCAAAAGTGAGCTTCATCGCTAAACAAAATTCGATTATGAAAATCGGGATCAACGGCAATCTTGTTTTGGGCCCATTCACCGAATCTACGCCTTGCTAGGTGATCGTGTGGCTTCAATTCTTGCCCGAGTTGGATTTTGTAAGCACGCAAACCTAGATCTTTCCGCAAAATCTTCCATAAAGTGGATGGACACATATCCAATTCCTGTGCACGATGGCGGATAGACTGATTCGGGTCTTCTTCTACGCTACGCTCTACAGCAGCAATGACTTCTTCTGTACGCACTGTAAGACGTCTCTCTGGATGCGTGTTATCATTTAGAGTATACGTGGTGCGAAAACGTTCCATAGTTAATCGAATTAATTGCTCTGATGGACGATTATGTTGACCGTAATATTGACGTAGTGCGCGATACGTATTTCGAACAGAACCATGATTTTCAAAATAAATTTGCACAATTTGCAAGCGTTGTTCAGACGTCAGTCTATTCATGTTGAAATGACAAACCAAACTAAATATAAATCACTTAACAGCTGACAAAATGGCCGCCAGTTAAAAAAGTGTTGCCAACTTAAAATTCTATACCTCGAAAAAAAAAACACCCGTTAGTACATCCGGTATTTGTTGTTTGTGTATAGTTAAAGCACTACCTTTTAAATATTTTTTTTATGTTTAATGTAAATTAGCAAGGTTTATGACGCAAGTAACTAATCCAACTCCACAGAAGGTTAATAAAAAATGACGATTAATGTCTTCATAGTGCAGCAAAAACTCGCGTCCAGCAATAAAACCGCACATTCCGGTTACACTAGAATCCTCTAGATTAGAAAATGTAACGAAATAGCGAATGCCTTGACTGTAGAAAACAAAATAATTGGTATTATTTTAATATAAATTACATAGTAACGATGTTTTTAATTATATATTTACAAGGTGAGTTTTAACATAGCAGTGAATGGTTTGAAGATAATATATCCAACCGGGTTTCTTGTCAGTAGAAATAGATATACCAGGTTGTTCAATAAATTTTGTCGATCGATAAAAAACACGATTTTATGGTTTGAAATATATTTTATTATTCAATATAACTTTCCCGAACTTCAATACACTTGTTCTAGTGATCTTATGGATTCCATTTCTTGGGTGAAAATCCAGAAGACTGTTGAAATACCCTTCCACGGCTGCTAAAGGGTTTTCCAATAGGGACTTGACAACTTTTAATTCAATTTGTGAACGCACCCTTTCACTAATCATCGAACTGTCACTGTCAATTTATTCAATGAACTTAACATTTTCATCATGGTAAAGTACACGAACGAACAACGTCTGCAAATTGTAAAAATTTACTACAGAAATTCGGAGTCGGTGACCGCTACTTTAAGAGCGTTAACTCCGATTTTCGGTCGTAATTCTCGCCCTAGTAGACAGGCAGTAACAAGTGTAGTGCAAAAATTTGAGTCTACATATTCGTTGTGTGATGTTGCCGTGCCAGTGAGACAACGGGTTGGTCGAAGTGTCGAAAATATCGCTGCCGTTGAAACGTCCGTAGCAAATGATCCGAATCAGTCAATTCCACGGCGTTCTCAAGAGTTGGGCATCGCCCAGACCACTTTATGGTGAATTTTGCGTAAGGATCTTGGTTGACACCCATACAAGATCAAGCTGACTCAAGAATTAAAGCTGATGAACCATTTGAAGCGACGTACGTTCTCCGATTGGGCTCTGGAAAAGATGCGCCAAGATGATCAATTTCATCGCAAAATCATTTTCAGTGACGAAGCTCATTTTTGGCTCAATGGGTTCGTCAATAAGCAAAATATGCGTTATTGGTCGGGCGAAAATCCATATGTGCTTCATGAAACACCACTTCGTCCACAAAAAATAACTGTTTGGTGCGGTTTGCATGCCGGCAGCGTCATAGGGCCATACTTTTTCGTCGACGATAATGATCGTCACGTTACTGTGAATGGTAATCGTTATCGCGCCATGATTACCGATTATTTTTGGCCCGAATTGGAAGATATGGACTTGGACAACATGTGGTTTCAACAGGACGGTGCCACAAGCCACACAGCACACGTTACAATCGATTTATTGAAGAGTAAGTTTGATGAGCGTGTTATCTCAAGAAATGGACCAGTCGATTGGCCGCCTCGTTCGTGCGATTCAACGCCTCTAGATTTTTTTCTTTGGGGCTACGTCAAGTCATTGGTCTATGCCAACAAGCCGACAACGTTGGAAGAGCTCAGAGCCAATATTGAACGCGAAATAGCAGCCGTTTCGGCCGAATTGTGTGTCCGAGTCATCAAAAATTGGGTCCAACGAATCGACCGCTGCAAACGTGCCCGCGGTGGCCATATGAACGAAGTCGAGTTCCATTCATAAATGTTTTGATTGTACTTCAACCCGATAATAAAGTTTTTGAAATATCTCAAATGGTCTGCATTTTATTTTGAAAAACAGTTGTCAAGTTCTTATTGGAAAACGCTTCAGTTTTCCTCAAAAACTTTCAAAAAAATTTGAAATATTTTTTGTCTTACATTTGGTATCGTGCCCTAACGTGAAGGCGGTATCTCCAAAATATGAGTTTCGAATGCCTCAACAGCCTCTTCCGGCGTAGAAAACCGTTGACCACGAAATTTATTATTCACGTGTGGGAACAAAAAGAAATCACAGCGTACTAGATCACGGTTTTTTCCGTAGTTTCCAGATGCGACATTGTTTAATTATCTGCTGATGATGACAACATAGTTGTCGGGCTTATACATCAACCGTAAATGATTAAAAAAAAGTATTTAATATCGTTAGCAAAGAAATGAATCATTCACTATTCGAAATATTACATTTTAAACTAATAACAATCCCAGTTGTAATAAAAACGGTATTTCAACGTTATTTTTGTGATAAGATCTAGTGCACATGTCTTAAATTCATAAATATTCTATTGTTTTCGATACTAGTGAAAGTCTGTGCTAATATCCAGTCATCATCCGTCGCTACTCCGTTGTTTATTTGTACTTAAGTCCGCAGTCACTACTGTTATTAAAGTTTCGTGTTGTCCTTGTAGATATTCTGGCGAAACATGCAATAACGATTTAATTGATTCCAATTGGACACACTTGTTGATTTTCATTAGCGTTTGTTGAGAAAATTCAATTAGGAACTTCGATAATCATGAAAATCAATAGTGGAGTTTGTATTACATAACAAGCCCTGTTCATGTTTCAATAGAATACGATTAGAAATTTAAACCGTGTTTTGCACTCGTTCAATTTTATTCAAAATCAAATCGGCTGTTTCGTTGTTCTCTTTTTTAAATAAAATTGCTGTTTCTTGGAACGCAGCGACCTCGCTCTTAATTGAGTTTTAGTTTTGGTGTGTACGCTTTTTCTGTGGCAAAATTAGAAGATACTTGATTTGGGATTTTAATTTAAATTTATTGGGTTGTCGGATAAATTGTTTTCTGTGTTTTTCATACGTCATTTACTAATATAAATTGTCCGTTTTCTTCGTTAGCTTATTCTATCGATCATATGATACAATATCTGGTAACTTAATATACAGCGTCTTTCAAAAAGACTATACGTATTACAAAGTATTATTTTGTCCAAACTATCGATGGCTGCGCCTCGGCTCGGCTATTGGAGAAACGAATGCATAGTCTAGTTTATTTAATAACCGCTAGATGTCAGTTGTCTTCTATTTTTCTTGGTAACCGTCATATGTTTAAAATGGCTACTCCGCAGCAGAAATCATTTTGTGTTCTCGAGTTTGCGAAGTGCAATTCCGTGATTACAGTGCAAAGACGTTTCAGGTTGAGCTACCAAATTGATACTCCGAATGGGTGGAACATTTGCAAATGGTATCGACCGTTCGTATTGGGTTGGCAACTAAGTACTTTCGGTTTTTACTGATAGAGAGCGTTGCTTTCTTTTTTGTATAACGTATGTTAGTGCTGTACTTTACCGTTTGTCGCGTGATACTAGTCACATTGGCGTAACTTCAGAAGCAAGTAGTGCGTGATTTTTATTAAAGCTATTAGTTGTGGATTAATTTTAAATGGAGTGCAGAAACGAACATTTTCGACATATTTTACTATTTTATTTCCGTAAAGGAAAGAAAGCTGCTGCGGCTCACAAAAAGATATGTGAAGTTTATGGTGCTAATTGCTTAACAGAGCGCACGTGTCCAGAATTGGTATAAAAAATTCCGTTCTGGAGATTTTTCCCTCAAAGATGAGCAACGTTCTGGTCGGCCTACTAAAGTTGATGATGACCAAATCAAAGTCATAATTGAAAAGGATCGTCATATAACTGTTCGAGAGATTGCGGAGAGGCTACATGTATCGCACACAACAATTGAAAAACATTTAAAATGTCTTGGGCTAGTTAAGAAGCTTGATATTTGGGTGCCTCACGAATTGAAAGAAATTCATTTAACACAAAGAATCAACTTTTGTGATATGCACCTTAGACGAAATGAAACCAACCGTTTCTTAAAAAGAATCATCACTGGTGATGAAAAATGGGTCCTGTACAGTAACATAGTTCGAAAACGATCATGGAGCAAACACGATAAACCAGCTCAAACCACATCGAAAGCTGAATTGCATCCAAAAAAGATTATGCTGTCAGTTTGGTGGGATTACAAAGGTGTTATGTTTTTCGAGCTGCTTCCAAGGAAACAAACGATCAATTCTGATGTTTACTATCAACAATTAATAAAACTGGATGAAGCAATCAAAGAAAAACAGCCAGAATTGTCAAATCGGAAAGGTGTAGTTTTCCACCAAGATAATGCCTTGCATTATCTTGGTGGAAAACACATTTTTGGCAACTCGTGGGAAACTATTGGAGCTTGGGTGGGAAGTGATGCCACATCCCCCATACAGCCCTGATCTAGCACCATCTGATTACCATTTATTTCGAAGTTTGCAGAATTCTTTGAATGGTAAAACTTTTACAAATGACGATGACCTTCACTCACACCTGGTTCACTTTTTTGCTGATAAGGACCAGAAATTTTATGAGCACGGAATCATGCAGCTGAAAGAAAGATGGCAAAAGGTCATTGAGCAAAATGGAAAATATATAATTTATTAAAAACTATTCTTTGTTTAAAAAAAAGTGTTTTATTTTATACTACAAAACCGAAAGTACTTAGTTGCCAACCCAATAGATACAGGATGTGCATGTAAAGGAAGCAGTCCTGGCAACTGCTTCCAGAGTTGGTTCGAACGCATGCAAAAGTGCGTTAGTCTTCGTGGAGAATACTTCGAAAAACAATGAAGACTTTAAAAGCTATCTACTGTTTTATTCCAGTTTTATACGCAAAACTTAAAATACAATCCACGTCCCAAAAATCTAGAAGGATGTAAATCACGAAAAGTTTGTGTTTTAGACATTTGATTGGATATTAAGTGCTGCTTAAGAAATTTATTTTATTTTCTCTCCACGGCTGTGTTAACGTGTTTGTAAAGCATATTTTCATTTTATTTCCCGCTTTCAAATTAATGTAATATCAAAACAGTAACGAAAAAATAAGTTTCGATTCAAAAATATGAAATAATTCGTTTATTTGTTTTGGTTTTATTTAATCTGAACGAACATTTTATTTATTTAATTTTTAAATCTAAGAACGAAACCTATATAATTGTCACACAATTAAAACTGCGGTTTTTCCCATTTTCCATGTAGCATTTAAATGAAACCACATTAGCAGACCCGAACTTCCTGCCTTTGTCTTATTTTTACACAGAAATAACATGTATACATACATAAGTATAGAATTTGTTTTGGAACAACCTTAGTAGTGTCCATCGATGATTGATATACCAAATTTCTTTTTTTTTATTGTTATTTTATTGCAGACGAAAAATATTTTACTTCTTTGTTACTCATTTTCTGCGGTTATTCAAATTTCCAAAGGGTTTAACCTCTTTTTTGGATTTAGATTTGTTATTTCTTTCCGGGATATACTTTATTTATATTTCTTGGTACTTTTTTCATTATATTGGGTCTGGGAAAAAGTTCGTGGCGTTTTTCCCGATAGATGGCATTGGTTGCCGATAACTAAAGAACAACAAGTCATATGACCTTCCGAACGTTAGTTTGAGCGTAGAAACATTGTAATCGGTGCAGTGGTTGGAAAGTTATTCACACTTGAAAATGGAGAAGAATAATGAGAAATTTCGCTATATTCTGCAATATTATTATGATAAGGGGAAGAACGCTGCGCAGGCTTGTGATAAAATTTGTGCTGTGTACGGTGAAGGTACTTTATCGAAATCTGTTGCGCGGAAATGGTTCGCTCGCTTTCGTTCTGGAAATTTCAATGTGAAAGATGAGTCACGCTCCGGTCGTCCAATCACTGAAAAATCTGATGAAATTCTTGAAAAAGTCCACCAAGATAAGCATATCAGCAGTGTCGATATTGGCATGGAGCTAGGCATTGACCACAAAACTGTTTTGAACCATTTACATAAAGCTGGTTACATTGACGTATGGGTTCCTCATGATTTGAGCGTGAAAAACATGATGGACCGAATTAACATCTGCGATGCGCTGCTGAAACGGAATGAAATCGAGCCGTTTCTGAAACGTTTAATAACCGGAGATGAAAAATGGATTACGTACGATAATCGGAAGCGTAAAAGATCGTGGATAAAGGATGGTGAGCCGTTTTGCTAAGCCAACATTGACGCCAAAAAAAGTGATGCTGTGTGTATGGTGGGACTGGAGGGGAATCGTGAGCTACTTCCAACTGGTCAGACGATTGATTCTCAACTCTACTGTGCACAACTAGAGAGATTACGCCAGGCGATTGAAAGAAAACGGCCCGAATTGATTAATAGGAAAGGTGTTGTCTTCCATCATGACAACGCCCGACCACACACTTCTTTGATGACCCGTCAAAAATTGAGAAAGTTTGGTTGGGAAGTTTTGATGCACCCACCTTACAGTCCGGATATAGCACCCTCTGACTATCATCTGTTTCGATCTCTGCAGAACTCTCTCAATGGAATTATTGGTTTCAAAAGAAGCCTGTGAAAACTACTTGATTCAGTTTTTCGACCAGAAACCACAGAAGTTTTTCACCGATGGGATCATGGATCTACCAAAAAAATGGCGAAACATTGTCGATAATAATGGAGCATATTCGGTTTAAATGAATTCGTCCACGCGCCATGCGGGGACCAGTTGAATTTTACTGAAAAAACGCCACGAACTTTTTCCCAGACCCAATATTTTGTGAAATGTTATCCTATTTCACCTTATTCTTTAGCATTTTTTAAATTATAAAGATACTGATTTTTTTCAACTGTCGAGACGTCTCTCGTTACAGCAAAAAAGCTTGTTTTACTTCGTGTTCATTAGTTTTATTTTTACATAACTTCAGCGTGGATAGTAAATAGTTTTTGTCTTCGAACAAAATTAATTATTGAATTGATCTGACAGAAGTGGAGGATGAATTTCTCCGATGAAGTGGATGTTATTATCAGAATTTTCACATGCCATCAGTATTGCTACCTCGCGTTCTTCGTCAGTTTCTAATCTTCATCTAGCACTTTTCTCTTCACAAATATCTTCGTTTGAATGGCTTTGCTTTTCCTCTTCTCTTTCCAACATCGTTTTTCTTCTAAGCCAATCTTTTCAAGTCTATGGAACGGTAGAGGAAGGCCTTCGTCTTTAGAGTGCCTTCCTTAGATCTTTGTGCGCCAATTTTCGGCTTCGCCATTTAAAAAGCAAGCAATGGTGTCAATGCCTTCATCAGAATTTTTACATGCTACCAGTATTGCTACCTCGCGTTCTTCGTCAGTTTCTAATCTTCATCTAGCACTTTTCTCTTCACAAATATCTTCGTTTGAATGGCTCTGCTTTTCCTCTTCTCTTTCCAACATCGTTTTTTTTCTAAACCAATCTTTTGAAATCTATGGAATGTTTGACGAAGGCCTTCGTCTTTAGGGTACCTTCAGATGTGTGTCAACTTCCGGCTTCCCTATTTAAAAAGCAAGCAACGAAGCCGATGCCATCAGAATTTTCACATCCCATCAGTATTGCTACCTCGCGTTCTTCATCAGTCTCCAATCTTTATCTAACACTTTTTTTCTCTTCGTTTGAATGGCCTTGTTTTTTTTCTTTTCTTTTCCCCATCGCTACTCACACAAAATGCTCAACAATTGTGGAGCTAGTTATAGAAAATCTGGCAACAAATCGATCCTAAATAGCTCAAAAAATTGACAAGCAGAGTGCCCAGAATATGCGAAACTTTATATGGGCCAAAGTATGTAAGGCATGTAGATGAAAGAAACATTATTAATTGAGTAATAATACCAAATGTAATTATTTTAGACATACTCTTTGTATATGTTATTGTTTTCCAATATATTTTGGGTTTACAAATAAAACTTTAGTTAAAAAATCGCATTATATATATTTTTTCTAAAATTTCTTACTGCTTTTAAACTTTGTGACGATAATGTACGTTAGAATTTTAAACGAAGTACTAATATCTAGTTTTGAGTTACACTTATTATCCAAAATACTTTAAAGGATATGTTCTGTACAACTCTTTGAGTGCTAAAGAATTTACTTTACTTTTAGCTGATTGAAAATAAAGGGTTTTCCAATAGGCCCTTGACAACTTTTAATTCAATTTGTGAACGCACCCTTTCACTAATCATCGAACTGTCACTGTCAATTTATTCAGTAAACTTAACATTTTCATCATGGTAAAGTACACGAACGAACAACGTCTGCAAATTATAAAAATTTACTAAAGAAATTCGGAGTCGGTGACCGCTACTTTAAGAGCGTCAACTCCGATTTTCGGTTGTAATTCTCGCCCTAGTAGACAGGCAGTAACAAGTTTAGTGCAAAAATTTGAGTCTACATATTCGTTGTGTGATGTCGCCGTGCCAGTGAGACAACGGGTTGGTCGAAGTGTCGAAAATATCGCTGCCGTTGAAACGTCCGTAGCAAATGATCCAAATCAGTCAATTCCACGGCGATCTCAAGAGTTGGGCATCGCCCAGACCACTTTATGGCGAATTTTGCGTAAGGATCTTGGTTTACACCCATACAAGATCAAGCTGACTCAAGAATTGAAGCCGATGGACCATTTGAAGCGACGTACGTTCTCCGATTGGGCTCTGGAAAAGATGCGCCAAGATGATCAATTTCATCGCAAAATCATTTTCAGTGACGAAGCTCATTTTTGGCTCAATGGGTTCGTCAATAAGCAAAATATGCGTTATTGGTCGGGTGAAAATCCACATGTGCTTCATGAAACACCACTTCATCCACAAAAAATAACTGTTTGGTGCGGTTTGCATGCCGGCGGCGTCATAGGGCCATATTTTTTCGTCGACGATAATGATCGTCACGTTACTGTGAACGGTAATCGTTATCGCGCCATGATTACCGATTATTTTTGGCCCGAATTGGAAGATATGGACTTGGACAAGATGTAGTTTCAGCAGGGCGGTGCCACAAGCCACACAGCACACGTTACAATCGATTTATTGAAGAGTAAGTTTGATGAGCGTGTTATCTCAAGAAATGGACCAGTCGATTGGCCGCCTCGTTCGTGCGATTTAACGCCTCTAGACTTTTTTCTTTGGGGCTACGTCAAGTCATTGGTCTATGCCAACAAGCCGACAACGTTGGAAGAGCTCAGAGCCAACATTGAACGCGAAATAGCAACCGTTTCGGCCGAATTTTGTGGCCGAGTCATCGAAAATTGGGTCCAACGAATCGACCGCTGCAAACGTGCCCGCGGTGGCCATTTGAACGAAGTCGAGTTTCATTCATAAATGTTTTGACTGTACTTCAACCCGATAATAAAGTTTTTGAAATGTCTCAAATGGTCTGCATTTTATTTTGAAAAAAAGTTGTCAAGTTCTTATTGGAAAACCCTTTAGTATCTTCACATATCTGCTTCTGGGTTTCTGGGCTGGAACCGCATCACTTCTATATCTGCCGACGTTTCGTACCCATTTGTATGGGACATCTACACTGAAGCTCAGTTTCAGTGCAGTAGTTCAGCCTTGAAGATGTCCCATACAAATGGGTACGAAACGTCGGCGGATATAGAAGTGATGCGATTCCAGCCCGGAAACCCAGAAGCAGATAGCATGGACAACTATCGCGAAAGTCTACGTATCACATTTTCACGACTGGCATTTTATGTCAGAATTGTTTAGAGTTTCTGTAATTTATTTTAAACACGAATATAATTTTTAAAAATAAATAAAATATGAAAATTGCATTTTGGAATTTACAATATGAGAAACAAATAATAAAAACAAAATAAAAGCATAAATATTACATAATTTATTTACAAACACGTTTGTAATTGACAATCATAACATGCCCATAAACCATGACACATATCGCCTACTTGTTATTCAATTGTTTACTTTCTATTTAGCCAACGCCTACGCGCCTTCTAGATCGATATTTTTTAAATAATTTTTTACTCACTATAACCCATCAATTTATTACTAACGTACAATAAAAAGTATGTAATTTTACGATAATTTTCGCAATTTATATTCCCTAAACGCCTGTCAGTGTTAATAAAAACTTGTTTGTTGTATAACTGTGAACTTGGATTTGTTATGCTACTTCAGAAGAAAAACTGCAGTCTACGTTGTAAATATCCGGACACGCCAGCAGTAAAGTGTTTTGAATTTATAACTTGGACAGGATAAGCGATAGTTATTAGAGAAGTGTTTACAAGAGCGTGTGAATACAGTGGTCTCCAAAATTATGTTTACTAGCACACTATTCGATTAAGGTTAATATAACTGCTTTCCACAATAATTTTCGTGTTCTACATACGTATTTCGACAACTGAGTTGTCAATATCAGCAGAATACATTGTCGTACATGAAACTACGGCAAAACCCGCACAGAAACAAAGTCCGTACCAGACTTACATCGTCGAAAGCTAAATACACACCGATTTTAGGTTAAAATTTAAAAATTTAACACACAGAGAATGGATTTAGAGATACACTATCACTCATAAGTATTTGGTCACTCGCATTTAACCCGCAAATTGTAACAAAAATCAAAATTGAAACACTAATATCTTTTTATTATTTACATATATGAAAAATAATATATATTTGTACATCTAAAATAAATTGTATAATATATTTATCTAAATTTTAGACTCGTCTATATGCCCTCCTTTATTTTTGATCACTGCAACACACAATCGAGGCATTCTTTCGATTAATTTTCGTAATGTCTCAGGTTTTATTTTACGTCATGCGTCTTGCAAGTTCTTCCATATATTAACAGCAGATGTGGGAGCCGATTTTCTCACCTCTCGGTCAAGTTCTTCCCACAGCAACTCGATGGTATTTAAATCGGGACTCTGGGGAGGACACGCCATAACTTTTATGGTTCCCTCGTTCTCCAATTTCTGCAAATATTCCCGGCATTGTTTGGAAGTGTGTTTCGGGTCATTATCTTGTTGGAAGATAAAATTCAGGCTCAAATTTTAATTCCAGAGGGGATTGCGTTTTCCTCTAAAATGCCCTTATACTGGTCTTTTTTAGTAGATCTTCGATTTTTACGAGATCGCCCACATTTGATCCAGAAAAGCAGCCTAATATCATGACTGAACCTCTACCGGGCTTAACAGTAGGGGTTATGGATTCTTCTTGGGCACGCTCATCCACAGACCTCACGAAAACATGTCTTCGTGAACCGAAAATCTCGAATTTGGATTCATCGGTCCACAGTACTTTATTCCAGTCTTCTATGGTCCAATTTTGGCGATTGCGTGCCCACTTTTAAACGTTTTTGCATGTTTTGCTTGCGTAGAAGCGACTTCCGCATTGCAATTCTTCCATGAAGACCGGCTTCTTTTAATCGCCGTTTAACTGTGGAAACACTTATGAGTTATCGACGACCAGCATTCATTTCTGCTGTGATTTCTGGGAATATTTTCGCCTATTTCTCTTGTTTGTTACCACCATTGCAAGATCTTCCGCTGAGGTTATTGCCCTTGGTCCGCCTTTTTGAGTTCTACCCAATACACTTCTACATTCGCGGTGTTTTTTGTTAATATAACCCATGGTGGACTGATTTAAGTTATGTGGCAATTTCGCGGTTCCTTTTGCCAGTTTTATGGTATGCGATTATAAACGATCGTGTTTCTATACTCAATTCTTTCTGTTTAGGCATTTCTAACCGATTGAACTTCTTCACTATGAGCACCTGACAAAAACTAATTGCAATTTTGTCAAAATACCCAAGTATATATACTTAATAGTTTACAATAACACCTTACCTTAAAATAAAATCGTAACAATCGGAAATTTTCTAGAATTGAGAGATCTAATCCCTTAAGTGCAATTCTACCTGGAGTTTTTTAGGGTATTATCATTCATTGTGAACAATAGGGTATTCGCTTAGTTATTTTTGAATAAGCTTTTATAGATTTTAATGTTTACTATGAAACTATATCTTGCTACAGAAATAAATTTTATAATTACAACTTTTCTATAGAAACTGTAATGAAACAAGGGTGACCAAATACTTATGAGCGATAGTGTATAATCATTCTATCTAGAAATTCGAATGAGAGATTCGACATTCGTGTTGCTGTACTTTACTATTGATTTCTGAACTAATTTGTGAATACGATCTCTAAACCTTAGATTATTACAAACAATCAAGACCAAGTTTTTGGTCGGCAGTGGTCGCGTTTAAAAAATAATATAAACTGGGACTTCGAGTGGATCACACGTAGGCAACGCTCACTGGAAACCTGTAACAATCTAGTTTCTTTACAAAGTTTACATACTTATTTGCGTATTCTTTTATTTGTGTTCATGTAAAAATAAAATAAATAAAAAAATAATAAAAGCTATACAAAATATTCGAGAAAAATGCACATAATGTAGTAAATAAAATAATAAAGCTTAAAGTAAAATGTTTCATTTTCAACCACCCTATATATCGTTAAACATGGGACTAACTTCGTAGCCGGCGAGGATTACATTGACAGCTGTAGGGTTGGCAAACATTGGAAGATAATTGTAGTTGTCAATCAAAAATTCCACCACTTTTTCTGTAATTTTCTTCTGGTACTCAGAGTCCATGAACTTTTGTTGTATTTCATGAAACTCTGTATTAGCCAGCTGAAAATAAAATTGAAAAAATCATGGATAATTACTTTTATCGTTATACTATCACATTAATTTTTAAAAAAATGGGGTAGTTTTCCAAAAAAATAATTGCGGAACTTAAAAACATCTGACGTGCAAAAGCGAAAGTGACAAAACGTAGAGATTTCAGAGTTTCTCGCGATACCCGTCGTATAAACAGTTTTTCCCCGAACCAGATAGTTAATTACAAAGTATCGAATTCAACTCTGACATTCGGAATATGTTTAACAAAGAAAATGGCACGGTCTGACCTTTGTACGAGTTGTAGGAGGAGGATTCGACGGCGACGTCTCTTTAAGACTCCGTTACCAAAAAAAAGAGAGCGGTTGCTTTTTTCGGGAATTGATTTCTGCAAATACGTCAACAAGAAGAAACACCTAATAGCCAGAGAAAAAAACGCGAGTTTGTACTTGAACATTTTGCAAGCACCAAGGAAAGAATTCTCGCAGTGGTTTTATTTTTTACTCTCTTACGAACTCGAGAAGAAATCTGACAACAAAAATGACCTGCCGTAATTGGAAAATTATATTTTTTTTCGCCAAAATTGACAAAGGATTAACTAAAATGAAATAAAAGATAAAGCTTCTGACTGTAGAATAAGTTGTATTATAATTTCTCGCGATAAAAGTCTATGAGGCAGTCCCGTGTGTGTCTCGAGATCTTTTTCCAACGTTCAGCGAAGAGGGGAAAGAAAAGGAACAAAAATTAAATATAAAAAGAAAGACATGTACAGAAAGAACACGCAGATTATATGAAATTAAACTTTGAATACGTGGTATGGTCATAAATATACCGATTTAGTGAGGGTGTTACCAGCACGTAACAACTCTTGCGTCACTGATGTGATGCTATCGTCGATACCGGAACGCGTTCCCCCTTCATCTGTTCCTATCACTCGTTCCCCGGAGGGTTGTTGAATCTCAATTATAGAGTTGGGATATCTAAACGTAATTAACTTACCTTCTTCCAATTACGCTTACTCAATTTTCGTACAATATCGACCAATAAGGAGTCCTCCTCATCGTCCTTAGAAAAGAGAAACATTACATTCGTGACTCTAAAAGCTAATTCAATAACTACCGTCAGCAGTGTCAGAATTTCAGTTATGTCTTCGTTCAGCTTGTCGAATCTATCATGGTAGATGGCGTAGGTCCACGGTTCCGAAAAGAAGGTGAATAGATCCGTTATGGTCACCATTTCAAATCTCTTCACCAGATTGTTCAGGAGTCTTTCGTGTTTGCCCCAAAGGTGTGTCAGGTTGACTTTCTCCAGTTCCTACAGAAATCAAATGATTGAAAAAAATAGGTTTTATTTCGATTCAAAATTATGATATATACGTGTTTTTTAAGTCAGGGCCGTTTTGTTGTACACACTAATAGGTGGTACGCGCGCCACTATGCGTGCTTCCGTCGTGTCCAGGCATTCCTTGGGAACAACTGTGCTAAGTTGCAGCTATGTATGTGAATCGTAAGCCCCGTGCGTGGTACGGTTAGTGATACGTTTTTTGTTGGCAAGAAGCATGTGTGCTGCAGACATTCACCGGCAGATTTGTGAAGTTTACGGAGCTACTGCCATGTGTGAAGGCTAAGTGTGTCAGATACTTCAAAGCTGGCCGCGATAACGTCCAACGAGTGCCGCTCCGGTCGCCCATCTGTGATCACAGACCATATGGTGGCGATTTCCATCTTTTCCGCTATCTTAAACATCATCTCGGCGGTAACCACTACAACGATGACGAAGACGCGAAAACGGCCGTGATCTTGGTTATCGGAGCACGCGGCTAGTTTTTATGAAGAAGATATTCAAAATCTAGTTGTAAGGTTTCATATGTTAAGCGTTTAAACAAACTTGGAAACTATGTTGAAAAATAGAGAAATGTAGAATGTGAAAATAAATTTAATTTCGTTTGGTTAAAAAACACCCCTCGTATTTTTAAATAAATGAGTGAATGTAAAACTAATAATTCTAAAAATCTTACTCACGTTTCTCGTTAAACAAGTTATCGTCTCCACGGTGTTAAAATAATTCAGATGCAGTCTGAAATAACCTTGTTTATCAATTTTTTTACAATTTCCGCTCATAAGGACTTGTCCCTGAAAAGTCATTCAACATTTTCAACGAAACACAATATTGATCGTCTTACGTAGTTGTCAGCTGTCATTGCAACGTCCAGAGGTATATCGGGCCCCGGTTTTCTGACATTCATATAGTTAATTTTTCCGGGCAGTTTAGCGTAAACCATAAGCGGCGCCGTGTATCTTGGTACGAGGTTCTTATCTTCGAATCGACAGGACGAAAAGAGGTTAAAAGTGTCCGACTTGTAGGCACCATGCATTAGCTTATTCAATATTTGAAGACCCAATTTATGACCTATCTCTGTCTGATTATAGTATTCCTGTTTCATGTGCTCCGCGTAGTAGCTGGAAAAGTTTGTGTTATAATAAAATTTAACTCGATTCAATCAAAAAGATGTCAAGAAAGAGTTCGTTTTTATTATTAAACAAAAGCGATATCTTCAAGTTTGATTTTCTGAAACTATATTTAAGAAAAAAAAATATTATACAGTCATACTAACCTAGAAAAAAAATATTTCGACGAATGGGTTTTCGCGCGAAATTTAAATTAAAAAGTCTTGCTATTTTTTGCTCATAGTAGTATATAGCCGCGCGTGAGTTGTGTTCTAAGTGTTCTAAGAGCTCTTTCGATCTTTCAACTAGATTTCACTCGTCATTATAATATAAATCGGGAAATTTATCATTAAACTTCGCACTGCATCAACTAGTGATCTCGTTTTTCCCTTTCTCACGACGGTCATGCTTAATTATACGTTCGCCTTCTATAAAGATCCGCTAGGTACTAACTTATAATTCTACACCTCATCTTTTGTATTACATTACACTGGTGGAAGCGCTGCGTACTCAGCACGAGCCTGGTCTGCGGGAAACTATCCCAACTCTAGTTATTAATAGTAGGATGATTCTTTTAACGTTCATCTAATGGCAATTCGCCAAGTTTTTAAAGTGTTCGTCTATACACGCATCACGGTAATTTAGTTATCTATTCGAGCTTTTTTCGTTCGGATACTTGTGTGTTTGGACGAGAGAGGGAGGTACTGTTTTCTCAACTAAATGTTCTGCTTGTATGGTATATGTATGTGTTATATAATAAATTTTAAGACTTAAAATCGGCGTATTTTTCTATAACTTGAGCATACCCTAACTCGAATTTTATTTTCTATTATACCTTAAGGCTTATGAAAGTGTTTTCTGTAAACTATTTAATAACATACCGTCTACAATATTTCGTGAATGTACCAGCAGCGTAGATGTTTGGATCATTCGTACAGCAATTGGTGTCGATAACAACTCCCCCGTCGAAGATCAAATTCGCATTGGTGATTGCCTTGAAAGTGTTGGTGCTAATTTTCTTTTCTTCATACATGAACACCGCTATACAGTCTACTTCCAAAACTCTGGTCCACGATTCGAACCGGATGGAGGTTATGTTAAAGTGCCTGTCGTCGAAAAGCCAATCGGTGAACTTGTATCCGACGTACATTTCTATTCCCAATGTTTGGATATTCTCGTTGATCGCTTCCTCGACATCGTTGTCGTTGAATATTGTATTGTGACAGTACGGATCGTCGCTCGAAGGAGAAGGTTGGACGAAGTATATTTTGCTCGTGGGCACTCCTAAATCTAGTAGAGCTTCGACGCAGCAATAGGCGTCCAATGTGTAACCGTAAACGATGACGGAGCCTGTGGGTATACACAGAACGTTGGATAAAAAAGATTCATTGTTGCGAAAGCTTAATTTACAGTTTTACCGTTTTAATATACGAATAAATGGATTTATATGTCCAATTTGACATGTAACCACATTTTAATATAAAGGGTGTTTTAAATTTCGCGGTTTTTTAAAGAATAAATAAAATACATAATTTGCATTCACTTTCAAAAACTTTTTATTGGTAATTGAAGTATCAATCATGACATTTATACGCGAAAAATAATATCTGCCAAATGGCCTCCTCTTGTAGCTGCACAGACGTCCACTATTTCGTTAAAATTTTCAATGACATTTTGACATAATCGAGGTTCTATCTCACCAACGACACTAATAATTTCATCTTTCAAAGCAGGAATTGATTGTGGATTGTTTTTATAAACCTGGCTTTTCGCATAACTCCAAAGAAAATAGTCTAACGGTGTCAAATCACATGATCTTGGTGGCCGATTAACATAATTGACGAAATAGACGCTCATTCCTGAAAAAACATCTGTTAGAACGCTTCTTTGAAGATGTGGCTGCGTTTGCCAATCCAAAAGCTTCACTCGATTCCCATGAAACCATCGATATACAGGTCGAGCTTTGTGATAATGAACGTCGTCCTGTTGAAAGTAATAATCGCCTGAATCGACATAGTACACCCCATTCATGCACCCCTCACACAAATACACTTCTCCGACACCCTATGCAGTCATACACTCTCAAATGATAATGTATCCACCACCGTGTTTAACAGTGGGTGAAATACATTCAGGTAGGAACGCCTCCACTGACTTCTGGTAAACGTAATTGGCTCCAATAGGACTGCACATCTGCAGTGAACAAATATTTCCATTTCGGTGAAAAAACGACAACTCTGAGTTCTGTTAAACTTATTATAAGATTTATGGGATATTTTAAAGTATTTACGTCAATATTTCATTCATCGGAACAAATTATTTTGGCCGAATCATCTATATTCCAGTGTCGATATTTTTTTGTCCATGTAAGACGTTACTTGCGGTGTAACTTGGTGAGTAATGGCTTACGTCGCGATTTACAGACACGTAAACTTGCTGCAATCGATCGCTTTCTAATTGTAGGCACAGAAATTGGAGCGATGCGTTGGACACGTTTAGCAGAGAATTTTTGTCTATATTGGAGCGCGATCAGCTGAATCAGTAGTAACATGGTAGAGTTGTAACACGTGTTCTGAAGCTTTTATATAAGTTATGATACCTACCAGTCATTTAATAACCGTTAATTGTGTTTTGCAGTGCACAACGCGAACACTTTATTATCTTAGCAATTTTTACTTGGCATAACTCCTGTATATGTAATAAAATTATCTGGACTCGTAAAGACGCAGGTAATTGTTGTTTTTTTTTGGCATATTGCTTACGCAGATGTGTACAAAAAATTCGCAAAAGAAAAATCGCACTTTAACATAATTTTTGAAATCGACAAACAACCTTTTCTTCTGTACATGTAATAAATATACTGTTAAATGTAAAAATTTGAAATTTTATCTTGCATATCCACTTAATGTTCATTTTCTAGGAATTTTAACTTCAAATGATGTTATTAATGATTACACATACTTTCTGGATTACCCTCGTCTCGGAACTACTACCTACCTTGTGAAACACCTTTTTTTTTGTGCCTGTAACAATTGCTCGTAGCTGTGTAACATTGTGCGAAGTAAAACTGCAAATTAAACTTTTATAGCAATGGGCGGGCCTTTTTGCCGAACAATCTGCATATAATTAGATATATTGGGTTGGCAACTAAGTACTTTCGGTTTTTACTGATAGAGAGCGTTGCTTTAGTTTTTGTATAACGTATGTTAGTGCTGTACTTTACCGTTTGTCGCGTGATACTAGTCACATTGACGTAACTTCAGAAGCAAGTAGTGCGTGATTTTTATTAAAGCTATTAGTTGTGGGTTAATTTTAAATGGAGTGCAGAAACGAACATTTTCGACATATTTTACTATTTTGTTTCCGTAAAGGAAAGAAAGCTGCTGCGGCTCACAAAAATATATGTGAAGATTATGGTGCTAATTGCTTAACTGAGCGCACGTGTCAGAATTGGTATAAAAAATTCCGTTCTGGAGATTTTTCCCTCAAAGATGAGCAAAGTTCTGGTCGGCCTACTGAAGTTGATGATGACCAAATCAAAGTCATAATTGAAGAGGATCGTCATATAACTGTTCGAGAGGTTGCGGAGAGGTTACATGTATCGCACACAACATTTGAAAAACATTTAAAATGTCTTGGGCTAGTTAAGAAGCTTGATATTTGGGTACCTCACGAATTGAAAGAAATTCATTTAACACAAAGAATCAACTTTTGCGATATGCACCTTAGACGAAATGAAACCGACCCTTTCTTAAAAAGAATCATCACTGGTGATGAAAAATGGGTCCCGTACAGTAACATAGTTCGAAAACGATCATGGAGCAAACACGATAAACTAGCTCAAACCACATCGAAAGCTGAATTGCATCCAAAAAAGATCATGCTGTCAGTTTGGTGGGATTACAAAGGTGTTGTGTTTTTTTGAGCTGCTTCCAAGGAACCAAACGATCAATTCTGATGTTTACTGTCAACAATTAATAAAACTGGATGAAGCAATCAAAGAAAAACGGCCAGAATTGTCAAATCGGAAAGGAGTAGTTTTCCACCAAGATAATACAAGGCCTCACACATCTTTGGCAACTCGTGGGAAACTATTGGAGCTTGGCTGGGAAGTGATGCCACATCCCCCTTACAGCCCTGATCTAGCACCATCTGATTACCATTTATTTCGAAGTTTGCAGAATTCTTTGAATGGTAAAACTATCACAAATGACGATGACCTTCACTCGCACCTTGTTCAGTTTTTTGCTGATAAGGACCAGAAATTTTATGAGCGCGGAATCATGCAGCTGAAAGAAAGATGGCAAAAGGTCATCGAGCAAAATGGAAAATATATAATTGATTAAAAACTATTCTTTGTTTAAAAAAAAGTGTTTTATTTTATACTACAAAACCGAAAATACTTAGTTGCCAACCCAATACATTAAATCGGCTTCAAAACTTACGTGTAATTATTTCGCAAAAATTTACCTTTTCCTTCGCCCTCAAGTAAACCCATCAATGTCTTCATAACGTGATCTATATCAACTTCTGTGTTAACTATAAATACATTGTTTGGTCTCTCCACAGTCGTTCCCCGCTTTTCTTCGCCCCTTTTCGGCATCTGATACTGTTTTCCGCACATCAAGAACAACATGTCGTAACTTACGAGAGATCCGTTTACCGTGATGGTTTTGTTCTTTCTGTCGATTGCCGACATCACTCCCTTAATAACGGTGACAAACGTGGGTAGCGATAACAGAGATAGATAGTATCCAGAAACGTCTCCCGTAACCGGCTTCATTATGTCTCGAAAACGGTTACTCCTGCAAAGTTCTGTCATCGAATAATCGTCGTAAATCGTCAATTTTTTTCGTTACCTGAATGTTATTAAACCGTGCGTTGAAACCAACGTGATGTTATTAAATGTGACCCTTATTTCCGGATTGTTATGGAAAATCAAGCTGACCAAAAAGGCTATACCGACATCGCTGGCACCCACCACTATTATCCTATCATTTATTTCGTGTCTCGTTAAGCCGCAGTAAACTGGCGTGGAAATGTAGATGGCGTATGGTGTTTCGACACGTCCTATCGATTCTGGCAAATTCCAGCAGCTCGTCCTGACTTCACTGTATTCAGGCATCTTGGCTGGTACAACCGGAAGTAAATCTCCCAGTACACAGGCTACGGCATTGATATTGTCACCTCAAAAAGAAAGAGAAATTAGTTTTGTGTTGGTACATCAGAGGTAGTTAAAAATATTTGAATTTTTCGATTCTAACCAAATTTTTCGTCGAATCTCTTTTGGAAAAACTGTATTTTGAACAATTACGATTTAAACATTAAATCAAGGAGAAGGACAAAAAGTTTTTTGTTAGAAAAACCTTGGAAACTTTCAGCTAGCTGTAGAAATACCACCACTTTGCAATTACATCAAATTTTCACTAAAAAAATTGACTTCATTACGTACCAATGGCGACCTAAAATATATCGAAATACAAAACAATATCAACATGCAAAATGCAACAATTCAAACCAAGAAGACTGTATTTAAATGTGGGTCGTATTGTCCCTTGTGATACATCGGATGCTTAAATCTTTTATCTAAAATTTTGAACAATACATGATATAAAGGCTGTTTCAAATTGCGCGTTTTTTTAAGAATAAATAAAATATAGATGGCGCACTGAATTTGTCTGGGTATGTGGGCATTTAAAAAGTGTGATGTATGACATTTATAAAATGGCTTCGTACACGGTACAACAACGCGTTCAGATTGTAGAATTATTTTATGAAAATCAGCGTTCTGTGAAAAGAGTTTTTAGAAAATTACGTGAATTTTTTGGTTCACGTAATCGTCCATCTGAAAGCACTGTTGGTCGAATTATTAAAAAATTTCAAGAGACCGGTTCCGTGGAAGATCGAAAAAGTGAAGAATACAGTCGTAGTGGTCGTTCACAAGAAAATATTGGTTTGATTCGTGAAAGTGTTGCTGAAGATTCTGAAATATCCATTAGACGACGTTCACAACAACTTGGACTTAGTGGATCAACAACATGGCGTATTTTACACAAGGATTTAGCTCTGATGGCATATAAGGTTCAAATAACACGGGAACTGAAGCGATTAGATCATTTAAAACGTCGTTCATTTGTGAATTTTATCAATGAACAACCAGCTGATTTTTCTCAAAAAATAATGTTTTCCGATGAGGCTCATTTTGAACTTGGTGACTATGTTAATAAACAAAATTGCCGTATCTGGGGTGAGGAAAATCCACGAATTATTCATGAGAAACCTATGCATCCTAAATGAGTTACTATTTGGTGTGCATTATGGTCAGGTGGTGTAATTGGACCTTACTTCTTTGAAAATGCTGCTGGTGAAACTGTAACTGTCAATGGTGATCGATATCGTCGGATGATCACCGAATTTTTGTAGCCTGAATTAATGAATATTGATCTAGAGAATATGTGGTTTCAACAGGATGGCGCTACACCTCACTTTGCACACGAATCAATTGATTTATTGAGAGAAAAATTTCTCGGACGTGTAATCTCAAGACGGCGATGTTAATCGGCCACCAAGATCATGTGATTTGACACCGTTAGACTATTTTAGTTGGAGTTATGTGAAAAGTTAGGTTTATAAAAACAATCTACAATCAATTTCTGCTTTGAAAGATGAAATAATTCGTGTTATTGGTGAGATAGAGCCTCAATTATGTTAAAATGTCATTGAAAATTTTAACAAAAGAGTGGACGTCTGTGGAGCTGCAAGAGGAGGCAATTTGGCAGATATTATTTTTCGCATATAAATGTCACAACTGATACTTCAATTACCAATAAAAAGTTTTTGAAAGTGAATGCAAATTATGTGTTTTATTTATTCTCTAAAGAAACCGCGAAATTTGAAACACCCTTTAGTTTCGAGAATTAGCATCAGAAAAGAAACTGACATAAAATTATCCACCTTCTTGTAGGTAGACAATTGATTACACACACGCAGAGAGAAAGAACTATTTCTTAATATAACAGTACACAGACTGAGGCTTTTATACTGTCGCCTCAAGAAGGAAAGGGAGTTATTTCTGTAACCCTTAGTTTCATTTAATTTTGCGTTGGTACATCAGGAATAGTTAATAATCTCGGAATTTTTGGACCCTAATCTAGTTTTGCGTTGGAACTGTAGAGGCATTTAAAAACTTCGATTTTTTTTGTAAAAACTGAATGTTGAACAATTATAACTTAGACACAATCATCGGGGAAAATGACAAAAAGTTTTTTTTTGTCGAAAAACCGGAAATTATCAGCTAGCTTTAAGAAGCTCCACCACTACTTTGCAATGTTATCTTTGTTAAAAAAAAAGTTGGCTTCAGATATAGGAGTTACTGAAAGAGAAACCAAAATTATTTCATTTAGTAGTTGTCAATGATCACTAGATTTAAATTGGCCTCAGATTTATCACTCCGATTTCGATCTTTTAACATAGCGATGAAAGTATTAAAAAGTGATTTACCTGCAGTATCATACGGAGTAACCGTATAAAACAGTATCGAGTAATCGGTCAGCCTGTGCAGTTCCAATAAAAAGAATCTTATGTGCCTTTGAAAGATAGGCGAAAGTACGAAGTGTCTGATCAAGCCGTGCGATCCGGGTTTGTGCTTCGACATGTCCGTCCAAGTAGAAAGCTGGTAATGGGATGTCATGTAAGCTAAATCTTCAACGTCTGACAGGATGGCCAATCCTATCATATATTTATCACAATGTATGATGTACGCTTTGATCCAGTCGCATCTAGCCTTAGCCCATAATTGAAAATCGTTCTTCACCGACGTCCCCGTGGTTATGGTAGCCAGGAATTTCTTGACCTTATTCATGTCCGTGGTACGCGCTTCCCTAACATTTAAATGTCCGAAGATGGCGCTGCGATGAATCACGTACAGTTCCTGGGCGAAATTGGAGCTTCCCTTCGGAGGTACCCGGACGAAAATCTTAGAGGTCAAGGGGAAACTGTAAGTTTGACTGGGCATGGTCAGGATGCAGTAGTCTCTTTCCGGAAACAGTTCGAAGGCTGCCTCCAAGAGATGCTTTAACGCGTCTTCGTGTTCGGGTTTAGCAACTGCTATTTCCAACGTAAACGCGTTCTCTTCCCCATGGAATATCACATTGGGTTCTTTTTCGTAGATAACTGGTCGAAATCAGAAAGGGAAATTAACAGATGTAATCTGGCTCGTAGACTTCCGCGCTCGTCTAACACTGTGGGCAAAAAATAATAAGACTTTGTTCATAATTTTTAAATTCTTAATTTATTCTTCCAAATCTATTTCGTCCCCCTCAAAGTAATCCCCCTGGCCCCAATACACTTGTGCCAACGTTTCTTCCAATTCTCGAAACAGTTGTTAAAGTCAATTTCAGGACTAGCCTTCAATGCGCGTAGCGATTCACGTTTAATGTCTTCAATTGACTCAAAACGGTTTCCCCGGAGCGGTCGTTTGAGTTTGCTGAATAGCCAGAAGTCACACGGAGCTAAATCAGGCGAATACGGTGGTTGCGGCACGATATTGGTTGAAAATTTGGCGAAAAACTCACGAAGAATTAATGCAGTATGCGACGGTGCATTATCGTGGTGCAAAAACCAAGAGTTGTCGGCCCATAATTCTGGCCTCTTTTTACGAATGGCATTGCGCAAACAACGCATAACACTCAAATAGTATCCTTTGTTGACAGTTTGGCCGGTCGGAAGGAATTCGGAGTGCACCACACCTCGATAATCGAAGAAAACTGTCAACATAACCTTGATTTTTGACTTGCTTTGACGTGGTTTTTTAGGCTTCGGCTCACCTTTGATACGATATTCGGCCGATTGATCGTCTGTTTCCGGGTCATAAGCGTAGATCCAAGTCTCGTCTCCAGTTATGATGCCTTTCATTTTGTCTTGATAGTCGGAAAGCATTGTTTCACAGACGTCAACGCGACGCTGTTTTTCGAAAAAATTGAGTGATTTTGGAACAAATCGTGCTTTCACTTTCCTTAGACCCAAATATTCTTTCAAAATGGTTTTCACTGATCCTTCCGATATTCTAATGATGCCAGTAAGGTCTCTGACCGTTAATCGTCGATTCTTAGGCACCAATTCCTTGATTCTATTGACGTGTTGATCATCAGTTAATGTTGATAGCCGTCCTGGACGTGGTTCGTCATAAACGCGTTCTCGACCCTCTTTGAATAATTTGTACCAATCAAAAACACTTGCTCGCGACAAACAATTATCACCGAAGGCCTTTTGCATTCTGAACGTTTCAGTACCAGAAATTTGATTCCGTACACAAAATTTAATGGAACTTCTTTGTTGAATAATTTCACTCATTGTAAAAATCGCCGAATGCACTTTTTGTACTTCAGAAAGACAAGCGTACACTAAACACTAATGATTATTTTGATGTGACATTTGTCACAGATGTCACTGACAGTCATACCAACCTAGAAAAAAATATTTCGACGAATACTTTTCGCGCGAAATTTAAATTAGAAAGTCTTACTATTTTTTGCCCACAGTAGTATACTTTTATCTTGGCTTCTGGGTTGGAAACGCGTCAATCGCACCGACATTTCGTCACCACTTGTATGGGACATATTCAGGGCTTAACAGCCGCAGTGAAACTCAGTTTTAACGCGACTGTTAAGTCGGTTAAGTGCCAGTGTTGTTGAAGACTCGGTTCCGACACAGAAGCCAAGATTTCATCCATCCCACAAGTTTGGACAAACTCCTATATGACAATTACAATTACTTTTTATCTTGTTTAGAAGACGGAGCTATAGTCTCGTGATTTAATAGTAAGCAAATGTGTCAAAGAATAAATCAAATCTGAATATTTCACACGCTATGAATATTAAAAATAAAATTACTGCCAACGGAACGTCTCTTCATCCGTCTGAAAGTTTCCAATTCTTTCTCGGTAAATTCAAGGATATCGTAACTTATTTCTGGATACGTGTGACCTTTAAACTCCTTGATTTCTTCCTCCTCCTCCACTTCCTCCTCTTCGGACTCTTCCTCCATTAGAATAAGTTCGTCTATGGCTGTGTTAAGGTCATAAAGGGAGGGTTGCCTTTCCATGCTGATACTGATATCTCGTTCACATACATCATCTTTACACCTGAATTGAACATTTGTTTATTATTTGTTCACATGTATTGGGTTGGCAACTAAGTACTTTCGGTTTTTACTGATAGAGAGAGAGCGTTGCTTTATTTTTTGTATAACGTATGTTAGTCACATTGACGTAACTTCAGAAGCAAAACATCAGAATTGATCGTTCAGTTCCTTGGAAGCAGCTCAAAAAACACAACACCTTTGTAATCCCACCAAACTGACAGCATGATCTTTTTTGGATGCAATTCAGCTTTCGACGTGGTTTGAGCTGGTTCATCGTGTTTGCTCCATGATCGTTTTCGAACTATGTTACTGTACAGGACCCATTTTTCATCACCAGTGATGATTCTTTTTAAGAAAGGGTCGGTTTCATTTCGTCTAAGGTGTATATCGCAAAAGTTGATTCTTTGTGTTAAATGAATTTCTTTCAATTCGTGAGGTACCCAAATATCAAGCTTCTTAACTAGCCCAAGACATTTTAAATGTTTTTCAATTGTTGTGTGCGATACATGTAGCCTCTCCGCAACCTCTCGAACAGTTATATGACGATCCTCTTCAATTATGACTTTGATTTGGTCATCATCAACTTCAGTAGGCCGATCAGAACGTTGCTCATCTTTGAGGGAAAAATCTCCAGAACGGAATTTTTTATACCAATTCTGACACGTGCGCTCTGTTAAGCAATTAGCACCATAAACTCCACATATTTTTTTGTGAGCCGCAGCAGCTTTCTTTCCTTTACGGAAATAAAATAGTAAAATATGTCGAAAATGTTCGTTTCTGCACTCCATTTAAAATTAACCCACAACTAATAGCTTTAATAAAAATCACCCACTACTTGCTTCTGAAGTTACGTCAATGTGACTAGTATCACGCGACAAACGGTAAAGTACAGCACTAACATACGTTATACAAAATATAAAGCAACGCTCTCTATCAGTAAAAACCGAAAGTACTTAGTTGCCAACCCAATATATTAATTCAACTAAATGATACAAAGCGTTTTTTTTAATAATGACCCGAATACTTACACAAAATACAAAGAATGTATAGAATCTCTCTCTGAATCAGCTGTAGTATCAATGCTACTTAATGTTACCCGTATCATGTCTTTGGTGCTCGGTTTTCTTAAGCCACAGAAAGGAACCAATTGGAAGCCATCAGATAGAAGTGTATAGTTCAAATTCTTATTCAAACACATCACGGCTACAGCTGTACCTTCGTGTTCCGCCACTATTAGATGTCTATCTTTGTGTCTGTTTCTATCCAGTACCATTTCTGCAATGTAAAATTCACCGTATGTTTGCTTTAAACGCCTCGAGTGTGTATCGATCAGCGGTACTAAATCGTCGTTATCTTCAGCTACTGCCTTACGAGTCTTATAGCTTAACATGAAGTTGTGCCTTGGATATACGCGCAACGTTTGTACCCCTCTGTTTTCGGAATACCCTGCGAAATATAACTGAAATTACCAAACTAGTCTAAAACTGAATCAGGCCTATACCATATGGGAACAGGTCTATCCCACCTTTCTCCAACCAATCTAGCATGTAGGTATTAGGTGGTATTACGAAAAAAATTGAATTAACCGCAGTACATTTGACGAAGAGAGCGTGCAGTAACTGTTTCAGGAATATAAATTTGCAGAGATTTTCAAAGACGACCATGTGAACCCAAAGACTGCTCCTGGAATTTGCATTTTCTGTGTGATATATGGTACTCAACCAGTGTTTCCAACACCACGGTGCTATGCTTGGAACGTTGGGGTAGTTGTTCACGCAAATTGCTGCCACGATATTATTCTTGTCGTCTTCCAAAACCAATGTTATGTAACATAGGTGTCTACAATTGAAAAAAAAATAGCTAATCAGAAGTGAGATTTCTTGTCTGCTATTTCAAGTAAAGTGGGACAACACCCACACACACTATTGTGATTAAAGCCTTACGAAAAAACTTAAGCGGAAGCTGGGTGTTTTTTTTTAATTTGTGGCAACCTGTACAAAACGAAACTTACATCAGTTCGTCGACGTCGACACTTCCAAACAGTCTGTAGGTTTGTTCCGTTAGTAATTTTTTAATTGCATCGGCATCTTTGGCTTGACCTCTTCTAGTAGTGAAAACGGCTTGGACCTTTTTATCTTTGCTGCATCTCTTCTGACCCTGACGTTTCAACATTTCGAAACTTTCGAGAGAGAGAGAACCGTCAAACTCTGACACCGTCAAAAATGACAATATTATTTTCGTTTCGATTAGGTTTTTCGACTTTTAGATGCAGCATTTTATGTAGTCGAACAATTTTTTTTCTGTCCCAATCAGATTGAGTGTCAATGATGTCTCTTGGATAAAAATTGATGCTTTATTACTTCTGAATGAGTATATGCGACAAACAATTACCATAAAGATGGAGAGAAAATAGCTAAGTTGGTTTGAGTATATAGAATGGATAAGCAAGGCAATAATAAAAAGAATAATAAATCAAAAACGGTGGTAATAAGAGGTAGGAATGGTAGAATAGACAAACTATGAAATAAGAGGGGAAAGATGGAACAGATGAAAAGGCTTGTTGAAGACCGGAAGAAATAGATTAACGAATGATAAAGAGCGCATCCAACATTCTTAAGTGTTTAAGGATTTTTGAAGAAGAAAAAGAATTATATCTATAGTAATAACAGGTTTTCCAATAAGAGTGATATGATTTCTTTAAAAAAAAAAACACTTATTGTTAAGAAAATTCAAAAGTTTTTTATTTAATGTGAAGTACAATCGATACAATTAAGTTCTAAAGAAAACGTCATTCAAATGGCCTCCACGAATTCTTCTGCAGGAACGAATTCGATGAATCCAATTTTCGAGCACTTTTTCCACTAAATCTAGTCATATGTCATGAATGGCACGTTCAATATTGACTTGTACAGCTTGAAGAGTGTCTGGTTTATTTCGATAGATCAATGACTTCAAATAACCCCACAAGAAATAGTCTAATGGTGTTAAATCACAACTTCTTGGAGGCCATTCAATATCACAATTTCTTGAAATAATCGAATCTTCAAACTTTTCTCGCAATAATTCTATTGTTGCATTTGCTGTGTGGCACGTAGCCCCGTCTTGTTGGAACCAAATGTTGTCAAGATCAACTTCTTCCAATGTCGGCCATAAAAAGTTGGTTATTATCAATCTATACCGCTCTCCATTGACAGTAACGGTGTTACCAGCTTCATTTTGAAAGAAGTACGGACCGATGATTCCACTATACCAAAAACCACACCAAACTGTCAATTTAGGTGAATGTAATGGTTTTTCATAAATAATTTGTGGATTTTCTTCGCACCAGAATCGACAGCTTTGTTTATTTACCACACCATCCTGATGAAAGTGAGCTTCATCAGAGAAGATGATTTTCGTAAAAAAATCGTTATCGTTTTCAAGTTGTTCCAAGGCAAAATCAGCAAATTCACGACGTTTACGGTGGTCCAATGGCTTTAGTTCTTGAGCGAGGACAATTTATATTATAGGGATGCAAACCCAAATCCTTTCTCAAAATCCGCCAGGTTGTGGTTTGAGACAGTCGCAATTGTTGAGAACGTCTTGGAATCGACAAATTACGGTCTTCAGTAACACTTGCCTGAACGGCAGCAATATTTGCATTACTTCGAGCGGTTCTTTGTCTTATTGGCACTTGAAAATTATGTAAAGAAAATATAACCTCAAAATTTTTAACAATTCGACGAATAGCGAGCACACTTGGACGATCATTACGACCATAAAATGGCAAAAGCGCACGAAAAGTTGCAATTGGAGAACGATTATTTTGATAATAAAACTGAATAATTTGTAAACGTTGTTCTTGCGTATATCTCTCCATGATGAAATTGTAAACACTACTGAATACAATGAAAAACAAATGACAGATCTTGACATATTACAAATGGCCGAAATGTCACTTCAAAGTCATATTTTGCTATTTAAGTAAAAGGAATTGACCTTTGAAATTTTGTATTATCTTTTGATGTCCAACTTTCACCAACACGAATTTTTTTTGGTTTTCCATCATATGGTTGTCGCTGGTATTTTGATAGTATTTAAAGCATGTCTCATCGCCAGTTGAGAAGTTTTTATCTATTTTGGGATCTTTAACGATTTCTTTTCAAACCGCAATTCGTTTCAATTTTTGATCGCCTGTCAATCGATGTAGGACAAATTTTGATTTTAATTTCTGAAAAATAAGTTAAAAGGATGGAGTCTTGGGTTTCCCAAGACTCCTTCCCACGACTTTTTGACAGGGTTATTTTGACTTATTTCACGGAAATAAAAAAAAACATTTTGTTTAAATTCCAAAGTATTTTCTTTATTTTTTAAATTAAAAAGAGATAGGTAATTTTGATGGAGCCTGTGGTTGATTAACTTAATAACTAGAGGTTGATATATAACCCCTTTCCACATTAATTTTCGAATTCTGTATACGTATTTCGACAACTAAGTTGTCATAATCAGCAGATAATTAAACGGTATCACACCTGGAAAACTACGGCAAAAAGCCGCACGAAACAAATTTCGTAGACGATGTGCATCGTCGAAAGCCAAAACGCACACTGGCTTTCGACAGTACAATGTGGAAAAGGGTTATATATCAACTTTAAGTGATTAAAAAGTAATAGATTGCGTCATTAACTGCTTTTAAAATTGCATTTTCTTTGTTTGCAGTTAAGTTTGGGCGTCGAAGAGGGATCATTACAGGCCTACAATTCCGACTTCGAAATCCAATTCACCCACAAACTCTGCATGATGACTAGGTTCTCGCAAGCCGACATGGACCCCTGCACCTTCCTGTACTTGCTTAGAGATGACACTGAACAATTACTTTATTGTTACCTGTTCCACGCCACCAAGCCAACAGATGTAAGTACTAAAATATTAGGCCGTCCGCCTAGACGATTAAATAACATTTAATTAATAATTCTGCGTCAATTCTGACGTCAGTACGAGCAAAAACTAATGACACCGGTTCATCGACAACATTTTCTACTACAAATGTCATCATCTGTTGCCGTTTATCCTCTGGAAGTGTTAATTAAGACGGACACAACAGCTCCACGTTTATAAAAATAATGTAAACAAAAGTTATGTTTGTGTCTTGCACGTGTTTAACTTTGCCGGCGGACGAACGCCGAAGCGGAAAGGCGGGTTATATTTTGGAAAGTATTTCGGGATTTTGAAACGTTACGCAACGTCTGCTACACGTATACATGGGCGCAGAACCACATGCACGCTGACTAGCGGGTATATTAATAATTGCTATTCGCTCGTGTATCGTTTGCGGGTCGCTTATCCATTTGACCTGTAAATTAAAGAGTGCAGTAGAAGATATCTTAATGAGAACGTCCTGTAATACGGAGTTCAACGTTGAAAATAAAGGGTTTTCCAATAAGGACTTGACAACTTTTTCTCAAAATAAAATGCAGACCATTTGAGGTATTTCAAAAACTTTATTATCGTGTTGAAGTACAATCAAAACATTTATGAATGGAACTCGACTTCGTTCATATGGCCACCGCGGGCACCTTTGCAGCGGTCGATTCGTTGGACCCAATTTTCAATGACTCGGCCACACAATTCGGCCGAAACGGCTGCTATTTCGCGTTCAATGTTGGCTCTGAGCTCTTCCAACGTTGTCGGCTTGTTGGCATAGACCAATGACTTGACGTAGCCCCAAAGAAAAAAGTCTAGAGGCGTTAAATCGCACGAACGAGGCGGCCAATCGACTGGTCCATTTCTTGAGTTAACACGCTCATCAAACTTACTCTTCAATAAATCGATTGTAACGTGTGCTGTGTGGCTTGTGGCACCGTCCTGCTGAAATCACATGTTGTCCAAGTCCATATCTTCCAATTAGGGTCAAAAATAATCGGTAATCATGGCGCGATAACAATTACCATTCACAGTAACGTGACGATCATTATCGTCGACGAAAAAATATGGCCCTATGACGCCGCCGGCATGCAAACCGCACCAAACTGTTATTTTTTGTGGATGAAGTGGTGTTTCATGAAGCACATGTGGATTTTCACCCGACCAATAACTCATATTTTGCTTATTGACGAACCCATTGAGCCAAAAATGAGCTTCGTCACTGAAAATGATTTTGCGATGAAATTGATCATCTTGGCGCATCTTTTCCAGAGCCCAATCGGAGAACGTACGTCGCTTCAAATGGTCCATCGGCTTCAATTCTTGAGTCAGCTTGATCTTGTAAGGGTGTGAACCAAGATCCTTACGCAGAATTCGCCATAAAGTGGTCTGGGCGATGCCCAACTTTTGAGAACGCCGTGGAATTGACTGATTTGGATCATTCGCTACGGACGTTTCAACGGCAGCGATATTTTAGACACTCCGATCAACCCGTTGTCTCACTGGCACGGCAACATCACACAGCGAATATGTAGACTCAAATTTATGCACTAAACTTGTTACTGACTGTCTACTAGGGCGAGAATTACGACCGAAAATCGGAGTTAACGCTCTTAAAGTAGCGGTCACCGACTCCGAATTTCTGTAGTAAATTTTTATAATTTGCAGACGTTGTTCGTTCGTGTACTGTACCATGATGAAAATGTTAAGTTTACTGAATAAATTGACAGTGACAGTTCGATGATTAGTGAAAGGGTGCGTTCACAAATTGAATTAAAAGTTGTCAAGTCCCTATTGGAAAACCCTTTATAATTAATTCTTCTTCTTCTTCTACTCCATTTGCCTCACGAGGACGTCGGATTTTTCCTCTGTTCATTCTTTCACACATCTTTTTCAGTTTTTCTAATCGCCAGCTATCCATATCTTTCTCGGTTTCCCTCTTCTGCTTTTCCTTTCCGTCCTTGCTTCCATACCATATCGCCAATCGGGTCTTGTATATTGGTGTTACGTGTCCAAACCAGTTCAATATTCTTATTCTTCTTCCCTTTTCTATCCCCTCGATTGATGTCGTCATTTTTTATCTTATCCATCTTTGTCTTTCCTGTTATTTTGAACAATTGTTTCATCCCTGCTGTCGTCACCCCTGTTGTACTGTTATTTCGTTGTACGTGTCCAAACCAGTTCAATATTCTCCTATTCTTCTTCCCTTTTCTATCCCCTCGATTGATGTCGTCATTTTTTTATCTTATCCATCTTTGTCTTTCCTGTTATTTTGAACAATTGTTTCATCCCTGCTGTCGTCACCCCTATTGTACTGTTATTTCGTTGTACGGGGGTGGTCCCATAAGTACCCGCCCTAACCTAGAGATGGCGGTTGTTGTTTGAAAAATATCACTGTATTAGAGAGTACACAATCTATAAAGCATATGTTTCAAGTTTGAAGACGCCACGTTGTTTAGTATTTGTTTGGCAGTCACCAATAGCGAACGTTTTCAGTGAATTTGTAAAAATGGAGAAAATTGGCCATCGTTACGTGATACAATACTTTTATTTGAAAGGCCTCAGTCCAACCGATATATAAGCTCAGCTGTATTCTACTCTGGGTGAGTCTGCTTCTTCGTTTGCAACAGTGAAATATTGGGTAGCAGAGTTTAAACGAGACTGTACGAGCTGCCAAGACGAGCATCGCAGTGGTCGACCAAATGAGGTGACGACTCCAGAACTGGTGCAGAAAATCCACAAAGCGGTACTGGAAGATCGTCGACTTCTTCGATACTTCGCGCTACAGTAGCAATATTCTCTTCGGTACGCACATTTCTTTGTCTTGTTGGTGGTTCTGAATCTAGAAGAGTAAAATTAGTGCGAAAACAATCAATAACTGCACGAATTGCTTGACCGTAAAATGGATGAAGTGCTTTATGAACTTCGCGAACAGATTTATTTTTGTAAAGTAAATTTCCACAATTTGGAAACGTTGTTCTGGCGTTAAACGATTCATGGTGACTTGCCAAACCTTACTGAACAGAGAAGTCAACACAGTTTGACATTGCCAGCTGTCAAACCATAGTTATCGATATCGATAGTTCTCATGCAGCTTAAAAAACACCCTATACTAACTATTCTACTTAACGAAATGTTTCTCGAAATCTATTTCCACATTTATTATGTTTCTAAAATGCAACAACGTGTTTTCAACCAAAAATATTTCGAAAAGCAACACGTACTGAAAACAAAATTACAACCGTCATATTTTTCACGTCAAATTCACGATGTACATATATGTACGAGTCGAACTACGGATTACCATAAATTAAGACACTTGAAATTCCATATGCAACAGAGAACGGAGAGACTTGTATTTGGACTAATTCAAAGGCCAGCAGTGTAGAGTGAAATAAAACAACTTGTCCGACCGTCTGGTCTGTGTTGTTATTATTACAATTATAAACTGGGAAGCCACGCGTTCTCCAAATGATTATAGCGTGTTTTTTCGCGTGTTGTTCAGAACTTTTAATCATACATTAAACACTCTAAATAGAATGCCGTAAGACTAAAAATAAGTTAGTACGGATGTAATACTTGTTTTGAGGAGCTGCTCGGATTTAAATCGAGAATACGTGGGAAATTAATATTTTTCGATGTGAATCTGCATCTTTTCTACAAGTTTAAATTGCGCTGAATGCGTTTTATGATGCAGTGAAATGGTGACGTTGGGAATTTACGCGTTAAAAAAACATACGAAATCTTCGATTAGGAAACTTTTTAGTAAGAAAATTATATTTAACAAACGATTTGGAATAGTTACATATTATTGGGTTGGTGGAAAAGATAGATTATTTTTTAATAAAAACAATTATACACAGTGGTATTGTCATCAATTAAGTTATACGAATTATTTAAAAGAATTGTAGATTTGGCAACATAACGGCTGTTTCAAATTTCGCGGTTTTTTTTAAAGAATAAATAAAACTCATAATTTGCATTCACTTTCAAAAACTTTTTATTGGTAATTGAAGTATCAGTTGTGACATTTATATGCGAAAAATAATATCTGCCAAATGGCCTTCTCTTGCAGCTCCACAGACGTCCACTCTTTCGTTAAAATTTTCAATGACATTTTGACGTAATCGAGGCTCTATCTCACCAATGACACGAATAATTTCATCTTTCAAAGCAGGAATTGATTGTGGTTTGTTTTTATAAACCCGACTTTTCACATAACCCCAAAGAAAATAGTCTAATGGTGTCAAATCACATGATCTTGATAGCCAATATCACCGTTTCTTGAGATTACACGTCCAGGAAATTTTTCTCTCAATAAATCAATTGATTCGTGCGCAAGGTGAGGTGTAGCGCCATCCTGTTGAAACCACACATCCTCTAGATCAATATTCATTAATTCAGGCCACAAAAATTCGGTTATCATCCGACGATATCGATCACCATTGACAGTTACAGCTTCAGCAGCAGCATTTTCAAAGAAGTAAGGTCCAATTAAATTCCCTGACCATAATGCACACCAAACAGTAACTCGTTTAGGATGCATAGGTTTCTCATGAATAATTCGTGGATTTTCCTCACCCCAGATACGGCAATTTTATTTATTAACTTAACCACCAAGTTCAAAATGTGCCTCATCGGAAAACATTACTTTTTATGAAAAATCAGCTGGTTGTTTATTGATGAAATTGACAAATGAACGACGTTTTAAATGATCTAATGACTTCAGTTCCTGTGTTATTTGAACCTTATATGCCATCAGAGCTAAATCCTTGTGTAAAATACGCCATGTAGTTGATCCACTAAGTCCAAGTTGTTGTGAAAATTGTCTAATGGTCATTTCAGGATCTTCAGCAACACTTTCATGAACCAAACCAATATTTTCTCGTGAACGATCACTACGATTGTATTTTTCACTTTTTTGATCTTCCACGGCACCGGTCTCTTGTATTTTTTTAATAATTCGACCAATAGTGCTTTCAGACGGACGATTATGTAAACCATAAAATTCACGTAATTTTCTAAAAACTCTGTTCACAGAACGCTGATTTTCATAAAATAATTCAACAATTTGAACGCGTTGTTGTACCGTGCACGAAGCCATTTTTATAAATGTCATACATCATACGTTTTAAATGTCCACATACCCAGACAAATTCAGTGCGCCATCTATATTTTATTTATTCTTAAAAAAAACGAAAAGAAGATTTTCTATTTTAAAAAAGTTTCGTTTTCGCTGCCACAGACTAATATTTGATGTCACCGTAACATGAATTTAAACGTTTAAATTTTGTATTACACTTTTTAGACCATCAAATATTAACCAATATTTATATTAATGCACTCAGTACATGGAAATGCATTCATATAACTAACAGTACTAATATTTAAAAAACGTTACAGCAAAAGATTATCTCAAGAACAAATACTGCTAAAATAAAAAAGTATTTTGAGTAAACGACTTTGTTATTTCAACATATTTATGTCTTGAATAAAATGCGAGAGAGAGAGAGAATGCAGTAGTTTTGAAGTTTTTTCTGATCACTACACACACCATTGTTAGTTTTTTTTAATGAATCATACAAGAGTTCACTTTCTAGTATGACTAGTATGATATCATAACGACTCGACATAAAAATATGGACCAAAACTTATAATTTAGATCGTAAGCGTTTTTGTGGAAACAGCTGTATATACTACTGCGGGCAAAAAATAGTAAGACTTTGTTCATAATTTTTAATTTCTTAATTTATTCTTCCACATCTATTTCGTCCACCTCAAAGTAATTCCCCCTGGCCCCAATACGCTTGTGCCAACGTTTCTTCCAATTCTCGAAACAGTTGTTAAAGTCAATTTCAGGAATAGCCTTCAATGCGCGTAGCGATTCACGTTTAATGTCTTCAATTGACTCAAAACGGTTTCCCCGGAGCGGTCGTTTGACTTTTCTGAATAACCAGAAGTCACACGGAGCTAAATCAGGCGAATACGGTGGTTGCGGCACGATATTGGTTGAAAATTTGGCGAAAAACTCACGAAGAATTAATGCAGTATGCGACGGTGCATTATCGTGGTGCAAAAACCAAGAGTTGTCGGCCCATAATTCTGGCCTCTTTTTACAAATAGCATTGCGCAAACAACGCATAACACTCAAATAGTATTCTTTGTTGACAGTTTGGCCAGTCGGAAGGAATTCGGAGTGCACCACACCTCGATAATCGAAGAAAACTGTCAACATAACCTTGTTTTTTGACTTGTTTTGACGTGGTTTTTTGGGCTTCGGCTCACCTTTGGTACGATATTCGGCCGATTGATCGTCTGTTTCCGGGTCATAAGCGTAGATCCAAGTCCCATCTCCAGTTATGATGCCTTTCATTTTGTCTTGATAGTCGGAAAGCATTGTTTCACAGAGTGATTGAGTGATTTTGGAACAAATCGTGCTTTCACTTTTCTTAGGCCCAAATATTCTTTCAAAATTGTTTTCACTGATCCTTCCAATACTCCAACGATGCCAGTAAGGTCTCTGACTGTTAATCGTCGATTCTCAAGCACCAATTCCTTGATTCTATTGACGTGTTGATCATCAGTTGGTGTTGATGGCCGTCCTGGACGTGGTTCGTCATCAACGCGTTCTCGACCCTCTTTGAATAATTTGTTCCAATCAAAAACACTTGCTCGCGACAAACAATTATCACCGAAGGCTTTTTGCAACATTCTGAACGTTTCGGCACCAGAAATTTGATCCCGTACACAAAATTTAATGGAACTTCTTTGTTGGATAATTTCACTCATTGTAAAAATCGCCGAATGCACTTTTTGTACTTCAGAAAGACAAGCGTATACTAAACACTAATCATTATTTTGATGTGACATTTGGCACAGATGTCATTGACAGTCAAACCAACCTAGAAAAAAAATATTTCGACGAATGGGTTTTCGCGCGAAATTTAAATTAAAAAGTCTTACTATTTTTTGCCCACAGTACTAAGTAAACTAAAATTTACATATTCCCTAATCATAACGCCTCCGACAACCGTTTGCTACACTTATAAAATCCTAACCTTGCGGATCTGACATACTGGATATATTTAGAACACGGAGGAATCAGTGCCAGTTATTTTAAGTTCAAACCGAACAAACAGTAATCATTTAGTCTACTTTTTGATACGTGGAAAAGTGCAAATCGAAATTTCACTTTCGATTCGAGTTTCGGAATCGTAAAAGCAACCGCTATCGGTGACCGGAAGTGTGTAAAAATGAACCTTCGGCGAGCAGTGTCATTAACACTCTTCGTATTTGTTGCTCTTGTCTTCTGTCCCGTGGTAACCGCGGCGGTCAGCAGGAAACTACCCGTACTGAAATACATCGCCCATCAAAGTGACCTCAATGTGTTTTACTCACAGTTGTACATGAGCGCTTTGTCGCGCAGCAGTTTGAATTACAGGGAAGTGACAGTGTTCGCGCCTACCAACGAGGCTTTCCGAAAGTTTTCGGGCAGATTAGGACAGAACTTGACGAGCTACCACGTGTCGTACAACGCTTATTATCTCAAAGATTTGAATCACACTTACTTGGAGTCGATCCGAAGGGGACTGCCACCGTTATGGGTCAGGAGATACAACGGCGAAATATACATCAACAACGCTAGAGTTTTAGAATCGCGATCCAACTATTACGCCAACCACAGGTTGGACAATTTGGGGAAACCCCAAGTTTTACACGTGCTAGATGAAGTCTTGAATCCCGTCGTTGAAGATTTCGATTTCCCACCGACTGCCTACGATGTTATAACGTCGACGAGGGTTTTCGGCATTAAGAAATTTTTATCGAAAATATCTCAGTATAAATTGGAAGAGTTGTACCAAAACGAAGGGGGGTACACCTTCTTTATACCCGCGGATGATGGGATGGACGATTACAGAACCAAAATGACCGATCACTATATCGTAAAGGCCCACATAATACCAAACAAGGTCCTCTTTACACGCCCTGTACCTAAAAATTCAATTTACGATTCCATGGCCGACGTTGATTATATTTATATTTTGCTGTCTATTCAAAAAGAAAACGTAAAGTACTACGTTAAAAGCAACACCATCCTGGGGGACGCCAATCATCGTAACGGCGAGGTAAAAGCCGAGATACTCCATTCTAACATTCCAGTTAAAAACGGAGTGATCCATATTATAAGTAGACCATTAGGTGTCTTCGATAAGGTTTTGACCAAGTTCCCATATTTACCCGTTTTGGATAAGCTGTCTTCGGATCCATACCTAAATATAACCTACACTTTAGGCGATAAAAGTGGTTTCAATAACTATTTAAATCAACCGAAGAAGTTCACTTTCTTCGTGCCTAGAGATCAAGGTTGGAAGGGCCTGAAGCACCTCTACGATTACGACAAGCTTATAAATTTGCATTATGGCGATGAAATCAAAAAGATTTTGGGCAGACATTTAGTAATTGGTGATATTGGTTATAGCATGGAAACCTTGTACAACGCTTCAGGTTCTGGTTGTGTTTATTTAAAGACTTCTTCAGGAAGGAGCTGCGTAATGGTCTTATATAAGAATCCAGATAAAAAATTCGTGATAAAATGGAATAATATCTATATCGATGTGCATAAGGCGAATTACGAATGTACCAACGGCTTGATTCATGTCATAGACAGACCGTTTATTGCAAATGAAGATTTTAAGAATGTTCCCGAAGAGTCACCTAGTTTCTTTCAGCTGTGGAATGCCTTACATAAGATTCTGTCTGCTACTTAATAGTGTTAACAAAAATTAATTTATAAGACTAAAGAAGAATGATGTAAACTTCGATTCTTCTGTGATTGTTTTGTTATTTCATCGACTCCTATGTTGCCAGGATTTGAAAATATGTCATGGATAGGAATTGATAGTATTAGCCAGGAAATCTGAGGAAGGAAGTGGGTTAACATGGCAAATTCTAGAAGACGTATTTCTAGAAACAGTAGACGTGGAAGCCTATGAAATTTTATTATGGAATGTTTATATATTTTGTTTTTTATTGTAATTAAATATTGTAAATATAAATTACAAGAATTGTACATATATTTTGCTAGTAAAATGTTGCGTTTTTTTCCCCCGTTACTTGTAAAATATTACTAAGGAATGAAAATTGATAATATTTCTAAATAAAAAGTTTCAAATTTTGCATATTTTAAAATTTTAATTTTACAAAAAGGAACAGAAATGAAAACTGAAACATAACACTGGGAAAAACAAATTTCATTGACGTAGATCTGACTGACACTTGCTTTTAGCATCTGAATCCAAAAATGACATCAGTTTTGGTCTAACAAGTCAACTTCTTAAGATACAGGATACTTTTCTCTGTCCCAAATCTCATACAAAGGAAAATAAAGGAAGAAATTACCAAATATACTGTTCACGGAGAATTTTATTCATACGAAGGCTATATACAGATTCTGTAAATTAAATTGTGCTCATTTAAGTATGATAGTAAAGTTCTTTTACCAAACGGCCGAAAAGGTAACAATTTGCGCTTATAGCTTTTCCAGGTGTCTTCAATCTGTGGACAATTTCGTTTGATGCTCCAACAATAGTCAGCCATCATATAAACATCCAATTTACCCCGATATCATGCCTCCATGATTTTGAAATCTTGGAACCGCTCACCCTGCTCACAACTGACTGCACCAAGATTTATCGAGAAGTCAACTACGTAGAAAATGCGCCAGCGCGATCACGCGACTGTTTCAGACCGGCCCTCAGTTCATTTTATATACGTGATAGCTAGAGCAAATAAGAGAACGCAAATAACCGAACGTTTTTGAAAGAACGACTTGGGGGATCGTGAGTCGAGCATTTTGTACGATTAAAATCGATCTTTTTCTGCTTTCTCTTTAACCAATCGTTCATAGTCTAACCGCATATTGAACTGATTATGGGAAGAGGCTCCATAATCCGGGATTAACTGAAAACAGATCCTCGTTAATCGTCAATTACATATGTTATAGTCTCGTAAGGCTGGGTCTTCGATAAGTCCTTTCTACTATAATCAGACTCGTATATAGAGTGCGAGCGAGCACGTTGAGAACGTCTTCTCGTGGCGAAAATATTTATTTGCAAATAGCATACAGATTTGGCGGCATAAGCAGATCCTTATTAATGCTTGGCGTATATGCGGCGTTGCAAACTTTAACGCAGATGATATTGGTACTGTTTATAATGCAGTGGTTATTTAAACCAAGAAATATTGAATTATATTTTATTTGGGAAATGTAAATAGTTTTATTTTATTTTAACAAATGTACAAAAGTTTACAAAGCGGTCTTTGGAGCCTGGTAAACACTCTTATTTAGAAATACAAGCATACTTTTAAACAAATGAATAATATAATATAAATAATAACAGAATATCAAACTAGGTTAACATAAGTCACGGTATATATTTAAACTTATGCATAACACATCAAAAAGAAACTTACAAACAAGTTTTTGTTTTTTTTTTCACCCGAAAACTATTTTTAATTCCTATTTTTCGTTCCGTTTTATAAATATTTCAGGTTAGCTTTGTTCATAAATCCATTAAAAACGTATCATATCACAATATTTTGTACGTAAGTTTGCCAAGTTTTTACCAGATTCCAAAGATAACCTAGTAAACAATTATTGAGCAGATCGAAAAGCTCCACAGTACAACTCAATTCGTGAAACAGTTGAAACGTTCTATTTATTTTGTCTCATAAGATTGTAGAGTTGATAAAGAGGAGTCAAACTCTGATTGCGAAGGCATGCTTCTTCGTGTTATTGAAATGGATTCTTTAGTGCTGTTACAAATGATATTTTTACTGAAAAGTTGGACATTAACAAGTTAGTGTATAAATAGTTTCAAATAGTTTCGCGTGCGCGTAATAATTTGTTAAAATTGTAGTTTTTAGTGATTTAAATTCCTTCGTTAATTGTAGGGTGATTAAAAGGTAAAAGTGTTGATATGAATATGAAAAATCGCTTATTTGTATTTGTATTTTTCGCCAGTATTACTTTACAGTTACTAGAATCCTAATTTATCCTGTTCAGGGTAAAATAAAAAATTTTATATATTTTGTCTAGTATATAGGTTAAAATATTTAGATTCTAACCTATATTTTTATTTATAGAATTCTTTCCTTGCAAGTCAAGGCTACTTTACTAATAACTCGGAAAAATGTTTTACACGTGTCTTCGAACTAGAATGTATTTTCACGGAGGATTAGACTGTGCTATAAAATTTTTAATGGCCGCTTTTGAACAGAAATATAAATTTTTGATTTTAAAAATTTATTTTTCCAAACTTTTCACTGTAAATTGAAAAAAAAGTTAAAATAGAAGAAAACAAGAACAGACGTATTACTTAATTGGAATATTATATTTATTGGGTTGGCAACTAAGTACTTTCGGTTTTGTAGTATAAAATAAAACACTTCTTTTTTAAACAAAGAATAGTTTTTAATCAATTATATATTTTCCATTTTGCTCAATGACCTTTTGCCATCTTTCTTTCAGCTGCATGATTCCGCGCTCACAAAATTTCTGGTCCTTATCAGCAAAAAACTGAACCAGGTGCGAGTGAAGGTCATCGTCATTTGTGAAAGTTTTACCATTCAAAGAATTCTGCAAACTTCGAAATAAATGGTAATCAGATGGTGCCAGATCAGGGCTGTATGGGGGATGTGGCATCACTTCCCAGCCAAGCTCCAATAGTTTCCCAACGAGTTGCCAAAGATGTCTGAGGCCTTGCATTATCTTGGTGGAAAATTACACCTTTCCGATTTAACAATTCTGGCCGTTTTTCTTTGATTGCTTCATCCAGTTTTATTAATTGTTGACAGTAAACATCAGAATTGATCGTTTGGTTCCTTGGAAGCAGCTCAAAAAACACAACACCTTTGTAATCCCACCAAACTGACAGCATGATCTTTTTTGGATGCAATTCAGCTTTCGATGTGGTTTGAGCTGGTTTATCGTGTTTGCACCATGATCGTTTTCGAACTATGTTACTGTACGGGACCCATTTTTCATCACCAGTGATGATTCCTTTTAAGAAAGGATCGGTTTCATTTCGTCTAAGGTGCATATCGCAAAAGTTGATTCTTTGTGTTAAATGAATTTCTTTCAATTCGTGAGGTACCCAAGTATCAAGCTTCTTAACTAGCCCAAGACATTTTAAATGTTTTTCAAATGTTGTGTGCGATACATGTAGCCTCTCCGCAACCTCTCGAACAGTTATATGACGATCCTCTTCAATTATGACTTTGATTTGGTCATCATCAACTTCAGTAGGCCGACCAGAACTTTGCTCATCTTTGAGGGAAAAATCTCCAGAACGGAATTTTTTATACCAATTCTGACACGTGCGCTCTGTTAAGCAATTAGCACCATAAACTTCACATATTTTTTTGTGAGCCGCAGCAGCTTTCTTTCCTTTACGGAAATAAAATAGTAAAATATGTCGAAAATGTTCGTTTCTGCACTCCATTTAAAATTAACCCACAACTAATAGCTTTAATAAAAATCACGCACTACTTGCTTCTGAAGTTACGTCAATGTGACTAGTATCACGCGACAAATGGTAAAATACAGCACTAACATACGTTATACAAAAAATAAAGCAATGCTCTCTATCAGTAAAAACCGAAAGTACTTAGTTGCCAACCCAATACATACTTTCAAGTATTAGTTATTATTAACGCTATAAAAAAAAGTGCGTTTCCTTTTTCTGACATTCATTACCAACAATTACTAAATATGATGCCCTCTGTGGGCACAATTATAACCATATAATAATAGAATTTGAACCACTTTATTGTTTAGTTGAAAATGTATACAGAAATACTATTAGAAATGTTAACTATTTTTTTTATAAAATCTACAAAAATGTGTCGGCTATCTTTTCTCCTTTAAATTCGATTACATGGTTTCAGGAGATATACACAGTCTGTCGCAGAGAAAATCGCTTAAAAGCTTACTATTTTGGTAAAATTTATTTATTTTATTCAAAATTGTCGCCTTCGACTTCAATACAACGTTTTGCATGGTCAATTAGCATGCAGAATGAATTTTTACGTTCATCTTTCGAGCTGTCCTTGACGATCGCTGTCGATGCCTTTTTAGTGGCTTCGACGTCGGCATAACGCTGTCCTTTCATCGCCATGTGTAGTTTTAAGAATAGATAGAAATCACAGGGCGCCAAATGCGGTGACCACGGTGAATGGTTGATGGTTAAAATGCCATTTGTGGTTAGAAAATCAGTGATAAGCGTCGAGCAATGAGATGGTGCATTATCATCTAGCAAACTCCAGCTACCATTTTCACGATATTGAGGGTGCACACGACGAATGCGCACCCAAAGACGCTTCATAACACCAAGATAATATACAGCATCGACATTGTCTTCACTTTTGACTTCTCCAAACGGTTTCTTTTCGGTTTTTCTTCGCTTGGATGCTTAAATTCAGAACTTTGACGCTTGGTCTCTGGATCATATTGAAAATACCACGTCTCATTGCCAGCTACAATAGAATACCTGAAGTTTTCCTGCATTTTTGAGTCTTTAATCAAGTCTGTACAATGTTGAATTCAGTTAGCTTGTGTTGTACAAACCTGTACAAATCTTTCTCAGTTCTAAATGCTCAAAAAATGAGATGAATTGAATACCTGAAGTTTTCGTCGTTTTGAGTCTTTACTTTGGAGAATAGATAGACATCATAGGGGGCCAGATCCGGTGAAGACGGTGAATGGTCGATGGTTAAAATGCTGGACTTTCAAATTGCAATAAATTATTGTCAATAAATTAAAAAATTATCAATAAATTATAGAAAACAGTTACATTTCTTCAATGGCAACAGCTATAAATAAATTTGAGAATAATTTTATACTTTACGAACACCGTTCATTTGTTTTTAAGAGTCTTATATTCACAGTTATTTAATTTGGAATCCACTGTATTTGAAATTCTCCTCCTAACTGTACATGTGCTTTTGGAATATCAATATTCGAAGTTTGTGTTTCATATTTTCTCGTTAAAACATTTAACCTTGTCTAGGAAAGAACAGATTAAACAACATCAGCATTGTAACTATATGTACATACATATGTATATACATTTTTTGGCATTTAGAATCAACAGATTGAAAGTCGTTTGTTGACAATTCTTTCACACACTTCCACCGTGCATAGTTTGCAATTCTTGCGAAAGCTGGATAACATGTTATAAATATTATTCTTGTCATTTTTCATATTAGTTTTTGTCGTGTCAGTGTTTATAGTTGAAATATCGGTTGGTTAAGTTCTGGTGCTTATTAATGCGCCTTGGAGTTCGCGCGTGTTTATGTATTTTGCAAACAATTTCCCAAAAATACAACGCCAACAATGAATATCTTCAATATGCGCGTTTCTTGGCGTAGCGTTCCTAAAATAAGTTATATATATATGTATATCTATATACATAGTGCGTGTCGACAAACTAAGGATTTTCGAATATATGATCTTACGTAGTCTTTTTGTCTTGTAAAACGGAAAGAAGAAAGACATTTTTACCTCTAGAAATGCTTGTAAATGTTGATCTCCATTTCTAGTTTTTATTAGATAGATTTCATTTTCTATGCACCTATTCACATATCTGGTATTGTAAATTGTATTTTGTCGATTTTGTAATTTAATCTTTTGGTGATAAAAAAGACAAAAATCCCTCCAAAGGCTGAAAAAAGTCAGAAAAACAATATTTAGAATAAATTCATTCTTTTCACACTGAACATAAAAAAAGTAATTATTTTATTTTTTAAAAATAACTCCGGAAAATAGAAATTCGTTCAGGGAACACATTCTTCCAATCTGTTTTGAAACTATTCATTACATTTTGCAGCAACCAACATTACATAGGGACCAAAAAGCCCAACATCAGCAGTCTCCAATAAGACTTGAGGATCACAATAGATCTGAAAATATCGTAGGTCCATAGGGCATACTTAATTGTTTTTTAATTACCAATTGAATTTAGTTTGATTTTATGAATACGTGGTGACTTAAACAAATTATTCAAAATAACTGATTTGGGAATTGGCAACAATATTTCGGTTTTCTGGCTGTATGGAGAGGTTGCTTTAAAAAATTTTTGTATATTCGTAGCGTGCAAGCTGTGATTCAAAAAAGTTTTCCCTTTGTCGCTTTGTGAGGTTACTGTCACAGCATTGCCACGTCATTTTCAAAAGCAAGTAGTGCGTGATTTTTATTAAAGCTATTAGTTGTGGGTTACATTTGTAAATGGAGTGCAGAACGCATTTGTCTAGGATTTTACTCCATTTTGTTTCCGTATTGATGTAGGAAAATGAAATGGGCTGCTCGTCACTCATCCATAAAGATATGTTTACAATATCCTCATGTTGATTAATTAAATCTGAAAACTCTTCACAGAATCGTTGTCGACTCACATAATCCGTGCCTTTAAAAGCCTGTACGATTTGGATTTTGTATGGATGAAGGTGGAGGCCTTGTGTAATATTGATGATGACAGTTCAAATCAAAGTGCTATAATTGAACGAGCGGGCTTCGCTCATATAACTGATATTCCCGAGAGGTTTTGGCCGACCAGGTTTCTTTTTTTGCACACAACAATTGAAAAACATTTTTTAATGGCACAGGGCTAGGTTGATTGCGATTAATGTTAAAATGATTTCGAAAGGCACGACGCGCGCGTATGTAAGAATTATCATTTTCAACACAAAGAATCAACTTTTGCGATATGCACGCTGTAGAGGGGTGAAACGCTCCTTGCTTAAAATGCTAATATCAAAGAAACATGTGTCCTGTACAGTAACATACCTCCGAAAACGATCACGGCGCGAATCGCGGGCTTTTTAAACCACATCGAAAGCTGAATTGCATCCAAAAAAGATCATGCTGTCAGTTTGGTGGGATTACAAAGGTGTTGTGTTTTCGAGCTGCTTCCAAGGAACCAAACGATCAATTCTGATGTTTACTGTCAACAATTAATAAAACTGGATGAAGCAATCAAAGAAAAACGGTAAGAATTGTCAAATCGGAAAGGTGTAGTTCACAATAGATAAAATGCAAGGCCTCACACATTCTTTTTCAATTGCCAAACTATGAATTTGTTTAATTTTATGATCCCCCAAAACAAAATATTCAAAATAACTAGTAAATCCATGTTGGACCTCCAATATGCATTTTATATTATCATATATGTGCTGGTATACAAGATGCTCGAAAATTTTGGTAAAATTACTGAAGATACTGATCGCTTTACATTCCAGTAGTCCAAATGAAATATTTTGGAAACTCAAATAGAAACTGTTTCGCGAAAAAAATTCTCCAAGACTAATCTAAAACGTTCCTTACTTTTCGCAACCCTTGTATACACTCATTCTATGTTTATTTTCCAGAAAATATCGCGTCATAAAGAATTCCCATTTGGCATCAAGTTATTTGACCATTTTTCATTTTGTCGTAAATAAAATACCAGTTCTGGATTCCATGGTGTTTAATGATGAAGTTCTAGACTTTTGCTTTGAGTCATTTCTATTGGTACATCAAATTTCCCGAATTTAATATTTTCAAGATCACGTTTACGAAACTTAAATTGGTATATCCGAATTATATCGCGAAAGAATTGTCTAAAACGAATTCAAAACATTTTTTTTTACTTTTCGCAACCCCTGTATACACCCAAACGTTTCATTGTTTGTTTCCAAAACAATATAGGATCGTAAAGAATTCCCATTTATTTGGCGTCAAGTTATTCGACCATTTTTCATTTTTCCCTAAATAAAACACCTGTTGTTCAAAAGACACCAATCTTCTACGAAAAAAAAAAAACAGATAAAATCATGCACCTTTTTCGTGATAGCCTATTAAACATCCGAGCGTATTCACACAACGACCCAGGTCTATTTTCAGACCGTGTTTCAGGACGTACATATGTTATTTTTCAGGCTTTTCCATGGTCTAAAGTTTAGTCAGTACGTTGCGTTTGCTAACAATACACAAGATACAGAATTGATCGTACAAGAAATTTTTAACAATAGAATATCGTTGAAAGTTGTTTTATCGATAAATATTTTGCGCATATCAAAGTTGCAAAAGAAAAGTTTTTTTTTATTGTTTTCTATAGTGCTAAGTGTTAATATCAATAATACATACTGCTTTGTAATTTTGTATTGACGAAGAAAATGATTACATTACCCGTCACCCAAAGTCCATACACCAGCTCGCACAGTGATGCTTCATACTTAGATAAAAAAGCTGTAAGTCTGTCTTTAAACTATGTAAATTTATTCTTAAAAAAAAAACAGTTAATAAAAACGTCCTTTGTGATATTTTAAAACAAAAGTTATTACAACGAAATTTGACAAAGCTAATTCCAAAAGAATTAAACGTACTTGAAATATGGTAAATTTTGTACAAAGATGATTCTCGGTCAAAAGGCGCTTAATAAGTTTCACAAGTTACACAGTAAAGTTAAGTTATTAAGTGCATATACGAGGGTAGTTTGACAAGTAGTGAGAATGGAAAAGAAAATGGAATTTTTTAAATACAAAATAACTTTTATTTTTCAATATATTCTCCTAAAAGAGCAATACATTTATTCCAACGGTGCTCCAATGCCCTTATGCCATCTCTAAAATGCGATTCCGGAAGGCTTGCAAAATACTCATTTACGAAGATGATAAGCTCGTCGTTAGACGAAAATTTCTTTCCACCTAGTGCCGTTTTCAATTTTGGAAAAAGGTGGAAGTCGGAATGGGCTAGATCTGGCGAATAAGGCGCATGCGGTACTAATTGGAAATGCAGCTCGTGGATTTTGGACATCGCAACTGTGCTGGTATGCGAGGGAGCATTGTCTTGGTGAAAGAGAATCTTTTTCTTTGCCATTCCTAGCCGTTTAGCACGAATCTCAACATTTAATTTTTGTTGAAGTTCTGCAAATATGCCCTTTGAATCCCAAAAAATTGATGCCATCACCTTGATTGCCGATAAAGTGGTTTTCGCTTTCTTTGGAGGTGCAGAACCACGTTCTAACCATTGTTTCGACTGTTGTTTAGTTTCGGGTGTACTGTAGTGTACCCAAGTTTCATAGCAAGTAACAAATCGCCAACAAAAATTAACCGGATTCCGCTTATAAAGGTCCAAACACTCATTGGAAATACGCAAACGAGTGAACTTTTGATCGGTCGTAAGCAATCGCGGCACCCATCTTGCCGAAAGCTTGGAAAGGCCCAATTCTTTCGTTAAAATGTGGTGTACGCATTCTGTTGAAATGTTTACCATGTCTGCTATCTCTCTCACTTTGAGTCGTCGATCTTGCGTAATAATATTATGGATTTTTATAATCATTTCCTTAGAAGTCACGATTTTGGGTGCTCCAGAGCGCGATTCATCAATACAGCTTGTTCTACCACGTTTAAGTTCATTTACCAATCTACTTATTGTTGGCAGATGATGGAGCAGATTCACCTAATGTTTCCGTAACTCGTCTTTTATTTCGGTAGCTTTCATACCCTTAATTACGAAGTATTTAATCACCGCACGATACTCTGCTTTTTCCATTTTAACAAAACGACGAGTTGCTTCTTTTTCAATCAGCTGTCAAAAATAAAATAATCAACCGATTTATCTAAATATCGGAATGTAAACATATAAATAGGCAACCTAAATTATAGTGCATTTGTTTTACCAATTAGAGCGCCACCTATGTGTCATTCTCACTACTTGTCAAACTATCCTCGTATTAATTTCTTAAACGGTGTGAAAAGAGAAATGTTTTCCCAGCATTTATTAAAGTAAAAGTGACATTAAATTGTAGGGGGAATGATAAAGTGAAATAGTTGAAAGTAGAAATGAATAATTAGAATTAGGATTGAACGAGTTGCATTTGAAATTAACAAAAAAAATGAATAATGTTGAATTTGAAGAGTGTTGTAATTTTTATAGGAAAATCGAAGAAATTACAAACAATAAATTAGAAAGAAAAGTCAAAGGTACAAATAAAAAATTCAGTTTTGTTTCCAATTAGAAAATAGTATTGTCACAACTTCTACAAAAGAAACACTAGTTAATCATTCATCTGAGACTTTTAATCATGAAGAAGTACACTTGCTAAACAAAAGTTTAAAATATTGTATGCCAAGCCATGGTACTCCTGTCGAAGAGGTGATTGCAAGTACTGATACCTCGATTAAATATTTAAAATTAAGTGCAAAAAACTTCATTAGAAAGGCCTGCAAAATCTAAATTAAGGAGAATTTACAGGAACCGAAACAAAATTCACTTAATTATGAATGGAACTCGATTAAAAGTCGTAAGTTGGAAGACTGTTGTTACTTACGAGGGTGGTCCCAGAAGTACCCGACCCAACAAAGAAAACACAAAAATTTTGGAAAGAAATATATTTATTTTTCAACATAATCTACATTCAGCTCTATACACTTTTTCTAGCGATGTTCAATAAGTTCGAAACCCTTTTTATAATAAGAACTGTCTTGCTCCTCAAAATAGCCATTAAATGCCGACATCACTTCTTCATCGTTGGAAAATCTTTGACCGCTGAGCCATTTTTACAAGTTTGGTAACAGATAATAATCCGAGGGCGCTAAATCTGGCGAATAGGGTGCACGAGGTAGCAATTCAAACTTTAATTCATTAATTTTTGCCATTGCAATAACGGATTTGTGAGCTGGTGCATTGTCTTGATGAAACAACACTTTCTTCTTAGCCAAATGCGGCCGTGTTTTGTTGGTTTCTTTCGGTCAAACGTTGCAATAAGTTCGCATAATACTCGTCGTTGATAGTTTTTGCTTTTTCAAGATAGTTAATGAAAATTATTCCACGCGCGTCCCAAAAAACTGATGCCTTGACCTTGCCTGCAGATGAAACGGTCTACACCTTCTTTGGAGCCGGTTCTCTCTTTTGAGTCCATTGTTTTGATTGTTCTTTTGTTTCGACTGTGAAGTGGATGGACCCATGTTTCTTCTTGCTATTTTATTGTGTTGTATGCCAGTTATTAATTATCTATAAGTACACTACCGTCCATGTTAGTTTGGACACTCAAATAATATTTAAAAAAACCGAAAACAGTTAAACTAATTTATGTTAAAACTTAAAATTTTTATCGCATTATTGTTTATAGATGTTTATAAAGTGTAATAATGAAAGTTAAAGTAATTTTGACGACAAACAAATAAAGATATCTTAAACATTCCGCTCATCGAAGAAACCTCCTTTTGCCCGAAGAACAGCCCGTACAATTCCATGTATCCGTTTCACGAGTTTTTCTAGGACCCTATTCAATATACTATTCCATTCTTCTTCTAATATGTTCCACAAGTGATTTGTTGAGATAGGACACACGTTTCGCACCCCCTATCCAATTCATCCCATAACAATTCTATGGGGTTTAGGTCGGGGGCTTTGCGGTGTCCACGTCATTATTCGTAAGGTATTATTGTTTTGTTCGTTATTTAAGAAATTCTGTGTGTTTGAGGTCGTTGTTCTGCATAAAAAATTTTCGCCGATTAAACGTAACCCCAATGGTATTGCATTTTCTTGAAATATTTCTAAATAACCCTGGTTTCGCAAAGTATCCTCGATCCGTTTCAAGTCTTCTGTGCCGGCCTAACAAAAGCAACCTCAAACAAGCACAGAACTTCTTCCTTATTTGACGGTTGACATTATACAATCCCGCAGCATTCTTTGACCACTCGTTCTTCTTACAAAAACACGCTTTGATTGTCCAGACACTTCAAACTTTGATTCATCAGTCCATAAGACCCTTTTCCACTCATCCAGCGTCCAATCTCTGTGTGTTTCTGCCTGTTGTTGCCCTTTTTGTCTATTTTCCCGTCGAAATAAATGGTTTCTTACAGCAATGCGGCCGTGAAGATTTCCAGCTTTTAATCTTCTTTTCACCGTAGTAACAGAAATTTTTCTTGCACGGTCGCGATTCATTTCTGCGACGATTTCGGGTGCTGTCAGTCTCCTATTTCGTTTATTCAGCAATTTTATACGTTCATCGTCAGCATGTTATTCGCTGGATGTCCTAAACTTATCAGATTTAGGGATTGTTGTTAAGTTACGTTATGAAACGTTAAATAGAACGTCGAAAGAATTATGGTCAAAAATTCATGTTTGCCCCCACTGTGCGGCGTTTAAAAAGGTTATCATATGTGCAATTTCGGAATTTAAAACATAGATTAAAAATTTAATTACGACCTTCTTTACTTTTTATAAAGTTACAATTTCATTCAACAATCGTGTATATGATCGGTTATATTTATATGCGTTAATTTTAAAGTAAAAAAGTCCACCTGGTCGTCGAAGAAAAACAAAGTTAACCTTAACGGTTTCAAAATTACGCAAGCTTAAAAATATAACACGTTAATCATTTCCAAAAACTATTTTTCTTCCTTTAGAATGTCGTCAACAGTCAGTACAACTGACGCCCGAACTTTTTCCGAGAATTTTGAAAAACGAGGATCACCTCCGAGTATTTGCAATCGCGGAACAAAGATGAAACTGTGTCGTTAGTGAAACGTCACGGCAAGGATTCTCGTCCTTTCAACCAACTTATTTCTATTTTTGTTTGTTTTGGCCAAAGCACCGACACCAAAGTCCACACATTCCTGAACCTATACCGGTGTTTCTTGGTATTTTCTGCTAGTGCCAATTTGCCTTTTCGAAAGGCCAACCATATAGTTAATGCGTGATATATTTTAGAAAGTTTATTGTAAAAAAAGACGAAGAAATAACACTGATTACACAGAGAAAGTTGTTGTAATATGTGTTTTTAACGTTTTACAGGTAACGGATTTGTATCAGCAGATGAAGGAACAAAGTACCACGGTTACAGCACCTGCGAGATCCTTGAGCAGTGCTGCAAATTTAACTTCGCTTTGTGTGGATATTTCGCCCAGTTCCAGTAATTTCTTTGAGGTAGGTAATGTATTTTTGTGAACTTGCATATATTTGCGATTTCGATTTTTGGAAATTAATTATGTAATTAATTATGTCATTTGAAATAGAAAGTTTCCAGGATTTACTTTTTAAAACAATATATATACACTACCGGTCATATTTATTTGTCCACCCTTAGTTTTAGCCAAAATTATTAAATTATCAAATGTGTACTGAAAATTTATTTATTGTACCAATACAATAGTGTAAAATAAACATAAAATAGTTACATTTTTCTTATATAAAAACTTTATCATTAATTATTATTAAATTTTGCTCTCATCAATGTGCCCACCTTTATTTTTGATAATTGCGGCGCATAACCGTGGCATCCTTTCAATTAATTTTTGCAGTGTATTTCTGTAATTTGTGTCCAGGCTTCTTGAAGTTGTTCCCACAGTACAGTGGTGGATGATAGAGCACGTTCTCGAACCTTCCGGTCCAATTCTTCCCAAAGAAGCTCTATTGGGATCAGATCAGGACTTTGTGCTGGCCATAATACCATTATAAAGATTTGCCCTTGCTCTTCTAGTTGACGCAAGTAATCGCCACACAATCTAGAAGTGTGTTTCGGATCGTTGTCCCGTTGAAATACAAAGTTTTCGCCAAGAATCCTTAGTCCTGAAGGAACAGCGTTATTTTCTAAAATTTCCTTGTAGCCTTCTTTTCTTAGGATTCCCTCAATTTTGACGAGATCGCCTACAGATCTTCCACCAAAACACCCCCAAATCATTACTGAACCTCCTCCGTGTTTTTCGGTAGGCGCAATACATTCTGGCAGTACTCTTTCTCCTGCGGATCTTCTTACGAATATTCGGCTTTTACTACCGAAAAGTTCAAACTTCGATTCGTCTGTCCACAACACATTATTCCACTGATCAATCGTCCAATTCTTATGTTCTTTAGCCCAATTTAGTCGTTTTACCTTGTTTTGCTTTCGTAGTAGTGGTTTTAGTAGAGCAATTCTTCCGAATAAACCCGCTTGCCTTAACCTTCTCTGTACCGTGGACACACTAATTGGTTTAGCACGCGCTCTATTCATTTCGGCAGCAATTTCTGGTGCTTTTTTTCGTCTATCGCGACACAATAATTCACAATAACTCTCTGTTTAACTGCTACAGATTTTTCGAAAGATAATCCGTATTTCAGGAAACACATAAAATTGGGGTGGGCAAATAAATATGACCGATAGTGTATATATATTATTTATGTTTTGGTTTTCGACTTCTAGGAATAATTAAACACTTATAGTACTCGAATAATCACTGCCTTCCTCTCTCATTCATTGTTTTTCTGTATCGAAAAGATACGATATACTCTACCATCGTTCATTAATAACACAAATCTGCCTGACAATCTGTGATATCGGTGAAACATAGGTAGTAGACAGGGTGTTATTAACATTAGAATAATTCCTTTTAATATTCACTTACAGTACTCGTCAATTGAATTAGAACCACCTTCTTATTATATATTTTTTTAATCCCTCTTCGGCTTTAATGAATGCACAAATTCAATCTTATATAGGAAACACAAGTTTTTACCACCTCTTGCAGTCTTGCGTTCTCTTGACGATGTTTGTGATTATTATTTTTTAAAGCTGCTATCGTTGGTGTTAATAATTATGTATATGAATATATAATTAAGCTCTTTACGATGGGAAATTATTGAAAAATAGTATTTTTTGCTAAGCCATCGTTGATTAAAATCATAGGAATTAATTAAAAATTTCAGCGCTGGAGAAAGACTCGAACCACCATCTGCCGTTTGCTAGACGGTTGCCTTACCATTTAGGCCACCAGGCAGTATAGTTTCGAGTCATTTTTACACCATATATATCCATTTATACACCTGGGAACAGATCTAATGTTTATAACCTGCAGTCAGGCTCTTGATGTTAATAATAATACACAGCCTGTCTTGGAGAAAAGGGAACTTTTTTAAAATAAAAACAAAAGCTTACTATTTTGGTCAAATTCATTTATTTTATTCAAAGTAGCTGCTTTGGGCTTCAATACAACGTTTTGCACGGTCAATTAACATGTCGAATGAATTTTTAAGTTCATCTTTAGGGATGTGCTTCAAGATCGCGGTCGACGCTATTTTAATGGCTTCGACTTCGGCATAACGCCGTTCTTTCATCGACAAATGTAGTTTGGAGAACAGAAAGAAATCACAGGGCGTCAAATCCGGCGAATACGGTGAATGGTTTATAGTTAAAATGCCATTTGTAGTTAGAAAACCATCGATAAGCGTCGAGCCATGAGATGGTGCATTATCATATAACAAACGCCAGCTACCATTTTTACGATATTGAGGGCGCACACGACGAATACGCGCCAAAAGACGCTTCATATCACCAAGATAATATACAACATTGACTGCTTGACTAGTTGGTACAAACTCTTTGTGCACTATGCCTTTCGAATCATAAAAACAAATCAACATTGTTTTCAATTTTGATTTCTCCAAACGGCTTTTTTTGGATCTTTCTTCGCTTGGATGCCTCCATTCAGAGCTTTGACGCTTGGTCTCTGGATCATATTGAAAACACCACGTCTCATCACCAGTTACAATAGAATACCTGAAGTTTTCGTCCTTTTTTGAGTCTTTAATCAAGTCTGTACAATGTTGAATTCAGTTAGCCTGTGTGGTACAAACCTTGCACAAATCTTTCTCAGTTCCAAATGTTGTGTCAAATTGCAATGAATTGAATCTTTGGAAATATTTAATTCCATTCTCACGTATCGCAATGAGGATTTCGACTAATTTCTGATAAATTCGCGCACAAGTTGGATGTTACTTTCCGTAACCACAGATTTTTTTTTCATTTGTAATAACGGGCGACTTAAGAATTGTCCGGTTCACAATGAGAATCGTTTGTGTTTTTGAAAATAATTTGAATTCTATTTCTAAAAAACAATTCCAAAAATACGTCCAACTTTCTAATCTTTAATTTATAGTCATCATAATAATTATAAATGAAGGTTGTCTAAATGGAGACACAGGGACAACAGAACAATTCATTCCAATTTGTAGAAGCTCGTACAACACAAAGGAATAGACGATTATACTACTTGGAAATTGCGCGACAAATCTCTAATCTGATGATGATAGCATACTAAGATATAAAATAAATCTTTAATTATTTGGAGAAAGAAATTAAAAAATGCTCGTAGCAAATATAGCGCATACAATCTGATGAGGGGAATTCATCAAAATAGATTAGCAAAACATTATAAAAGTTACATTTCACAATTGCAGGAGAAATGTGTTTACTTACAAATGCATAGAAGGAAGTGACGGTATGGGTTTTATTCGTTGCGCATTTCCCTCTCTGGAAACAGGTAACGAGCAGCACATGACAGCGGGATCGAATTTTTAAAGGGGGAAAAGAACTCCTTGAAAATCTTGCGCGTGAAATATGCCAAAATTCCCTTGACGCTAAAGACCCTTGCATCGACGATCCTGTTAAAGTAAAATTCGAACTAAAATATATTAACCAATCAGAACACGCTTTATTTGCAGACTACCAAGAATGTATAAGCGGCTGCAAAGACAATTGGGGAGCGCGAATGGACGATCGTTTAAGAGAGTTTATTAGCGGCGCATAATACAATTCCTTAGGAACAAATTCCTGTTGAAGTGAAGCGGTGATTACAAAAGGACTACAGGGTACAAGGCTCCCTGAAGATGCAGAATCCGCTTGGAAAAAGTTTTAGCTCATTCAGATGGTACCTTAGTCTATAGAAAGTGAAAAAGCGCTGGTTCTCACCACAGGAACAGGGCCTTCTGCGTGTACAGCATTAAGCATGGTCTTTTATAATACATACGCTATAGACGAGGGCCGTGCATTTCAAGGCACTTCCCGGCTGGCAACAATTAAAAAGAATGAAAAAAAGACTCAAGGGATAGGACATTATTTATATTTTGAAAATGAAGAAAGCTGGCGTCCAATTTTTAACGGAGATAGTTGTAGTTTCTTTAATGAATTTACGCGAGATTCGTTTAATTTACATAATCATCGTTGGATTTATCGAGACTGACGATTGGATTGAGCGGATGACACGCGCTGTCGTTTCCAACTTCTTTTTGGCGATTCAAGAAAATAAACTGATTGGGCCATATCGCAAGGTCACGCTAATCACGCTATGTCGATATCAAATATTGTTGACGAATATAATACGGTACGGACACATAACTATATGAATGGTATCAGGCCAAAAACTCCCGATGATGGGAAACCGCTGTATTGCTCCAATATTATAAAAACTACGTCGAGTTATATTTAAAAAGAAAGACAACCCCAATTTCATAATCAAGCGGCTTATTTTGCTTTAAAGCGGCATGATGATTAAGGCTAGGCCTATAAGTTTTAGCATTTCACGGTAACCCCCACCGCAAAGATAAGCTAAACAAATTATTGCGCAAAGCCAAGCCTGTGCGTCATAACCGGTGGGATTATAAACTCATAAACATACAAGGCGCAATTATTTAATGAAAAGGGCTTTGGAAACAGATTGGACAGTTGGCTTCGACCTCTGATCCAAAAGAAATAATGAAATAATAGGGGCAAAAACGGTTATATTCTGGCGAGGGTGATGACCTTCCCAGCTAGATGTTACATCTCTGAAAATAGCAACCAGCAAGGCGATGACGTTTTGAGGGTAAGGCAAAAAATTTCAGTCTCAAATCAAGAATATAAAGTACCCGGAACATCGAAATAGGGCGGAACCAGCAAAGTGCTCTCGACACTGGAAGGAGCAGGGCTTTCATATCCATTATTACTGTGATGATGGGTGGACGCGGAACAAATTTCAATCGGCCGAATTTTTTGCATGATTCCACGTAGACGAGGGGAAAATAAATCGTCGTGGTGAAGACCTCTCCCGTTTCGGCAGGGAATACGCTCAGATGGGTCTTTACATCGAGCACTACTTCGAGGAAAATAATGTGCGGTTTATATCCATCGGAGAAAACATCGATACGATAAACGGAACTGATAATATCATGCTACCGTTCACCAATGTCATGAATTCCTTTTACGCGAGGGAGTCCTCCCGCAAGACCATAGCGGCGCACAGGGCCAGAGCGAAAGACGGAAAGTACCTGTCGGGACACGCGTTGTTCGGGTATGTCAAAGACCCGAACGACCGTCACAAGCTGATTGTCGACCCGCCCGCCGCCGATGTGGTTCGAAACATCTTCAAGATGTTCTCCGAGGGAATTGGGTATGTGAGGATGACAAAAATTCTGCGGGAACAAAATGTACTCAACCCGCAGGCATATTTCAATCAGAACAATCCCGATTTCTACCAGAAAGCTTATTGGCGTCAACCGTTTGACTGGCACGCAACCTCCGTCCGTTCCATACTCAGCAATCAGATTTATCTGGGCAAGACGGTGTTCGGCAAAACCAAGAGTAAGGGGTTCCACAACAAGAAGCGCACCAAAGTGCCGGAGGAAGAGTGGATTGTGGTCGAGAACACCCATGAGCCAATCGTTACAAAGGAAACGTGGGATATCGTTCAGAAGCTGATGTCCAGCAGGCGGCGGGAGAGTAAAAAGGGAGAAATCCAGATGTTCGCGGGGCTGGTGCGGTGCGCCGGATGCGGCTCCGCCCTGAATCTTTCCTACGATGCCAAGAAGCAGAAGTACAAGAATTTCTCATGCTGGGTTTATAAAAACTATGGTAAACAGCGTTGCACCTCCCATGCCATCGGATGGAAAACCCTTTGTGAACTGGTGCTGGACGATATTCGCCGCAATGCCAAGGCCGCCGATATCCTCGAAGATGATTATCTCAACCGGCTGCTGCAGATGCGTACCGAAAAGCGGAAGAAAGAAACCGAGAAGTATAAACGGGAACTGAAATCCGCGGAAAAGCGCGTCAAGCAATTGGATACCACCATCACAAAGCTGTTTGAGCAGAGCGCGCTTGGCAGAATCGGCGAGGAACGGTGCCAGACCATGATGGAGACGTATGAGTCGGAACAGCGCGAACTCAAGGAGAGATGCGAGACTCTGTCAGCCGCTATCGGTCAGGCGGAGGAAGCCTACAGCAATGTGGAGAACTTTGCGAAGCTGATCCGCAAGCACACCGACGTCCAAGAACTCGACGCGCACATCCTCAATTCGCTGATCGACAAAATCGTGGTGCATGAAAAGGTCATCCTCGAGGATGGAAGCAAAAGCCAGCGGGTGGACATCCACTACAAATTCATCGGATACCTTCCAATGATAGAATGGTTTGCCGAGGCGGATACGATCAATGGCATCCCTGTGGATGAGATTTTATCGGGAATGGAACAGGAAAGCGCATGAATATCCTGCGCAAACCCACGATGGCATTTCAAGCAGTTTTGTGGTATAATATAAGCAAAGGAGTTGAGCGCGATGTCTCCACCCAAAAACAACCGCCGCCTGACAGCTGTCAAGCTGGCGGACGCTGTGAATAAAATCGAAGGTGTGCCGGTTAGCCGACAGGCAAGACGGCTATCGACCCGGTGGGCCAGAGGTGAAATATCCGGTGCCGAGATGAAGAGGCGCTGATTGCTGCTCACAAGCAATCGCCATCCAATATCAAAAATGTGTGATCCATATTTGTATCCCGATAGTACCGTTCTGCGGAATCTGCTTGATATCCATGACGAGGACGCCTTAAATCTCGCGGAAGCGGAACTTTCCAGAGCTAACATGATGCTCCTTTACGAGCAGGGCTTTTCGGACTTTTCCAGTCAGGGCTTGCAGGCAATCCACAAGGCATTGTTCGAGGATGTCTATGATTGGGCGGGAGAGTTCCGGCCCATCAATATCCAAAAGCG